>SJYT01015557.1:148054-216838 GCA_006410635.1 Cephalophus harveyi | reverse complement strand
TTTGGCTGCCGGCGGGCGGGTGGGCAGAATGCGTCAGCTTGTCGGCCAGCCAGGGAAACCTGGAAGCCAGCCTTGACATCCCCTCTCTTTGTCACTACGCATATCTTGTTTTTGTCATGACATGACATGACAGATGTTGCTTGCCACTGCTGCCACTGAAGTCGCTCTAGACTCCGGCCCCGCCGTCTAAGCCACAAGCTGCTGCCCTTGGTCACCTCCGCCGCTGCACCCCTTCCTCCCCATCTCACAGTCAGCCTGCCCTGCATCCACAGCCAGGGGGAGCTTTGAGAAACACAGTTCAACCACATCAGTCCCTGGTGTTGAGTCCTTCAGTGAGTATTTACAAAACACGTACCCAACAAAGGATGCATAACCAGAATATACAAAGAACTTCTACAAATCGGTCAGAAAAAGAGAGGCAACAGTGGAGAATGGGCAAGAGACTTTGAACAGGTCTGTCGCAAAAGAGGTTCTCCAAGGGGCTTGTAAACACATGAAAACATTATTAGTCATCAGGGGAATGCAAAATAAAAGCTCAACGAGATACCACTACACACCTGCTAAAATGGCTAAAATAAAAATCATAGAAAGTATCGAGTGTTGGTGAGGATGTGGAGCAACTGGAACTCTCAGAACACTGGGGCTGCAGGGACCATATTTGGTACAACCACTGTTTGGCCTTGTCTCACTGAAACTGGACAGATGCTCACCCCGAATCCAGCAATTTCACTCCTGGGCATAGGCCCAACAGAAATGCATGCATATGTTTGTGGAAAGACATGTACAAGATGTTTTTCTTCTGCTTTATTCAGTGCAGCTACAATCCAGAAATAATGTGAATGTCTATCATCAGTAGAATGAAATGAGATTAAACGTATGTCACAGTGTTGAGAGGAAGAAGCCGGTCACAAAGAGGTATATGCTGTGTGATTCCATTTATGTGAGCTTCAAAAACACCAAAGTCAGGACAGTGATATCTTTGGGGAAAAAGGAATGAGGGGAGACGCGAAGAGGATTTCTGGGGTGCTGGTAATGTCTCTTGATCTGGGCACTGGTTACACAGGTGTGTTTAGCTTGTGAAAATTCATCCCGATGAATGCTTACGATGTAAGCACTTTTCTTTACATATATTGCTCTTCAATAAAAAGTTTAAAGAAAAATCCTCCACCTACATTGCCTAAATTCCTCTGTGGTGGTCCCCACCAGCTTTCCTGGGGTTTCCTGGACATGCTATGTAGTTCTCTCCACCTGTAATTCCTGACTCCAGTGGGTGAACATTCTGTCTGGGGTCACCACCACCACCAGCAAGCCCTCCTTTCTGGCCCCAGACAGAGACGGTTTTTCCCTTCTCTAAAAAGCCATAAGTAACTTCATTTCAGCCCTTACTCATCTGACAGTTACTTCAAAGGATTTATTAATCACTCGTAATGTGCCAGGCACCTACATGTGTGCATGAGTGCGAAGTCGATTCAGTTGTGTCCAGCTCTGTGTGACCCTATGGACTGTAGCCCTCCAGGCTCCTCTGTCCATGGGGATTCTCCAGGCAAGAACACCAGAGTGGGGTGTCATGCCCTCCTCTAGGGGATCTTCCCAACCCGGGGATCAAACCCATGTCCCTTATGTCTCCTGCATCAGCAGGCAGGTTGTTTACCACTGGCACCACCTGGAAAGCCTGTCAGGCACCTACACTTGTGAATTAAAGAGTCCTAATTTAGCAGGTTAGATTTTTTTTTTTTAATACTTGCAGAAATAAATAGACATGGAAAAATTGCAATAAACGCCCCCAAAGGGAAGTTCAGACAAGCAGTGGAGAAAAATGCAGGGGACGGGAGAGTGGAATGGGGTTGGTTTACCCTGGATGATCAGGGGAGGGTGTCCAGTGCAGAGGCTGAGATATCAAAGGGAAGCCAGGCCAAGATCACTTGAGAGGAGTCTCAGCTGAGGGCACTACACTGATGAAGAACGTTAACCTTCGAGCATCCTGGGGTTGGCACCGTTGGCCTGTTAGGTGTCTGCAAGTAATCATGAATGAATGATGAGAGGCTGGGAGAGACAGGCAGGGAGATCATAGATAAGGGTTTGGTGGCCCCAAGGACACAGGTTATCTATTTTCAAGTGTGCACCTCCAGCCGGCATGGCTAAAGTAAGAAATAAAATTTGAGGTTCCCAGAAGCGTAGACCCCCTCTCTCAGCAAATGTGCAGAGACACAGGCCAATTGCTCCTTCATTTACTCATTTATTGTGCCAGGCCCGATACTAGGGACTGTCCCCTTTGCCTCCCATTCATGCCAAATCCCCGAGGTTATTTTAACTTCTGGGATCTCTGAGGATTCAAGTCTCGCCCTGTTTCAAAATGTTTCCCCACCTCAAACCTCAGTGCCCTTCCATTGCCCAGGCAGGACTCTCCCCTGATCACCAGGGGAAATCCAGGGGAAACTTGCATTACACCACCTAGTTATTTACAAGCCCAAACATGATTTAGGGGGCAGTGCTCACCTTGCCAAAATAATGTCTGCTTCACCAAAGAATTCTCAAAGCTATTTTAATTAGTTTTCCCAACAGGACTTCTCAGACACTGTTGACCAGAGCATAAACAGGTACTGCCCTCCCAGCATATGCCAGGACTTGGAGCAATTATGATAGCATGTGCCTGTAACCTAGCCACCCTCACCTCTGTGTAAACCTTGGAGCACCTTCCACCCAGGTCTACAGGGGGCACGCCCTGTGTTTCCCTGGCAACACTTGCAGCAGCTGTGAAGCAGAGGCAACCCAGATTTCCCCAACTAAGGAATAGGTAAGTAGATGTTATGGGCTTCCCAGGCGGCACTAGTGGTAAAGAACCCACCTGCCAGTGCAAGAGATGTAAGAGACACAGTTTCGATCCCTGGGTTGGGAAGATCCCCTGGAGGAGGGCATGGCAACCCACTCCAGTACTCTTGCCTGGAGAAGCCCATGGACAGAGGAGCCTGGCGTGCCACAGTCCATAGGGTGGCACAGAGCTGGACACGACTGAAACGACTTAGCACGCAAGTAAAAGGTGGTGGATGCACGTGGTGGTTAGAAGTAGCTCACCCGTAGAACATGGGTCAAACCAAAAAGACCTATTTGGGAAAAAGGGAAACAAATAAAATGGGATGTCTGACATGTTGTTGTTCAGTCGCTACGTCGTGTCCAACTCTTTGCGACCCCATGGACTGCAGCACATCAGGCTCCTCTGTCCTCCACTATATCCTGGAGTTTGTTCAAATTCTTATCTACTGAGTCAGTGATGCTAGCCAGTCATCTCATCCTCTGTCCCCCCACCTTCTCCTTTTGCCTTCAGTCTTTCCCAGCATCAGGGTCTTTTTCAGTGAGTCAGCTCTTTGCATCAGGTGGCCAAATTATTGGAGTTTCAGCTTCAGCCTCAGTCTTTCCAATGAATAGTCAGGGTTGATTTCTTTTAGGATAGACTGGTTTGATCCCCTTGCAGTCCAAGGGACTCTCAAGAGTCATCTCCAGCACCACAATTTGAAAGCATCATCTGACATGTTACCATTTGTGTAAACACACACACACACACAAAGACACACAAAGCAATAGCCTCTGGGGCTGCACACATACTTAAGGACATACATTGAGTACTCTAGGTATGGAGCCTTTGGAGGGAGGGGAATAGGAGTTGGTTCATGGATGAGGGGAGATTTTTTTAATACACACACACACAAATACAAGTGCATACTTTATATAAAACAGGAGAGAGCCTTGCATGGACATTGAAAGTGTACTAAGAACAAAGGATTTTAATTAATTCAATAATCTCTCCTTGAGGTAAACATAAAATTTAAATTTTAAATGTTTACGTCTTCTGGGAAGATGTAGGAGGCTTCCTTCTTTCCCTGTTCCTCCCCCTAAGTACAGCCAGAAACCTAGACATAATATACAAAACAAGCACAAAGAGACTCTAAATGGAGCGGAGAAGAAGGCAGATTAGCTCGGGATCAAAGAACCCAAGGAACAAACACACTGATGAGTTTTCTGGTTGTTGTTTTCCTTCTTTCTTTTAATTTGCCTCACACATCCCAGACTTGGAGCTGAAGAAGCCAGCAACCTGGAATTGCCAAGAAGCCTAGACAACAAAAGCAACCCCTCCTCAAAAAAAAAAAAAAAAAAAAGCCTATTCTCTCTATTCAAAAAGGGAAAAACAGAAAAGAGGCAGCCTAGCAAAATGGAAACATTTTAGACATGAATTAATTGCTCTGTTCCAGCCAAACACCCAGAAAAATCTGTAGCCCCCTCATGCCAGCAAAAGCAAGTTTGGAAAGTATACTTCCACCCTCAACGGGTTACAGTGAGTGCTCCAATTTTCCCACCAGGGTGAAGGCCAAGTAGGAACCTGGGACTTCCACTCCCACCCAGGCTGTAACAAGGAGCCTCACCGCCTCATGTATCAGTAGAGGTCAAGTGGGGAACTTGGACTTGTAACCCTATCCAGCAGCAATGAGGCGGCAGCCTCCTTACTTGCCCTGATGGGGCAGCATTAGAAGAAACCAGCTAAAGCAGAAGGTTTAAGAAGACAGGATCTTATAACAGAAAACACAAAATGTCCAGGTTTTAATAGAATATTTCTCATTGTGCCAAGAACCAGGAAGATCTCAAACTTCCTGAAAAAAAGACAAGTGCCAAGACTGAGGTAATAGAAATGTTGCGAACGTACTTGAAACAAATGAAAAGAGTCAAACTCTCAGCAAAGAGATAGAAGGTATAGAGAGAAATGTTAGGACTTTCCTGGTGGCCCAGTGGTTGAGAATCCATCTTCCAATGCAGGGTCGTGGGCTTGATCCCTGGTCGGGGAACTAAGATCCCACATGCCACCAGGCAACTAAGGCCCACGTGCCACAGTGAGGAGCCCACACGTGCAATGAAAGATCCCACATGCCACAGCTAAGACCCCACACAGTCAATTTTTTTTTTTTTTTAAGAAGAATGTCAGCCACAGAATGGAGGAGATAAAGAATTAGTGAAAACTAGATCTTCCTTGACTTATGATGGGGTTATGTCCCAACAAACCCATTGCAAGTTGAAAATATCAAAAGTCAAAATGTACTTAATACATCTAACCTACCAAAGAGAAAGCAATGGCACCCCACTCCAGTACTCTTGCCTGGCAAATCCCATGGACGGAGGTGCCTGGTGGGCTGCAGTCCATAGGGTCACTAAGAGTCAGACACGACTGAGTGACTTCACTTTGACTTTTCACTTTCATGCATTGGAGAAGGAAAGGGCAACCCACTCTAGTGTTCTTGCCTGGAGAATCCCAGGGACAGGGGAGCCTAGTGGGCTGCCGTCTATGGGGTTGCACAGAGTCGGACACAACTGAAGCGACTTAGCAGCAACGACCTACCAAATATCCTAACTTAGCCTAGCCTACCTTAAATGTTCTCAGAACACTTACATTAGCCTACAGTTGGGCAAAACCATCTAACACAAAGCCTATTTTATAATAAAACATTGACTATCTCATGTGATGTACTGAACTGAAAAAGTGAAAAACTGAATGGTCTGTGTCCAGAGAAGGATTGTAAGCATATCAGTTGTTTACCCTTATGATCTCATGACTGACTGGATCCTGAGGATTGCTACCACTGCCCAGCATCACGAGAGAACATTGTACTGCATATCGTAAACCCTGAGAAAGAACAAAATTCAAAATATGGTTTCTTCCAATATTATTTTAGCACCATCATAAAGTCAAAAAGTCATAAATTGAACCATTGTAAGTTACTGACTATATGTACAGAATAATAGACCTAACTTGAACAACAGAGAGAAAGTAGAATAGAAGGAGCAAAGTCTCAGGGAGCTGTGGGACTAAAGATCTAACATTCATGTCCCTGGAGTCCCAGAAGGAGAAGAGAAAGAGGTCACGGCTAAAAAGGCACGCAAAGAAATAAGGGCTGACAATTTGGCCCCAGATGTAGGCCTATAGATTCAAGAGGCTGAGTAAATCCCAAACAGGAAAAACCCAAAGAAATCCACACAAAGATATCACAGTCAAACTTATTCTGAAAACTAGAAACAAAGAAAAAGTCTTTAAGGCAGCGAGAGAGAAATGACATGTTACTTATAGGAGAAAAAAATAACTTGAAAGACAGCGGATTTTCTTTCAGAAACTACGGAGTTCAGGAGGTGGTGGCACAAATTTTTTCAAGTGCTGAAATAAAAGAATTTTCAACCCAGAATCCTATATCCAGAGAAAATATACTTTAGAAATCAAGGGGAAATCAAGCCATTCTTGGGTGAAGGAAAACCAAGAGAATTGTCACCATCAACCCCAATCTAAAGGAAGAGCTTTAAAAAAAAGTTCTTGAAACAGAGGAAATGATTTTTTAAAAAGTAATCTTGGAACATAAGGAAGGAAAAAGAACATAGCAAACAAAAAATATGGGTAAGCACATGAGAATTTCCTTCTTGGATTCAAGAGTTGAAGCAAAAAAAAATTTAACACTATTTGACATGCCTCTAAATGTATCTAGAGAAAATATTTAAGACAATTATAAATAGGAGAAAGCAAAGGGATTTAAAGGGAGGAATGATTTCTATACTTCATTGAAAGTTGTAAAATAATGACACCAGTATATTGTGATATATCATGTACATATAATACTCAGAGAAGCTACTAAAAAGTGATACAAAGATATACACTTAAAAATACCATAGATAAATCAAAATGGAATTCTTAAGAATATTCAAGTAACCCACAGGAACGCAGGAAAAGAAAACAGAAGAATTTAAAACAGAACACAGAGAAGACAAAACAAAACAATAACAAAATTAAGCCCTAACACATTAATAATTACATTAAACACTAATGGTCTAAGAACACTTATTAAAGACAGAGATTGGCAGAGTGGATTAAAAAAACATGATCCAGCTGTATGATATCTACAAGAAATTCACTTCAAATATAATGATATAGGCAGGTTGAAAGTAAAAGGATTGTAAAAGACATATCATACAAACATCAATCAAAAGAAAGCAGATGTGACTATATTAACATCAGATTAAGTAGACTTCAAAGCAGAGAAAATTGCCAGAGGCAGAGAGAAACATTTTGTGATGATAAAAGTGTCAATCTACAAAGAAGTCATAGCAAACCTATGCAGGTATGCACCAAACAGTAAACTGCAAGGTATGTGAGGAAAAACCTTATAGAACTAAAAGGAGAAAATAGACAAATCCCCAATTACAGTTGGAGATTTCAACACCATTTCTCATAAGGATAGAACAAAGAGAAAATCAGCAAAGATACAGAAGAACTCAACAACACCATCAACCAACAGATCAACATTTGTAGGACATACCACCCAACAATGGCAGAATACACATTCAAGTACTTTCAGAACACGTATGAATGTGAGAGTTGGACCAGAAAGAAGGTTGAGTGGAGAAGATTTGATGCTTTCGATCTGTGGTGCTGGAAAAGACTCTTGAGAGTCTCTTGGACAACAAGGAGATCAAGCCAGTCAATCTTAAAGAAAATCAACCCTGAATTTTCACTGGAAGGACTCATGCTGAAGTTCCAATACTTTGGCCACCTGATGCAGAGAGCCTGATGCTGGGAAAGATTGACGGCAAAAGGAGAAGGGGGCGAGAAAGGATGAGATGGTTGGTTAGCATCACTGACTCAATGGACAAGAATGTTAGCAAACTCCAGGAAATAGTGGAGGACAGAGGAGCCTGATGTGCTGCAGTCCATGGGGTCGCAAAGAGCTGGACACAACGTAGCAACTGAACAACAATAACAACTTTAGAACATGTACCAAGATATATCATTTTTTCTAAACTCAGTAAATTTAGAATAAATGAAATAATGCAAAGTTGTTCTCTGACTACAATGGAATCAAACTAGAAATCAGTAACAGAAGTATAATAGGAAAATCTCCAAACACTTAGAAATTAGAGAAAACACTTCTAAATAATCCACAGATCAAAGAGGAAGTCTCAAAGGAATTCCAAAAATATATTGAACTGGGTGAAAATGAAAATACAACATACCAAAATATAGGACATAGCTAAAGTATTACTGAAATGGAAAATTATAGCACTAAGCATACACATTAGAAAAGAGGGAAAGTATCTCATCTCGAGAATCTAGGAAAAGAAGAATATAATAAACCCAAAACAAGCAAAGGAAAGAAATAATAGAGATAAAAGTAGAAATCCGTGAACTTGAAAACAAAAACAATAGAGAAAATCAATGAAACAGAGAGCTGGTTCTTTGAAAAGATCAATAAAACTGAGAAGTCTCCAGCAAGACTGACAAAGAAAGAGGAAAAAAAAAAAAGAATTCAAATTATCAATATCAGGAACAAGACAGGAGATTTCACTACAGACACCATAGACATCAAAATGATTATAAGGAAATGCTATGAACAACTTTACACACATAAATTTGACAACTTAGATGAAATATACCCATTTCTAGAAAAATACACACTACCGCAACTCACTCAATATAAAGCCGATAATTTGAAAAATTCTGTAACTATCAAAGAAATTGAATTTGTACTTTTAAAAACTCATCCCCCTACCAAAAGTCTCCAGGCCCAGATAGTTTCACAGAGAATTCTACCACATGTTTTAACACCGCTTTACATGAGCTCTTCCAGGGAATGGAATCGAAGAAAACACTACCCAATTCATTTTATAAAGCTAGTATTATCTCAGTATCAAAACCAGACAAAGACAGTACAGAATGAGGAACCAATTTCCTTCATGAATGTAGGTGCGAAGAACCTTAGCCAAATATCAGCAAATATGATTAAACAGCATATAAAAATATTTATACATCATGATCAAGTGGGATTTATTCCAGGGATGCAAGAGTAGTTTGATATTTGAAAAGTTATCAATGCAATCCACTCTACTAATAGGCTAAAAGAAAAAAAAAATCACATGATCATATCAGTTGATGTAGAAAAAAACATTTGACATGATAATTCATGATAAAAACACTCAGAAAAAAATAGGCATAGAGGGGGAACTTCCTTAACTTGATAAAGTATCTACAAAACTCCTACAGATAACATTATACTTAAAAATGAAAGACTAAATGCCTTTCCCCCAAGATCAGAAACAAAACAAGTATATCTGCCCTCACACTTTTATTCAACAAAGTGCTGGAAGTTCTGGCCTATGCAAGAAGGCAAGAAAAATAAATAATATACAGATCAGAAGGGAAGAAATAAAACTGTCCCTCTTCACAGATGACATCATTGTTTATATAGAATATCCCAAAGAATCTACCAAAAACTCCTAGAATTAATAAGTGAATTCAGCAAGGTAGCAGGATACAAGATATATGTTCAAAAATCAATAGTATTTCTATATCATAGAAACAAGCATACGGGCACCAAATTTTAAATACCATTTATAATTTCTCAGAATAAATAAAATGCTTAGATGTAAATCTAACAAAAAATATATACAGGATTCACATGCTGAAAATTATATGCTGATCACATGAAGCAAAGATAAATAAATGGAGCGATATATCATGCTCATTAATTGAAAGACTCAACACAGTAAAGATGTCAGTTCTCCCCAGATGACATGCAGATTTAACACAATTCCTTTAAACATTCCAGCAAGATTTTTTGTAGCTATAGACAAGATTATTCTAAAATTTATATGAAGAAGTAAAGGCACATGAATCATTTAAACAACTTTGCTTTTTTCTTAATATATATAATTTATTGAAGTATGGTTGAATTACAATGTTTCAGGTGCACAGCAAAGTGATTCATTTAACAACTTTGGGGAAAAAAAAAGAATAAAATGAGAGGAACTGGTCTACTTGATTTAGTATAAACTTTTATAAGGCATAAAGGATTTATTGTACACCTACTGCAATCAAGACTGTTGTATTGGCTGCACAAGTAACACATAGATCAGTGGAACAAACCACACAAATATTCCTGATGGATTTGTTTTTTATAAGAACACAAAAGCAATTCAATGGAGGAAAGACAGACTCTTAATAAGTGGTGTCAGAGCAACTGAATATCCATAGAAAAAAAAAAGTCCCCCAAATAAAACCAAAAACCCCGCAACCTAAGTCTCATATCTTTTACAAAAAATTAATTCATAATGGACCATAGGCTTAAATGCAAAACATAAAACTATAAAACTTTCTAAAAATGCAGGAGAAAAACTTTGGGATCTAAGGCTAGGTGAATAGTTTTCACACTTGACACCAAAACATAATCCATAAAAGGAAAGATTGATAAATTGGACACCATCAGAATTTAGAACTTTTTCTTTGTGAAAGGACCTGGTAAGAAGATGAAAAGACAAACTACAAAATTGAAAAAAAAAAAATTTGTAAACCATTTATTTCACAAAGAAGGGATTCCCAGGTGGCTCAAAGTGTGAAGAATGATCCTGCAATGTAGGAGACCTGGGTTTGATTCCCTGGAGAAGGAAATGGCTACCCACTCCAGTATTCTTGCCTGGAGAATTCCATGGACAGAGAAGCCTGGTGGGCTACAGTCCATGGGGCCACAAAGAGATGGACACAACCGAGCAACTAACACTATCTGACAAAGGACCAGTATCTAGGACATGTAAAGAACTCTCAAAAGTCAACAGAAAAAGAAGAAAATATCTAATTAGAAAACACATAAAGAGACACTTCACCAAACAGAGTATTCAGATGGCAGGTAAGTATGTGAAAATATGTTCAACATCATTAACTGAAGGGAAATGCAAATTAAACCCCACTCAGCTATCATTACATACCTCTCAGAATGGCTAAAATAAAAAATAGTGGCAACATCAAGTGTTGGTGAGGATGCAGAGAAACTCAGTTAGTTCAGTTGCTCAGTCATGTCTGACTCTTTGAGACCCTATGGTCTGCAGCATGCCAGGCTTCCCTGTCCACCACCAACTCCTGGAGTTTACCCAAACTCATGTCCGTCGAGTCGGTGATGCCATCCAACCATCTCAACCTCTGTTGCTCCTTCTCCTCCTGCCTTCAGTCTTTCCCAGCATCAGGGTCTTTTCCAATGAGTCAGTTCTTTGCATCAGGTGGCCAAAGTTTTGGAGTTTCAGCTTCAGCATCAGTCCTTCCAATGAATATTCAGGACTGATTTCCTTCAGGATGGACTGGTTGGACCTCCTTGCAGTCCAAGGGACTCTCAAGAGTCTTCTCCAACACCACAGTTCAGAAGCATCACTTCTTCGGCGCTCAGCTTTCTTTATGGTCCAACTTTTACATCCATACATGACTACTGGAGAAACCATAGCTTTGACTAGTCGGACCTTTATTGACAAAGTAATGTCTCTGCTTTTTAATATGCTGTCTAGGTTGGTCATAGTTTTTCTTCCAAGGGGCAAGCTTCTTTTAATTTCATGGCTACAGTCACCATCTGTGGTGACTTTGGAGCCCAAGAAATTGAAGTCTGTCACTGTTTCCACTGATTCCCCATCTACTTGCCATGAAGTGACAGGACCGGATGCCATGATCTTAGTTTTCTGAATGTTGAGTTTTAAGCCAGCTTTTTCTCTCTTCTCTCTTACTTTCATCAAGAGGCTCTTTAGCTCTTCACGTTCTGCCATAAGGGTGGTGTCATCTGCATATCTGAGGTTATTATATCTGATATTTCTCCCTGCAATCTTGATTCCAGCTTGTGCTTTATCCAGCCCAGCATTTCTCATGATGTACTCTGTATATAAGTTAAATAAAGTGAAAGTGAAGTCGCTTAGTCGTGTTCGACTCTTAGTGACCCCATGGACTGTAGCCCACCAGGCTCTGCTGTCCATGGGATTTTCCAGGCAAGAGTACTGGAGTTGGGTGCCATTGCCTTCTCCAGGGGATCTTCCCGACCCAGGGATCGAACCCGGGTCTCCTGCATTGGAGGCAGGAGCTTTAACCTCTGAGCCACCAGGGAAGCCCAAGTTAAATAAGCAGGGTGACAATATACAGCCTTGATGTACTCCTTTCCCAATTTGGAACCAGTCTGTTGTTCCATGTCCAGTTCTAACTGTTGCTTCTTGACCTGCATACAGATTTCTCAGGAGGCAGGTCAGGTGGTCTGGTGTTCCCATCTCTTTATATTGCTGGTGGGAACGTAAAATGGTATAGCCCCTCTAGAAAACAGTGTGGCAATTTCTTTAAAAATTAAACATGCAACTCTATATGACCCGGTAATTGCACTCCTGGGCATTTATCCCGAGAAACGAAAACTTATGTTCACAAACAAACCTGTACTGGGATGTCTATGGCAACTTTATTCATAATAGCCCAAACTGCGAACAACCCAGATGTCCTCCAGTGAATGAATGGTTAAACAGACTGGGGGACATCCACACTGTGGAAAACTACTCGATGACAGTAAGGGAACCATTCATGTCCACAACAACCTGGATGACTCTCCGGAGAATCACGCCGAGTTAGAAAAGCCGACCCCAAAAGGTTACATACTGTATGATTCCATTTATATAACATTCTTGAAATAACAAAATTGCATGCTTGCCAGGGTTTAAGGAAGGATAGGGATTAGCGGGAAGTGGGTGTGGCCGTAAAAGGTCGACAGGGGGGATCTCTGTGGGGATGGAAATGTTCATTATCTTGACTGTATCCATGTTAACATCCTGATTGTGATGTTGTCCTATAGTTTTGCAAGATGTTCTCATTGGGGGGTACTAGGTAAAGGGCACATGGGATCTCTGCACTGTTTCTTAAAAACTGCGTGTGAATCTACAATTACCTGAAAATGAAAAGTTCAATTTTAAAAAAGACTTTAGCTGGTATCACCTCCCTCTTTCCCTGCCCCCTCCCCTAGTCCAGGAGGGCTGATGCTATTTCTGCGGACCAGCCGTTGCTGGCGAGCCAGGGTGTCAGAACCACCGCCATCATCTTAGAGGAAACTTAAGAGAACGGGACTGAAGCCAGATGCTAAAGGCAGGCAAATGTGGTTTCACATGAAACGAGGGGAAACGATACCAGAAGGCCTAAACCGGAGGGCTTGACATAAGCCCTGGCAGACTTCCAGGGTGGACGAGGACTAAGTGGGATACCTAAATCGTGGGAACCGAAGTGGGTTCTTCCAACAAAATAGAAGCTTTTAGGGCTCTCTGGACCTGTGTGAGGTCCAGGTCACCAACTCCCTCCTAGTCTGGCCCCAGCCTGCTCATCCATGGCCCCCTGCCCCTCCTGTGTGCTCTCTTCTGGGGATGGAAAGAATTTTACCCTGAGAGCAAGAGGGCTAGTGTTGAAGTCCTGGCTCCATCAGTTACTTGTGAGACTTTGAGTCCATTCCTGCCCTCTATGGCCTCAGTTTCCCCATCTGTCATATGGGAGCAGGGGAGTGGCCTCAACGGTTCCTTCCAACACCAACTCCATGAGCTCCCCAACCAGAATTCAACCCCCAAGATCTGACTCCCCCCCAACTCATGCCCCTCGGCAGCACACAGTAGGTCTTCAGAAAATGGGTGCAGGACACAGAGTTCCCCAGTCACCTAACCTATGGCTGTCAGGGCTCAGGCATGGAACAAGCTGCAGGTCTCTGGGAACTCTTGCCACCTTCACAGCTCCCTAGCCAGGACGCCTGAACCACAGGCAGGGGCTGGGTGATCCCATCTCACAGCCGAGGTGCAGGGTCTGCCGCAAGATTCACAGGGCAAGCACCTTCCTGAACTGACCCGGAGTTTCCCTGCCAAACATTCTTCCATTCTTGTCTCTCAAAATGCAGTCCCTTGATCAGTAGCATGGGCCTCCCCTGGGAGCTTGTTAGAATGCAGAGTCTCAGACCCTACCTAGTCCTGCTGATGCAGAATCTGCCTTCTCACAAGATCCCAAGGGGATTATTTTGCCCAGTAATGTTTCAGAAGCGCTATCTTATAGCATAGACCCCTAAATCCCTCTGTGTGGCCCATTCATATTTGTTCAATTAATCAGCAAAATGTTGTGGGGTTTTGGGGGGCTGATTTTTTTTTTTAATCTTGGCTGCGCTGATATCTTTTTATCTTTGTTGCAGCGCACGGGCCTCTCTAGTTTTGGCACGTGGGCTTCTCTTGTTGTGGCCTGCAGGCTTAGGTGCCCCTCAGAATGAGGGATCTTAGTTCCCTGACCAGGGATTGAACCTGCATCTCCTGCATTGGAAGGTGGATTTTTAATCCCTGGACTACCAGGGAAGTCCCTGTGTTTTGTTTTGTTTCTAGCAAAATATTTGTTAAGTGAATTCTAGCACCTTTAATTGCTGGGGACTCCCTTTGGGGACAAATTCAATGTTTCCCAGGCAAAGATCCAAGAAGCCACTGGGCTCCCACGTACGCAGGGTCAGCCCCTGTCTGGTCGAAACAGACCAGTACCCAGGCCTTACCCATCTGCTGAGGTGACCATCCTGTCCTGTGATCAAGTGACCCTCCAAGTGGCGGTCTGGCTGCAACGATGTTAACAATTATAAAGGCGAGAAGCCACGGTGTGTCCCCTTCCCACTCCCAGCTGAGGTTCCTCCCCTAATACGTGAACACACACACTTACACACACATGCAAGCACAGTTGCACTGGTGCGCACACACATTTGCCTGGCTGCACACACACACACACACACACACACGCCCCTCCCAGGCCCTGGTGTGCCTGTGTGAGTCATGGGGTGACTCACAGGCACATCCCCTCCCTGACTGGGAAAAGGAGAGGGAAAAGAGGTATCTCAGAGCCAACGTGAGAAAGTGACTTTGGACACGCCTGGCAAGGGACTGCCGGGTCAGGGCTGGGGCTTGGTCCCAAGGGGTCCCTCCTGGGAAACCAAGCAAGTCACCGAGTCAGCAAGTCCTCCCCTCCCGCACAAGCCCACAGGACTGTGTAGGGACAGTTAAACACACACACACACACACACACACACACACACACACAGAGCATCAGGACCAGGCCCCATCCTCGGGCCTCCCAGCGGCTCCTGGGGGTGAGAGCCATTCCCATTGGCGGCCAACCATCGCCAATAGCCCCCTAGGCCCCAGCCCTCAGCTACAATCCTCACACTTCCAGGGCCCACATCCCTCTCCAGGGAGGTGTGCAGACAGCGCAGGGAGTCATCCGCTTCACGGATGAGCGGCGGAGGCCTGGACCACACCGGGCTGGAGGATCGTGTTATCTGCCGCCCCCTCCTCAGGATGGAAAGCTTCATGAGTAACTGGATCAGGGATGCAGTGGGCCGGGAGGATGTGGGGCCTGGGGGCAATGCTGAGGTTGGGACGAGCAGCCACCTCCTTGAGATCTGGGGCCACCTCAGTTTCCCGATTTGGGTGATTTCCTGCCGTCACTGACTCTTCTGAGGCTCTATCTTCCCTCAACTCAGAAAAGACATGGGGGAGGAGGGCAGGTTTTGTGGGGGGAGGGGGCTCATGACGGGGGCAGGGTCCCCACTGCTGGGGCCCCAAGTCCCGCTCCGCGACTCAACACCCCCTCCGTGTGGGGGATCGTCCTCCGGGCTGAACCCTTGATCCCCCTCTCCCACCTACCCTGGGGAGAGTAGAGGCAGGCGAGAGGTGTCTGAGCCGCGGGGAGGCAGGGGCGGGTGGCGGAGTCGCCCTGAGTCTGGGAGCTTCTCACTCACATCGCCCAACTGCTTCCCAGGCCCCAAACAGGTGGCCACGGAGCAGGGCTGGGGGGTGGGTGGTGCTCCGACAGCCCCCACGCCCCTGCTTTCCGCCTTGATTAGCAGAAACATTCCTACATCTGTCATGGGAAGACAGCCTGCTCCCCGGAGTCGTCAATCACCCAGGAAATGCAAACACAGTCTGGCCGCTCCCAGACCTTCTTCCCACAAAGTCGTGGGCAGCCTGGGGCCCCCCACCCCCACCCCGGAGCAGGCGTGTGAGAGAAACCCACTCCCCCCCACCTCAGATCTCAGCTTCTGCCACAGCGGGGAAGGTCTGAGTCACACACCTCTCTCCTTACACACACACACTCTCTCTCTCTCTCTCTCTTTCTCGGGAATACATAGAGCTGCCAGCAAAGCATGGATGCACTCAAAGCCACGCCCACGGACAGCTGTGCACATGCGCGCAGACACACAGACAAGGGGGTGCAAATGCGCTCACAGTTCCGTGCCCCAGCAGAGATCTCTCTCTCCCATAGCTAGCACACAGCAGTGCACAGTAGGTCCCCACCGAGCGGCCCTTCAGCACTCCCCACCTTGGGGCCTCCAGCGCAATGTCCCTATTTCTTCCACCTGCTTCCACTGCTGTCCGCTCCCCCAGCCGACTGGGATGTGAGCTCTGTGTGGTCAGGATCTTTCTGCCGTTCACAGTACCCCAGCACCTAGCACAGAGCTTGGCATACAGTAGGTCTGCTCAGTCAAAGAACAAATCTAGACCCAACCTGCAGTTTGGAACCAAGTCCAGTCGACTCTCAGACTGGGAAGGGAGATGAGCACTCTCAGTGCTCTGGAGCACTAAGTTTGGTGTTTGTTACACGGTGTTAACATGTCAGTTGCTGACTGAAACAGCTGAACTCACAGGTACTTTTTCACTTGATTCACTAAGCTTACCTGGCTCACCATTATCGTTACTCCTGTTTTTCAGATGAGAGAACTGAGACAGAGAGGCTATCACAACCCTAAGGGAGGAGAAGAGGCAGTGAGATTCCAGAACTTGAGTACTTAACCACCCCTTCACTCTCAGTTATCAAATCTCCTACCCCAGAAACAGGGGTGAGGCCACCCACCAGCTGGGGCCAGACTCTGCTTGTTTTCTTGTCCCTTTTTTAGCTTGTTCCTCATGCAGGGAGCCTTGGTCTCCAGGAGCCAGGCCTCCAGCAGCCCTCCTTCCCAGCTGAAGCCTTCACAGTCTACAGAGTAATTTTACAGCCTGTGTCCCATTTAATACTTACAAGAGCCTGGGGAGACAGGTGTCTCTACCTTCAGCCGATACACGATAAGAGGCTCAGAGAACTGTACATCTTACCCAAGGATGGAAAAGAATATGAGCGCAGATAAAAGCTAACATATGTAACAGTGTATTCTATAAAAATAAATTCAGTTATAAGCAAACAAATATCCAATTCATATCAGCTGAGGGAAGAGAAACAGGGATTTAATTTTTTTCCATCATAAGATATCAAGAAATAACAACAGTAATCCTGGCATTGTCCCATAACTTGACAGGGTCAGAGCTGGAGTTCTTACTGTTTCTTTGACTTTGTTATCACACACATCACCTCATTACTGCAAAATGGCTGCTGATCCTCCAAGCCCTGCATCTGCATTCAAAACAGAAAGGGAGACTAGAGAAGGATGACCTCCCTGGAAGTCTCTGTCTTTTTATTGCAGAAAAGCCTCCACTGTCACCCTTCCTCTATACCCAACAGACTTCCTGTTATATCTCAGTAGTCAAAATAGGGTCACATGGCTGCTCTTAGACCAACCACTGGTCCAGGGGAATCAGAGGTCCATGACTGGGTTTGACCAATCACAGTTCATCTTCTGGCACTGAGATCACAGCATTTCTACTGACTTCATAAGCAGATGAGTGTTCTGTTTATCGGGAAAAGGGAGGATGGCCACTGGTCAGGTGAGGCGACAGGCACACCCTCAGTCAGTTTCCATACGGCATCTCACTTGGTCCTCATACAGCCTTACGAAGCCAGGACTGTTTTATGTCAACTTAGCAAATGAAGTAACAAAGCTGGAGAGCTGGAGAGCTGCTCCGTGTTCTTAAATATTCTTCCAGACTGCAGGGCATGGAGGGACTCACATGCCAGCAAAGCAGGAGACTGTGCAGTGAGAATATGTCAGGCCCACTCACCACACACACCTCACCACACACCTGCCCTCCCTTGGCTCCAGCTGTGCCAGGTCGGAGTACCTCGGTACCCAGGTATGGCAGGTGAATGCACCCATGTCTGGGGGAGGGGGGGCTGCCTCCACTGCATCCACTGTGCTTTAGCCAGAGGTATGGGCTGAGCCTCTCTCCCCCCACCCCTGCCCTTGTGGAGAGACCTTGCTGCCAGGCTCTCCTACATCAAAGAAATCTTGGGTAGAATGATTAAGGGATTCAGAGGAAAAAGTGCTCACTTCTGACCACAGGGACAGTCTTTTTCCTCCCAGTTTTTCTTTTTTAAAAAAATTGTGGTAAAATGGGCTTCACTGGTGGCTCAGATGGTAAAAGAATCTGCCTGCAATGCAGGAGATCTGGGTTCAATCCCTGGGTCAAGAAGATGTCCTGGAGGAGGAAATGGCTACCCACTCCAGTATTTTTGCCTGGAGAATTCCATGGACAGAGGAGCCTGGCAGGCTACAGTCCATGGGGTCGCAAAGAGCAGGACATGACTCTAGTTAGTGAATGATTAACACTCACAAAATGCACATAACATTAAAGTTAGCATTTTAATCATTTTTACGTGTACAATTCAGTGACTTTAGATACATTCAGATTGTTGTGCAACCAGCGCCACCATCCATCTCCAGGACATTTTCATCTGGCAAAACTGAAGCTGTAGCACCATCAAACACTAACTCCCTATTCCTCCTTCCCCATCCCCTGGCAACCATTATTCTAGTTTCTGTCCCTATGAATTTGACTCCCCTAGGGAACCCACGAGATTTCACTTTCACTTTTCACTTTCAGGCATTGGAGAAGGAAATGGCAACCCACTCCAGTGTTCTTGCCTGGAGAATCCCAGGGACGGGGGAGCCTGGTGGGCTGCCGTCTATGGGGTCTCACAGAGTCAGACACGACTGAAGTGACTTAGCAGCAGCAGCAGGGACCTCACTGAAGTGGAATCATACAGTTTTTGTATTTTTGTAACTGGCTTATTTGACTTAGTAGAATGTCCTCAAGATTTACCCATGTTGTAGTTTGTATTAGAATTTCCTTCTTTTTCAGGGCTGACTATGGGGCTTCCCTATTTGTCGAGTGGTTAGGAGCCCCCCCATTGTAGGGGACATGAATTCGATCCTTGGTCGAGGAGTTGAGATCCCATGTAGCATGCGGCAAAAAAAAGGGGGGGGCTGAATAATAATCCATTTGTATGTATAGACCACATTTTACTTACCCATTCATCTGTCAATGGACACGGTTTGCTTCCAGCTTTTGGCTATTGTGAAATAGTGCTGCTGTAAATGTGGGGTACCAATATGTCTTTTGCTTTCAATTATTTTGTGTGTATACCCAGAAGTGGAACTGGTGGGTTGTACAGTAATTCCATTAAGTCTTTTTAGCAACCGCTGTACTCTTTTCCACAGCAGTGACACTATTTTACATTCCTGCGGGGGCAGTTTTAACAGCAAATTGGAGGTTGACCTTGAAGATGATCAGCGAGGCTTAGATGTGGGGAAACCCGCAGCACAGTGGGGAAGGAAGAAGGAGGTGCAGCCCAAATTGCGGGCAGGAGGGCAGGCTGTTCACGGGGGCGGCTGGGGAGGGAGAGGTCAGGGTGTAGATCAGGGCAGGGGCCTCTGCACGTCTGAGGGGGAGTGTTTGAGGATGGGACCCACAGATGACTTTGAACAAAGGAGTGACCTGACCACTCTGCCCCCAGCATGCTTCACGGGGCGGCTAAGATTGAGGGGGACTGTGGCAGAATATTCTGGGGGTGGGAGACCCAGGAGGAGGTTTTTGATAGCTGGGGCAATAGAGTGAGAATAGAAACCAAGTCCACAAAAAGAAGCAAAAAAGCAGTGAATATGGAACCAGGATAGCAGGGTTAGAACTAGGGTGAAGCCGCTGAAGCACTCACCTTGGGCACAACATTTTAAATAAGTAATATTTATTTAGGGCTTCCCTGGTGGCTCAGTGTAAAGAATCTGCCTGCAATGCAGGAGTTGCAAGAGACACAGATTCAATCCCTGAGTTGGGAAGATCCCCTGGAGGAGGAAATGGCAACGCACTCCAGTATTCTTGCCTGGAGAATCCCAGGGACAGAGGAGCCTGGCGGGTCCTTAGTGTCGTGAAGAGTCGGACGTGACTGAAATGACTTAGCACACATGCATACTATTTGTTTAAATAATTTATTATAAGACTGCCCTGGTGGCTCAGTGGTCAACAATTTGCCTGCCAAGGCAAGAGAAAAGGGTTTGATCTCTGATCTAGAGCAACGAAGCCTGAGCACGAGAACTACTGAGCCTGGGCTCTAGAGGCCAGGAGCTGCAACTACTGAACCCCTATGTTGCAACTACTGAAGGCTGCGTGCCTAAAGCCTGTGCTCTGCATCAGAAGCCATCAAAATTAAAAAAAATTTTTTTTTCTGTTAATGAGAATATCTACAAAACAGAAACAGACTTGAAGATATAGAGAATAGACTTGTGCTTGCCAAGGAGGAGAGAAGGACTGGGAATTTGACATCAACAGATGCAAACTAGTATATTTAGGGTGGAAAAACAACAATATCCTCCTGTATAGAACAGAGAACTATATTCCATATCCTGTGATAAACCATAATGGGAAAGAACACGAAAATATATATATGTGTATCCTTTTCTGTTCATCTGAATCTACCACAACATTGGTATGCCCCAATACAAAATGCTTCTGGTGTTAAAAATCTTTTAATTTTTTTAAAAAAGAATATATATGTGTATACATGTATAACTGAGTCACTTTGCAGTACAGCAAAGTGATTTACAATGCACAACATTGTAAATGAACTCAACTTCAATAAAATTTTTAAAAATCGTGTTGAAAATATTACTTATCTTGATATTGAGTGTTTTTGGTGCCGCCTGCGACTTTGCACCTGAGGTGAGCGGCTCACTTAACTCCACCCTGGACTGTGGCAGAGATTCATGCAATTATTTAGCAGGACTTACTGTGAGCCTGTGACGTAACTGTGCTAGGATCCGGGGATCCAAAAGTTGGTGAAATCAGTGTAGTTCTCTGTCCTCAAGTTCAAGGCTAAGTAGATAATGAATCAGAGAAAGAGAGACCTGTTTTAAAAGAGTTTATTTGTTTTTTATTTATGGCTGCATCGAGTCTTAGTTTTGGCATGTGAGATCTTCGTTGTGCGCAGACAGATAAAATTTAAATTTTATTTAAATACATTTTCTCTTCCCTCTAGTTGAGGCACATGGGCTCAGTAGTTGCAGCTTGAGGGCTGGTTGCCTCAGCACATGGGATCTTAGTTCCCCAATCAGGGATCGAACTTGTGTCCCCTGCATTGGAAGGCGAACTCTTAACCACTGGACCACCAGGGAGGTCCCCTGGGGAGATAATCTTGGGCAGGTAGACTTCTGGCCTAGCTTAGAAGAAATGAGTGAAGTGTGGTACAGAATGAGACAGACATTTAGCTTTTGTTTTGCTTCAGGGTTTTGACCACCCACTCTCTGAACCCCACTTCATGGGTCTTAGCCCATGGACCACCCCCTTCAATAGTTAGTTAGTTAGTTAAGTTGCTCCGTCGTGTCTGACTCTTTGCAACCCCATGGACTGTAGCCCATCAGGCTCCTCCGTCCATGGGATTCTCCAGGCAGGAATCCTGGAGTGGATTGCCATTTCCTTCTCCAGGGGATCTTCCCGACCCAGGGATCGAACCCAGGTCTCCCGCATTAGAGGCAGACAGTTTAACCTCTGAGCCACCAGGGAAGTTAAAAATGCCAATCCCACATTCTCAGACTCCCTTGCAGCTGGGGCCTTCAAGGCTCACCCATCAGATGCACCAACTCAAGATTTAAAAGCAAGACTTGGGCTGCCAAGAAGCAGAGCACCTCCCTGCTGAGCCCTGGGAACAGCGGTGCCCAGGGCTGGGTGTTGGCGTGTGGGACGTGCAGGTCACAGGGGCTGTGATATCCTTCAGGTGTTTGGAGCACCGGCCTCAGAGGTCACCTGGGAGCATCGATCTTGTTTGCATACCACAAGCCTGGGTCTTCAGCTCACTGATGAGTCATGAGTCACTCAACATTCTTTGAATATCCTTTTGAGTATCTATTCTTTGAACATCCTTTTCTGCTTAAGTTAACCTGAATTGGTTTCTACTGCCTGCAACCAAGAATGCTGCCTTATATAGAAATTGGTGCCAGAAGGGGTTACAGACCATGGATGCTGGAGGATATTCAGAGAAGCCAAGATTGGTTATCTGGACTGCTTGGGACTGGAGACAGGAAAAATTCAGAGCATAACAAGGGATCAGACCAGGAATCCTATGACATGCGGAGGAAAATGGGAACTCCAGTCCGCCACCTGGAATCACCTGGAGTGAAGAGCCCGTTGAGGGCAGGGGTTTTGAGACTGAAATTCCACTGCCTTACAAGAGCATGTAAGGAATGAGGAAACAGACTGTGGGAATGCGCTGCTGGCTCGGACAGATGAAGAAACAAGACAGTGTCCTGAATTCTTGACTCCAGAGCCAGATCAAAACCAGAGGACTCGTGTGCTGAAGGTACCTGATTTCTTGCGGCCATAAGGCTGAGACAGCCAAAAATGAAACAGAATCTGAGCGTGCAGTGTGGCAAGTTATATCATTAGCAGACGCCATGGCTTTCATCAGCTCTGCTCTGTGGACATCAGATCTTTGGGAAGCTGTGAGCTCAGCCTTTGTATGGAGCCACGTGGGAGGGTGTGGGGTAACGCTGAACCCCTCCCTGATCCCCCATACTCGCTGAACTCCCTTGAGAGCTGAAGCAACTTCTCCTCACTGTCTGATGATGCTGGCCCTGTCCAGGGCCCATTTAACGAGCCCCCGTGTTCCCCCATCCCTCAGGGTCTTCGGATCACAAAGCCGTCCCCAGATGGCCAGTGGGATGGGGCAGCACTGAATATCAACCCCAGATCAAATTTTGGGCAAAACTTCACCCAGATGTTATTTCCTATCATCAAAAATCTGGAGACAGTCTGTGAATGGACTGACCTAGACGAATCTAACACGGCTGTACCTAGCGGCAGTCCTGGATTCCTGGTGTCAGACTGATCAGCTGGGGTGGCTCTAATTGTTTCCAGGACTGGTTTGTTTATCACAGGCATGCTGAAGCCTGACTCAACGATGGCCCACGCTCACTAAGGCAGGGATGGCAGAGATGCCGAGGTGGAACGAAAAGACAGCTGTGTGAGTTAACCATGGGTGACCCATCCCACCTAAGGACACCCCAAAATACTTTCGTGCTTTCCTTCACCAAGAGGGTGAGGACCAGGATGCTGAGGCAACCCAACAGCTTTCAAAGGACTCGGTATCCAGGTGCGGAGTGCTGCCGGTGATCTGACTCCTGATTTCTGGGGGAGGGCGGAGTAAGGGGGCACCTCGCCCTTGGGAGGGCAGAGGCCATGGCAGCCATGACTGGCCATCATGGCCGCAGGACCAGGTGGCCATCCCAGTGGTCTGGCCACGAGGACAGGTGGGGTTAATGGGTCACAAAGTCCCCAGGGCGAAAATGGATCAACGACCCACAAGGACCTAAGGCTTTTCTTTTAAAAACTAATTTATTTTTGATTTTTTGGTTGTGCTGGGTCTTCATTCCTTTTGCACAGGCTACTCTTTGCTGTGGTCCGAGGACTTCTCATTTCAGTGGTTTCTCTTGTTGCTGAGCGTAGACTCGAGGTGTGCGGGCTCAGTAGCTGTGGGCCATGGGCTTAGCTGCTCCACGGACGTGGGATCTCCCCGAGACAGGGAAGGAACCCGTGCCCCCCGCGTTGGCAGGTGGATTCTTACCCACTGCACCACCAGGGACGTCTGGACCTAAGACTTTTATAACCAGAAAGATATAGGTCTCGTAAACAGAGGTCTGACTTGACAGAAATCAATAGGTGATCCCACCCCCATCTCAAACCCAAGTCGGTTCGCAGACCCAGAGCTCCCTGAGCAAGGAATGGACCTGACATTACATTCCCAGTTGGTCCCATGCATCTTCCCAAAACATTCCCCCAAGGGGACCATGGCCATTTATGGAAGAACTATGCCCCGGGGAGTAGGAGGGAGGTAGGTCTGAACCCCGCTGAGTCCTTGTTTTCTCATCTGTAACGGAGGACAATAATATCTGCCTGAAAGGATTGTGGGGTTAATTGAGTAGAATAATGGGGCAGTGCCTGGAATATAAATGCACGCTCTGGCTGCAGCTGAACTTTTCATCCCTCTGTGATTTTGTGCACATTCTTTGTTTCCATCTTTACTCCATGGTAGTCGAGTGTGATTGGCCCATTGCTGGATGCTGAGAGTTAAAAAATAACACCCCACCGCTGCCCAGGGTGAGGGACATGCCAGGATCAGTGCACGGCCCTCAGGTCTCTAACCTGTGCAGCTGCTCTGTAGGCCACACAGGGGCTTAGTGCTGCGGGGACGAGGCCAGTTGTGTTCCATGCTCAACCTTCGTTCTCTTCACTGGTGCAATACTCCTTGGAAGTTAATAAAACGAGGTGGCAAATACAGATCTTGGGACGTGGTAAAAGCAAGAAATAGAGAGGGGAGGAAGGAGGGAGATGGTGGATGAGTAGATAGAAGGACAGATAGATGGGTGGATGAATGAATGGACAGATGGGTGAATGGGGCTGGATGGATGATGGATAGATGGGTGGGTGAGTGGATGGATGTTATGGGAGATAGGCAGATGGGTGAAAGAGTGGGTGGGTGGGTGGATGGATGGCAGGGTGGATAGATGGATGGATGGATGGATGGAGAGATGCAGATATGGACAGAGATGATAGCTAAATAGTTTAGAATATGGATTTGACATGACCCCCAGCTCACAAGAATCTTCCAATCAAGGAAGATGGCCGAGAAGTTGAAATATCCTATCTGTAGTTCGTGACTGCAACGTCCCAGCCTCGCCACAGTGAGTGTGATGAAGGTTAGCCAAGCAAGCTGCCACGTGGGGCAGACACACTTGATGGCTCCGGTAACAGAACTTTATGTTCATTCATTCAACGGGCGTCTATTGAGTGCCTATTATGTACCAGGTACTAGGCTCTGGGGACAGAAAGATGAACAGAATATCTCAGTGGGGGCTTGGAGGAGATGAGAAAAGATGTACAGTGGATCCTTGAACAATGCAGGTTTGAATGGCATGGGTCCACTTATACACATATATTTTTCAATAGTAAATACAACAGTACTATGTTGTCCATGGTTGGTTGAATTTGCGGATGAGGAAGAACTAAGGATGAAAGGTAGATAGGGAGGGCTGACTATAAACAGCTCAATCATGTTGTTCAGGGGTCATGTAGAGTGAGCCAGAAGAGGTAAGTTTTATGGCGATAAATAAAGCAGCTAAGAAGGCAGGGGGCAGTGAGGGAGTTAGTTCTGGAGCAAGACTCACTGGTGGGTTGACAATTGCATAGAAGCCCAAAGGAAGGGCTGAGATCTGAAAGGAGCAGTGACTTTCCCAGGATCACATGGTAACTACGTGACTGAACCAGGACTATACCCCGGATTGTGTACAAGTGTTGGAATTCTGGAGTTCTTGGTCTGATGTTATGAAATAGTGGAAACACACCAGATGCGGTGTTAGCAGAGGAGGGTGTGGTTGGGATCCAGCCACTCAGGAGCTGCGTGATCTTCTGCAAGTCACTTACTCTCTCTAAGCCTGTTTGCCGTTACTTCGCCCTTCATTTCCTCCTCCATTCCTTAAAACAATCCCACTAGTATTAAAAGGTCATAGATATTTTTCTTTATAAGTGAAAAAGGTCCATTATTTTGTAATGTTACAGAGGCAGCCAACTCTAAGCCTCCAACTCCAAGGAGGGCTACGGTTCTCCTCTAGTTGAGGGAGAAGTATTGCTAACTGGGACAGAGAAGATTCCTGGGGTGTGGGGGTAGGGGTGGAGAACAAGATCTGAGTGGGCCCTGAATAAAGGAGAAGAGTCCACAAGGTGATGCTAAGTGCCCAAGGATTGTGGAAGATTAATGGTCCAACCCGCGAGCCACATCATCTCTTTCCCAGAATGAACAGGGCTATGTATTATGATTGAGTTTGGTTATGAACAGAAAACCCCAAATAGTAGGTCAAATAGAGATATTTCCTCCTTTCTTATGTAAAAAATGCTTGAGCGAGGTGGTCAGATGTCAGGGACCCCCGGCCCTTCTGTTGTGCTCCACCAGTCTCAGCACTTTTTCACCTCAGTGCTCAAGATGGCTGCTGAAGTGCCAGACATCATGCCTGTATTACAGCCCACAGGGCAGAGAAAGGCACCAAGAAGGGAATGCCCTGTCCCAAGCAGAGGGGATTCTGGAAGAATGTCATTTTAGGTCGGTGGTTCTAAAGCTCAGAGAGGGCCCACCAGGACCCTGGACGCCTATAGGGTGGACACTGCAGCTGCCTGGGATGGCACAGCCAGGAAGAGCACCCGGGAGGGGGAAAGATACAGGCAGCTCTGCCTGTTTCACCCAGGACGTTCCTGCAGCTGTCCATGGAACATCACAGCTCCTTTTCAGATGCCGAGATGTCACATACACTGGGCCCTCCAGCTGCCTGCTAAGTTCCATCCCCTCCTCCTGAGCCTTCTCTAGTGCCTTGGGACCCAGACCTCTGGGGGTCTGGGGAAAGGGGAGGGTTCTAAGACAGGCTGGGCAGGCAGGGGTAGAAGCCTTCAGAAAAGTCCCTCTGATCTGCTCTGTCCATCACCACCACTGCAAGCACGGGGCTATGAATCCCAGGATGAATCTACCCCAAATAGCTATCCAAGACCCTGGCAGAGACAGACACAAAATATGGGATCAAGGTGAATGAATGAATGAATGAATGAGCCAGTCAGTCTATCAATCAACCAAATAACCAATCAATCAAGGGGTGCACCAATATTATTCAGTCTAACCTCAGCCAACTTGTCACCAAGCTGCCAACTTGTCACTTACATACTTCCCGTGACAGGGAGCTCACTACTTACAGAGTAAAAATGGTTTTAGTTTTAGATCGTCCTTATGATGAGTCAGATTCTCTACCTCCTAGATTTCCCTGTCAGCCCCAGTCCGCCAAAGGGCTTCCCAGGTGGTGCAGTGGTCAAGAATCCACCTGCCAACTGAGGAGGCTCAAGAGATGTAGGTTTGGTCCCTGGGTCGGGAAGATCCTCTGGGGAAGGAAATGGCAACCCACTCCAGTATTCTGCCTGGAAAATTCCATGGACAGAGAAGCCTAGTCCATGGGGACCCAAAAAGTTCCCTAGTCCATGGGGGCCCAAGAAGTAGGACACGACTGAGCACACACACGGTCTGCCAGCAGGTAAGACCCAGACACATGTAGCATCTTTCTCATGAAATCAGACCCAAGTCTTCAGGGATGAGGGGAAGCACAGAACC
Organism: Cephalophus harveyi; assembly: GCA_006410635.1. Lineage (NCBI taxonomy): Eukaryota > Metazoa > Chordata > Mammalia > Artiodactyla > Bovidae > Cephalophus > Cephalophus harveyi. The sequence continues at coordinate 189,642 of SJYT01015557.1, read as the reverse complement.
CCACAGCTGAACCTTGGAGACCACAAGCCTCCTGCTCATCTTCTTGTGCTTTAGATGGCGCTCTGACCAGAGAGGGACTGTGACTTGCCCAAGGCCACACAGCTGGCTAAGGGCTGAACCAAGATCAGACCCCAGTCCCAACCTTGAGCTGTGCTCCTTCTAAACCCCACACTCCTCAGAGACCTCCTCCAGCCTTCCCCACAGTGGGTCTCCCCTCCCACAGCCAGTCCCACCCCGTGATGCTGAGGATCTGTTCTCTTTGTAGAGACCTTTGTAGAAATTCATCTCTTTTCACTGCCAGTGACAGGCACAGGGCTGGCATGTAGGGCCCAGGTATCACGAGCTGCAGTGGGACCTAGCCGTACAGAGTGGGTTGCCTGGCTCTCACCCACTCCAAGAGGCCTCCCTCAGAGCAGTAGGCTGGCATGTGTGCATAAGCATGTGTGAACGTGTGTATGTGTGCGTGTGCGTGAGTTTGCGCCTGAGCCTCCGGGAGCGAGAGGAACACGCCGCAAGCTGTCGGCAAATCCTGCCAATGCAGAAAGGGTAATTGTCACACGCAGTGCCAACAGACAGATCTCCGGCGGATTCATTTGGTTTTGTTTTGTGGTTATTTTTTTTTTTTACAACTTTAAATACAGAATATAAATTAAAAAATTTACATTCAAAAAATAAAAGGAAAGCCCCCAAAAATATAACCACCGATTTTACAAACTGAAGGAAGCAGATTGGGAGACAGCGGGGAAGAGGGGAAAGTGCAATAGAAGGTGGAAAGGGAGGTGGGAGGTTAGACCCCACCCCTAGGGGGCCCTGGGGATCTTTTCCCTTTTCTCCCCCACTCCCAGCCCAAGAGCTGGTTTCCTGGGAGGAGCCACCAGATCTGGAACTCAAAAGGATCTAAGAGGAGGGGCGTGAGCAGGGGCTTGGAGCAGGGTCACCCTCCCTTGGAGATATTCCCTTGGGCTTTTCACACCTGTCTGAAGGGAAGACTGCTTGAGCTGAGGACTTGGGGTAATGGAGGCCACATGGACAAATGCTGCCTCCCTGCCCCTCACCAAGGGCTTACTCCTGTCTGACCACTCCAAATCGTGGGCTGGGTCATAGACACAGCCAGTCCACACGGAGCCTTCGTGTCAATTAGGAAAAGAATCCCTCCATTTGCCAAAAAATTGTCATAATAAATACACAAATTGGCCACGTCTATGGTGTGTGTGAACGGTGATCCCCGCATGCAGTGCCCTTGTGCAGTGCACACCCTGTACAACCTTACATGGCAGTCTTGGCTGGGCTGGGATACAATGGGCAGGCCCCCTGCTGCCCTCTGGCCCCTGGTTTTCTGTCCTACAGAGCAGTGACTGGGGTTATCTGGGGCTTCAATAGGGGTCCAAGAGCCCCTTGGTGGTGCAGATAAGGGAGGAGACACAGGATGGAGGTAGAGAGATGAAACGGGAAACAGTGAACTAGGGTGGGGAGTGGGAGGAGGCAGTACATGCCCGGGTCACCACCTACATCCACCTTCGAAGCAAGCGTCATCCCTAACCCGTCTGAGAGGGCACTTGACTGCCTGGTGCTCTGGCCACACCTGCCCGGAGGAGTCCACGTCTTCCAATAATTCAAACATATTAAGTGAAAAGAAGCCACTGTGAGCAGAGGTCACCAAGGGGAGACCGGGCCTCGGCGCCGCAGGAGGGGTCCTCTCCAGTCTACGCTCCCCACGCGGTCTCGGCCACAGGAGCATGAGCACCCTGGCCAGCCTGAGGGTGCTCCCATCAGAGCTGGCGGCGGGCCCGGGGATCCTCAGGCCCATGTGCAGGGTTTCAGGCCAATCCACAGCACTGGGGAAGGAAGCCCCTTTCTCCCAACAGCGACCCCATCAGTCTCTCTTGCACTTCTATCCCATTTTTGCTAGGTCAGGAGAGGAAGACAGCGATGGAGTCCAGGTCCTTCGTTTCCTTCTCGAGCTGCTTGGCAAGACGCTGGAGGCCACTGAGGGAAGACCCATTGGTGGAAGGGTGGACAGACGCGTGGAGGGGTGGGGGAAGCACCATTGGCCGTCCGAATCAGGCATCGAGACAGACGGACGAGGGGAACAATATTATCTCTCCAAGGACCCCATGGGGGCAATACAGCAAATACCATATTAAATAACCCTGTAGGCCAAGCAGAGGGACACAGGGGTCAGAGACAGCCTGGGGCTCCATCCCACGCTCACAGACAACCAGGGACAGGGTCGAGCAGCTGTCCCTGATTTCTAGCAGCACTCAGGACTGGGAAGTATGAGGTTCAGACCTCCTGATTCCTTTAAGATATACTGGGACACAGCTGGGTCAGGGCCTCCCCCAGCCCCTCACCCAGTCTGCTCCATGAAAAAACTCCACTGATAACTGGCAAGAGGGGATCAAGGCTTAGAGCCTGGATTTTGTAAGGGAACTGCTTCTCCCCTCACCCCTGCCTCAGCCCAAGCCCAAGCCAGGGAGAAGGAGCAGAGTGCTGGCCCTCACCTGCCCACATTCTCCTGCAGATGCCCCTAGGCTCCGAGGGTCTCCTTCAGCGCCGTCTTGTCATGCGTGTGCTTGAACTTCCGGTGCTTCCCCTTGGGGGGCCGGCGGATTCGCACCGTCCGAATGGTCACCCGAGTTTGGGGCGTCCTGGCTGCTTGAGAGAAAGAAAGGTCTGGTGAGCAGGTGGATGAGACCGGCAGAGGTCGGGGCATCCTGGTCAAGTCAGTGCCCCCTTGACCAAGGCCTGCCACAGACCTCCTCAGATCCTGCAGGCTAAGGGGAGGGGAGTCTGGGACCAGACCTTCTGGGTTTGGATCCCAGCTCCACTCCTCACCAGCTGCACCTGAGGAACAATGACTGAGCCATTTTATGCCTCCGCTTCCCCATCTGTGAAATGGGGATAATAGACTGTCCACTTCATAGGACTGGTGGAAGGAATAACTGATAGTATGCTGGCCAACACAGAGAGGAGCAGATGAGTTCTGGCCTCAATTTATTTGTCCTTACCCCACTGACACTGGCCCTTGTTTCCATGCCCTTGAACCTGGCCTGGACTTGGCCCCGTTAACCAATATAAGGAGGCAGACCGGTACTGGCCAGGTCCAGACATAAGCCTAACGAAGGCCTGGCAGCGCCCGCCTTTGCACATTGGGGAACCCTGTGCCTCCACATAAGAAGACTGGTTCCCCTGCTGGGGATCCCATCTGTGGAGGCCACGGGGTGAGGAGAAGCCCTGGACTTCAGGGAGAGGGACAGAGGCCCAGCCGTCCCAGTGCAGCCTCCAGATAACTGACTGCAACCGTAAGAGATGCCAGCAGGCCCACCCAGGTGAGCCCAGGCAACCCACAGACCAGAGAACAAAAAATGGCCATTGTCTTAAGCCACTAAGTTTAGAGAAGAAGTGATCGGCAAAAACAGCAGCTGCTCTTATTCACTTGTTTCTTTTTTCCCCAGTTTGACCTCCTACTGAGGTTTCTTTCTACCCACTTCAGCCCCTTCTGGTCGGTCATGGGATGGGGAAGCCACTAGGCTTTGAACATAACCATACCTGTCACCAGGGACCTGGTCCTTTCTCTCCAGTGTACCTGTGGTCTACCTGGCCCTCACCACCAGTACAGCACGGTGGGCCAGACCACCTGCATCCAAACTGGGCTCTGCCAGGAGTTAGTTGGAAGCTTTGAGGAAAGCCATCCACACTCTCTGTGCCTCAATTCCCATACCTTTAAAACTGAGAACAGCTGCCCTGGCCTCCTAGGGTTAGGAGATAATGCGTGGAAATCACTAGAACCCTTAGCTAGCACTTACCACGCACCTGGCAAAGTGCTAAGCCTATTCCTCCTCACAGCAGACAGAGATGTGAATAGTTAACAGATGAAGAAACTGAGACAGAAAGTCTGGAATTTTAACCCAGGGATCTGCCTCTGGAATCCATGCTTTCAATCACTGGGCTGGAAATCACTGTGCCTGAAAGTCTTGGCCAAGGTTAGCACTTCACTTCTGTCTCTCTTCCTCCTGGGCTGCTAAGTAGACAGCCTGGAAATGAAAGTTTTCTCTGCCGAGCTCAAGGCCCACCTCTTCCTGGGAGCCTTCGGAGTTTCCCCCTTGGCTCATCCAGCTCTCTGGGGGCCAACACTTGACCTTCCACCTCACAGACACAAGTCCTCATGAGGCACTTACCCTACTGCAGCAAATGCGAAATTTAGGGACTCAGGTGGGTCTCAGATCCTTCTTGATGGAGGCTGCCCAGGGGGGGCCATTGAAGGGCCAGAGACCGAGCCATCAGTAGGACGCTAGGCTGGGCAAAGCCTGAGCAAGTTCAAGGTCATCACTCAGCTCGTGAGTGACAGAGCAGAGATTTGAGCCTAGGAGGCCTGACACTGGCCTTCACATGAGCCACACTGCCAGCTGCCAGAGGAACTGCCCCCCAGGGCCAAAATGCTGAAACTAAAATGGCAAGACCTACATAGCAAGTGGTTGAACGTACCTCCTAAGAAATTGGTTTAGAAAATCATATGAAACAAAGGCAGGGAAGAGAACCCCATTCTAAACATAAAGAAGAATATAATTTTTCTTCTTATGCTCAAGAATACAGAAAGCACTCTCCATAGTAACTCTACAAATAATGTACAGCACGTCAGTTTGAAGCTGTTAAATTATCAGCCTTTCCCAAGGCATCCCTGCCTCAGCTCAGCTCTGAGAGCAGGAGGAAGAGGCTGAGATGGCTCTGCCTTGAGGGGGCTTGTTAGTAAGAAATGACAGTGAGATTGTCCTGCCCCCTAACCAAAGAAAGTTACTGAAAATCAAAACAGTCACTTGCATGGATTTTTTTTTTATGCTTACCTAATCCTATTGCCAGGAGAAATATCAACAACCTCAGACATGCGGATGATACCACTCTAATGGCAGAAATTGAAGAGGAACTAAAAAGACTCTTGATGAGTGTGAAAGAAGAGAGTGAAAAAACTGGTTTGAAACTCAACATTCAAAAAACTAAGATCATGGCATTCGGTCCCATCACTTCATGGCAAATAGAACGGGAAAAAGTAGAAGAAGTGACAAGTTTCATTTTTCTGGGCTCCAAAATTACTGTGGATGATGACTGCAGCCATGAAATTAAAAGACGCTTGGTTGCTCCTTGGAAGGAAAGCTATGACAAACCTAGACATCTTATTAAAAATCAGAGACATTACTTTGCTGACAAAAGTCCGTATAGTCAAAGCTATGGTTTTTTCCAGAAGTCATGTATGGATGTGAGAGCTGAGTCCCAAAGAATTGATGCTTTCAAATTGTGTTGCTGAAGAAGACTTGAGAGTCGCTTGGACTGCAAGGACATCAAACCAGTCAATCCTAAAGGAAATCAACCCTGAATGTTCATTGGAACGTGTGATGCTGTTCACACATTCACTTCAGCTTCAGCGATGCTGAAGCTCCAATACTTAATGTGAAGAGCTGACCCATTGGAAAAGACCCTGATGCTGGGAAGGGTTGAAGGCAAAAGGAGAAGGGGATGGCAGAGGATAAGATGGTTAGATACCATTACCAACTCAAGGTGAAGTCGCTCAGTCGTGTCCGACTCTTTGCGACCCTGTGGACTGTAACCTACTAGGTTTCTCCGTCCATGGGATTCTCCAGGCAAGAATACTGGAGTGGATTGCCATTTCCTTCTCCAGGGGATCTTCCCGACCCAGGGATCGAACCCGGGTCTCCCACATTGGAGGCAGACGCTTTAACCTCTGAGTCACCAACTCAAAGGACATGAATTTGAGCAAACTCCAGGAGATAATGAAGGACAGGGAAGCCCAGTGTGCTGCAGTCCATGGGGTTGCAAAGAGGCAGACACAACTCAGTGACTGAACAACAATCCTATTAACTTAATGAGTCTCATATAATCCTTACTTTTCTCTGAGGAAGAAAAGATAGCACAATACAGTCAAAAGAACCCCAAACTAGACGTCCCAAGACCTGGGTTCCAGGCTCAATTTTCCCGCTGGGCAGTCTTCATTAAGTCCCTTAACCTGTCTGTGCTCCAGCAGCCCTGTTAGTAACCCGGAAGGAGGGACTTGTCAGGTCATCGCTAGCTCTAAAATTTTTAAATACTTAAAAAGAAGAAATGAGCCAGTGACAGCTGTCAGGGTAAGAGAAGAGCCAAGAACAAAACTTCAGGATACCTGAATTCTAGCTGTGCACCTGTCTGAAACTGGCTGTGTGACCCTGGGCAAGACCTTGGCCTATCGAGGCCTCAGGCATCTCTTCCACTTAATGTAGAGGAGGCAACTGAAGCAGATCATTTTTTAGCCCATTTCAATTCTTTAAGTCAAACTGCATGCATGCATGCTTAGTCATTTCGGTCATGTCCAACTCTTTGCGACCCCACGGACTGTAGCCCGACAGGCTCCTCTGTCCATGGGACTCTCCAGGCAAGAATCCTGGAGTGGGTTGCCATTTCCTTCTCCAGGGGGTCTTCCTGACCCAGGGATCAAACCCGCATCTCTTATGTCTCCTGCATGCAGGAGGTTCTTTATCAATAGTACCATCTGGGAAGTACATGTAGTTAAAATCTCTCTGGTGATTCTCCCCCACTGCCCCTAATTCCTTCATCAAGGCTACAAGGGGCGGGGGCGCGGGGAAAGGGTCGGGGGGAAAGGTTACAAGGAATTAATTTGATTTTTCATCTCCAGGACAAGTTGTCAAATATTTGAATATGATTTATGCATGGGTTGTTCTCTTATCCAGGTCATGGCTCCTCCCACCGTTTCATGCACTCACTAAACAAAGCAGGGGGCTGAGGTAGCAAGACAGGGGTGGGGGCCGCTCTGGACAGGGTGGCCAGCAGACCTCTAGAAGGAGGTGACTTCTGACCTTAGACCCAAGTGAGGAATAGGAGCTAGGCTTGAGAAGAGCGAGGAGATGTGAATTTCACCCAGATGGACATGTGCAAAGGCCCTGAGGCAGAAACTTATCTGGCCACTCAATGAGGCCACCCTGGCTGCGGTGGCATAAGTGAGGGGCATTGGTTGGAAACAAGGACAGAGCGCCAGCTGGGGCCTGCTGCTACTGCTGCTAAGTCACTTCAGTTGTGTCCGACTCTGTGTGACCCCATAGACAGCAGCCCACCAGGCTCCCCCGTCCTTGGGATTCTCCAGGCAAGAACCCTGGAGTGGGTTGCCATTTCCTTCTCCAGTGCATGAGAGTGAAAAGTGAAAGGGAAGTCGCTCAGTCATGTCTGACCCTCAGCGACCCCATGGACTGCAGCCTTCCAGGCTCCTCCATCCATGGGATTTTCCAGGCAAGAGTACTGGAGTGGGGTGCCACTGCCTTCTCCGAGCTGGGGGCTACATACTCGCATAAGCCCTCCCAGGCAGGGGAGGAAGCTGGACTGTTGTCAGCGCTACGAAAAGCTTCAGGTGAATTTAACCAGGGGCAAGATCCAGTTCTCCCTGAGTGCCCCCAGCAGCTGCCACAGGAGAAGGGGGCTGCAGGGCTGAGCAATGAGAGGCAGACCTTGGATGAGCAGTTACCTCGCTGCTCCTGGGAACTCCCTGGGGTTCGGGTCACAGCTCGAGCCAACACCGTCTCACACCTGCACGCCAGGTGGTCCACCAAGGTCACTGTGGCCTTCTTAAAGATCTTCTTCTTCCGGACGATCTCAATCTTTTTTACCTGGAGGACAGAACCCCCAAAGTGCCTCTGAAGGGGACCACACGCCTGCCTGCTCAGCATCCCCTGAGGTCATCTTTCCTCGAAAGCCCAGAGGGCGGCAGGGCAGGCAGGCCTTCAGCCCGAACAATGGCAGGACTTTGCCCTCTGCCCTCACAGCTTTTCCATCAAAACAAGCCCTCCCCACCTGGCCTCCGGGCAGTCCCCTTAGGATCCCCCAGAGAGGGAGAAAGGCATTTCCGGGTTGAGTGTGGGGCCTGTGGTATCCTCATTCCCGGAGCGCCAGCCAAGGTCAGGGGCTGCGGCCGAGGCGGGGAGATGCTTGTCTGGAAGGAAGCAGGGGGAGGCTTTATCCAGGAGGGAGGCGGGAAGGGGGAGGTCAGCTGTCAGGTGTCCATCCATAGAGCTGGCAGGGCTGGGGACAAGAGATACCACGGCGGTGGATGCCGGGGTGGAGAGTGACATTGGTCATCTCAGGCCCAGGGCCCAGACTTGAGATAGAAGGGGGACACAAGAAAAGGCCGCAGCTGACCACAGGGGCGGGGAGCGTGGTGAGGAGGCCGAACACTTGGCAAGAAGAGGCAGGGGTCACCTGTCAGTCCTGGGCCCTGGGGAGGTGTGTCCACCACCCAGCAGCTGCTGTGTGGCAAGGCTGGCCAGAGGGGTGCGGAAACCTTTCCACGTGAATCAGAGACTTCTCTGGCCCTGCCCTGCCCTGTGGAGCCCCGAAGACGGCCTTGAATCACAGTGTATACCCAATCTTTCCAGCAAAGGGGCAGGCTTCAGCCTTCTGACTCTGTGCTAGGGGCTGCCCCAGCTTTTGCAGAGCCTGCTGCCTTGAGACGGGGGGTCTTCTGTGCCCCCCTTGGTGAAGACATGACTTGTTGAAGGGAGATAAGTGGGTGCTAAAAATGCTGGGGCACCTATGAGCCCTTCTCTGTGTGGAAGGAAGAAAATAGAGATCCCTGTATAGGGGAGAGCTTTGGGGAAAGCTGAACAGCTGCCCAGAATATCCTGAGTGTCCAGTATGTTAGCGGACCTGTCTGTGGCAGGAACATTTGGGGATTTTATCCACCTGGGGGCTTGTCTGAGGCTCATGGTCGCCCCAGCCTTGGGGGCCTCCCCACGCCTGTCGGCCTTCTCTGGACAGACCCCAGGAGGCCTTTGCACCCACCCCCAACCCCATTCCGGGCTGGACGAGGCCTGCGCACCTGCACCTTCCGATCCTGCACCTGCGTGGGGCGGCACTGCACGTTGCGGTTGTTGCAGCAGCCAGAGCAGCGCTGCACCTCCACGCAGGGCGGCCACACCAGGAAGTTAGCATTGGTGCGGTCTATGAGGCGCCGCGAGATCTCAAACACCTCCGTGCGCGTCTTGCACTCCGCGATCACGGCTGGCTCTGCGGCGACAGTCGGGGAACCTGGAGGGAGCAGGGACCTCCTTCAGCGGGGGTGGACCTGTCCAGAGGCCCCCTAGCTGGTAGAAAAGCCCAGGGCAGGGCCCCTCTAGGACTGCTCGCCTTCAGAACCAGGCAAGGCCTGTCCCACCCCCTGCAACCCCGGGTTGGAAGGTTACCAGCCATGGGCCTTGGGCATGAGGCCTGGGGCCTTGGTTCCCCCATCTCCAAAATGGGGTTGAGGAGATCTACACCCTAGAACCACTCTAAGGATCAAATTAGATCGTTCTGAGAGTGCTGATCTGTGCTACATGTCAGTTCCTCCACCATTTTATTCTACAATTTCACACATTTATAAGTTTGCCCAGTATGTGGCCCTTACTTGTGTATTACTTACATTGCTGTTTACACTGTAATATAGTCTTATCTTGTTGCTTTTTTCAAGCCTCAGTTTCCTCATCTGTGAAATGGGACAATAACTCTGCCTACCCTGCACTTGCCAGTTGAACAATTAATGGGAGTGAAACTTGGCCTTCAGCAGACTGACAGTCAGTGCTGGGGCAACTGCCATCTGTCATTCACATACAGAGGGACTGAGGCTCTGAGAGCTAAAGCTGCCCAACTTCACAGAGTAAGGAAGGAAACCCAGGCCACTTGATCCTTATGTGGCAAGGCCCCAGCCTCAATCTACAGCGTTTTGGGACTGTAGGCAGAGAGGAGGAGGGGCTTGGAGTGGGCACCTGCCTCCCTAAAAATGCTGCAGTGGGACCCAGTGACCTATATCCTCTTTTGCTCGACGCGCATCACCCCTTGCTAGCTGTGTGACCTCAGGCTGCTTCTTCACCCTCTCTGGGCCCCAGTTTTCAACTCTGTAAAATGAGGTCAGTAATATCTGCCTCCCTGGTGGAACTAATGAACAAATGAGGTTTTAAAGAACTATACCGAGAAAAGAGTGTGTGTTGGGGGAGGGGAGAATGATGACTCATCTCCTGGATAGAGGGTATTTAAGGATGGCTACACACTTTTAGCTTCACACCTTCCCAGGCGTCACGACGAAGGAGCCGGCCCTCCAGCCTTGGGCTGGCCACGTCCCCAGTTCTCTGTCCCCGGCTCCCACCTTTGAGGGGCCATCACCCTGAGTCTTACCTAGGCTCCTTCTCCCACGGGATAAGCTCTCGAGCTCGCCTCCAGAATGGGACCGGGTCAAGTTCAGGTCCAATTCAGCCCCGTCTTCATCTGTAGGAGGAGATCAGACACACTGAGAACCGCCAGCCGGACCGAGGCCAGAATCTGATGGGGATTCCAGGACAGGTGGGCGGATTGCTCCCCTCCCCCACCCCCACTGGACCACCACCACTCCAGGGAATAGTGTCCCCTTCTGGCTCCCTGTACACCCGAGGGTCCGAGCTCTGAGGGGAGGCCCCTCCAGGCAAACAAACGCCGGGGTAGCCACAGGGCTCAGAGGGTGGCTGGGGCCCTTGACTGCATCGCCAAGGGATTGTCAGCCCCACTCCCGGCCCTTCCACCACATATTTGGACAGAACCCATGTCAATGGAGTTAAAAATAACCCATCCCCTTTGCTACTGTAAGAGAACCCTCCTCGGCCTCCAGGGCAGGGTGAGGACCCAGAGCTCTGAAGGCCAGTTTCCAGTGCCCCTCCGCCCAGCGTTCCCACAGGAAGTGCTGAATGGAGAAATTCCCAGCATCCCCAGGGGGGACCAGCATGCCCTGGACACAGCCCCTCCGGAGCCCCGGACAATGGCGCCGTTGGGCGGAGAGAGAGAGGGAAGGCGAGGGGTGGGGGTGGGGGCCAAAGCCCGAGAGAAGGGTGGAGAGCCAGGTCTGCTGGGCAGGGGCACCCTTGCCCTGCCCCCTTTCAGGCCTGAGTCTCTCTCCAGCCCCCAGCCTTTCACTGTGTTTATGTCTCTCCCTCTAACCTTGCGCCCCGCGTATGCCCTCAGCTGTCCATTTACTCCTAAGGTCACAAACCACAGCTCCCTTCTCAAGCCTGCGCGGCCCTCACCTCGGCGTCATCGGCATGCCTTGAAGGCATCTCTCTGTCTAGCAATGGCAGCCGGAAGCCGCTGCAGGAAGTGAGGGCTGCAGAGGACTCGGAGCTCCATGCTGAGTCGTGGGCAGCCCCTTCTATCTCTCCGATGGTCCAAGGGTCAGCAAATGAACCACGGGGACATGGAGGACAAGCTCCTGCCCACTTCACACAGCACCTCACCTCTTTTCTTCTGTCTCCCCAGCCCGCTGGCCCTGCCCAAGACAAAGCTCCCTGCTCATCCGTGCAGGCTCCCGGGGGGTCCTGTTCGGAGGAGACCCTGCCCTAACTGGTGCCTTTCCGTCTAATCTGCTGCTCCTGCGTCAGCGCGTCTGTCTGTCCTTCTTACTCCCTTCCTTTCTCTCTACTGTCTCTGGAATGTCCCTGGTGGGGAGGAGATGGGGAAAAGATGTGCTTTGTGGAAAGGTTAAGTTGATTAGGAAAAAAATAGCCACATGGTTGCCTTGAAACAGGCCCACTATTGAAAGGTTCATCTCGGAGATCCCGACCCCCACCAGGGGTTCGTAGGGGCTGCCCAAGGGTGGGGGCCAAGGGCCTTGGAAAGAAACAGCAGAAAGGCTAAATTTGGCAGTTGCCCCATTGTGTTGACCAGGGCTGGCCAGTCGGGCATGGGGTGAGGGGTGTGGGAGACGTGGGGTGGGGGGCCTGGTGAACAATAGGTGGGCCCAGCTGGGTCCCCCTCCCGCCTGCCTCGCCAGCCCCCGGCACAGGCGGGTTTGAAAGGGCCCGAGAATGCTTTTGAGAGGGAGCCAGGGGCCCAACGGGGAGAGGAAACAAAGGCAGGAAATGCTGTCCCCCGTAGATAGCAGTCTGGGCAAGGATTACAAAGTGACAAAGAGACAAAACCCCAGAGGGAAGGGGAGCTGGGGGTGCAGGCGGGGGGGTGCCGACCAGGGCTCCAGGGAACAGGCCAGAGGTTAGAATAGAAAGGAATTTGCTCTGAAGACAGCGTTTATAAATACATTCCCGACCCAGCCCGTCAGTCCCGCCACGTGTGTGCCACCAAGCACGTGCCCATGCGCTGGGCGCACTCTTGGGCATGGGCAGGGCTGCCCACTGGTCCAGGCCAGGTGTCCCCGGGAGACCTTGGAGACTGGGCACTCGGCCAGACGGGCAGGGAGATGGCTCCTCCCGCCCCATCCTCCTTGGCTGAGTCCACACCTGGATAGACATTCAGCAGATGCCCTGGGCACCTTCTCCCCGCCCCCTCCTCTTGGGACCCCGCCCTCTGCATCCCCGCCAGAGCCACATGTGGGAGCTTTGCTCGCCACGCCCCACGTCCCAGGTAGCAACCCGCCTGCCTACTCAGCCCTGCCCTGGACAGGTGTGGCCAAGCCCTCCCAGGCAGCCACAGGCCTCTGGTCCTCTGGATCTCAAGGAAGAAGGTATGTCCTTGCCCGGCCCCTCGAGGGTCCCCAGGACTCAGCGAAAGACCAGAGCACTGGGTGAGGATTCAATTTACCTACGGAGTCTCCATGCAGCAGGCGCTGGAGGTCATCGAAGGAACGGATGGAGTGGTCACTCAGCATCTCGTAGAGCTCCTCGGGAATGGGGTCTCCCTGCCAGGCAAAGACGGGGGGCCAAGTGAGCTGAGAGCCAGGGCTTTCCAGCCATGGCCCTCTTCCCCCCAGCATACACACACACTCCCTCCCATGGGAAGTTCCCACAGGGCCCCTTGGCCAAGGGCAAGTGGACAGCCAGGATGAAGGCATGTGGGGGTGGAGTGAGGGCAGATTCCAGGCTGGACAACCAGGAGCACAGAAACCTGGGACCAAGTCTCTAAGACCCAGCTCAGATCTGTGTCCCTTACCCCAAACAGAACCCCAGCTTGCTTTAAAGTTAGATTTGACCATATGTATCTGTCTCCCCTTGAAATCCATATTCTTGCCTGGAGAATTCCATAGACAGAGGAGCCAGGTGGACTAGAGTCCATGGGGTTGCAAAGAGTCAGACATGATTGAGTGACTAACATACACACACACACACACCTGTCTCCCCATCACACTACAGGTTCCGGAGGCCCCAACAATCTGCTTTCTGCTTCCCCTCCACACCTGACAGCTAAAGGCAGACAGCATTTGTCGTGGGAGATCAAATTATCCCCATTGGACAGATGGAAAAACAGTGGCTCCCACGGCTGATTCAAGTCAATGGATGGCAAAACCCATCACAATATGGAAAGTAATTATTCTCCAATTAAAATAAATTGGCTAAAAAGAAAGAAAACTCAAAAAAAAAAAAAAAAAGGCTCAAAAAGGCGACATCCTTCGTCAGAATCCTATAGCTGATTACCAGCAGAAACTGCATTCAAATCCAAGTCTTTATGATGGCAGAGCCCGTACTCCCGGCCTCCTGGGTAGACAAGGTGTTTAATAAGTGCTTGAAGAGTTGGATGGTCTCAGGAAGCCACATGTACTTGTCTTATCTGTTCAGCCTCTCACTCAGAAGAGGAGAGAAGGGAATCCTCAGACACGGCCAGGAAATCTGAAGGTTCACCCGCACCCCATGCCCAACCAAACCCTATTTTTAGAGCCCCTCTGGCCTGCCACCAAAAACACTTGAAACTTAATAAGCACTTTAACAGGCTCTGTTCGAAGCTGGGCTTCCTCCAGGGAAATCACAGGTCCCACAATAACATGACAGCAGCCCTCATAGGAAGGTCACGGCCACGTCCCCCATGGTCCAGGGAGACCCGAGGGGCTGGCGGCAAAGGTCTGAAGAAAGAGGTGAAGGCAGAACAGAGGCTGAAAAGCAGACGCTGACCATCAGCGTCTCTGGGCAAAGAAAACGCGCGAGATCGGCTGCAGGTCCGGACTCACATCCCTGCAGACACACGTGTGTATACATGCAAACACACAGAAGGGCCCTGTCTTGTGGAGAAGCCCCAGGGAGGGCATCAGCAGAAGGGACTTACTACCGCCTGACCTTAGGTTACGCAATTCCCGCCTCAGTCTCCCCAGATTAAGACGAGAGGCGCTCCTTCTCCAGCTCGTTCTCTTTACGTTCCAAGGAGTGGAGTGCTAGGAGGCTCTGCACAGGCTGTCTTGAGAAAGTGCTGCCTTCTCCCTGCCTGACAGGTGAAGGAGGTCATCCTGCCTTGTAGCCAGTCCCAGGGATGCTCCCAGAAAGGTTTGTTAGGAGCCTGGTCATTGATGAGGTTTTAGCCTCCGCCAAAGCTCCATTTCCTCATCTAAGGGTCCCATCGCTTGCAGCCCTGGCCACTGGAGTGGCCCTGGAACCAGAAGACCCAGGGTGGAGCACAGCCATGCTTTTAAAGCAAATTCCTTAAGAGCCTTGAGCTCAGTTGCTTCATTTGAACATGGAGCTTATAATCCTGCCCGGTGCCTAGGGCTGTCAGGAGAGAAGGGTGAAGGTCTAGCAGTTAAGCCTGGCTGGAAGCTCGGGTCCATGACTGCACAGCCGGGAAACCAGTTGATACGCGTGTGAGATGGGAAGGATATCAACTCAGTTGGGCTGCACTTGCCTTTCCCATTTCCAGCCTGCCCTGCCTCCTCCCACCCAGAGAGACCACGCCTTTGTTGGTCTCCAGATGTGAACACAGGACCCAGTTCATGCAAGGGAAAACAGGGGCTGGTCTCCAGTGAAGCCCAAAGCAGGCCATGCCCCCTGAGAGTTCTGTCTATCTCAGAGCGGGTAGTCCAAAGAGCTGGATTCCCCCTCCACTGCTACTGACCGTCCCGTGAACTCAGGTTGGCCACCGCCCCTCTCTGGTCCTGGCTCTCATCTATGAATAGAAGGGGTTGAAGACACTTGATTCAATTCTCATCCTGCCTGGGGGTGGCTAGAGAAGCAGGAGAGGGAACCCAAGGATGGGGTACCCAGCCAGGTCTCCCCGGCTTCTTGTGGAGTAATGATTCGTAATTCCCCAGGAGAGGGGCCCAACGGCCCAGGACCGAATGGCACATAGCACTCATGCCAAGACCTCCTTGCCCCCTAGAGCGCCGGCTGCAGTTGCCAGCGACGGCAGAGCAGGCAGGTCCCCAAACCAGCCTAGCATATGCTCTTGACTCGGCTGATGATGCCAAGAAGATGCCATCTCATGGAAGCAAACCCAGAACCTCCCAGCCTGAGAGGGGAAGAGCCTGGGAGAGAGACTGGGGAAGTGGGAGAAGCACATAGTAGGTGCTCAATAAATACTGGTAAAATGCATGAAGGACTCTCCCCCTCTCTCTGGGGTTCCCTTCTGCATGATTCTCCCACCCCATCCACCAGGAGGCCCACTCCCCAAGCACCCTGCCTCCTAAAGAGTCTACTTTTTTCTAAGCGGAGAGGTGTTTCCTGCACGTGCTTTCTGTAATTTGGCCACCGGATGCCCAGAATGCCCTGAGAGCTCCTGGATTTGATACTAACACCACAGCTAATGTCTGTGAAGTGCTAACCACAAGGCAGGCACTGAGCTAAATGCTGTACCAATGACCACACCCAAGAGGCTGGCGCTGCTTTTATTCCCATCTTCCAGATGAGGAAGCTGAGGCTCAGAAAAATTAAGTAAACAGCTACAAGTCTACACGACTCCCAAGAGGCAGAGCGGAGCCCCCTCTCCCAGCACCACGGAGGTGCTCCTCAGTTGCTGTTGGCTCCCCACCCTGTGCGTGTCATGAGCAGTGGTTCTCAATCAGGGGCAAGTGGGCCTCCAGGGAACACTGGCCATGTCTGGAGGCACTTTTGGTGGTTACAGATAGAGGAATCCTGCTGGTATTAAGTAGGTGGAGGCCAGTGCAGCTGCTAGACATCCTTCTGTGCACAGGACAGCCTCCATAATACAGGATTCTGTGGCCCCAAACATGCGCAGGGCAGAGACGGAGGAGCTCTGTAGTAGACAAAAAAGGCAAAGGCTTCAGCTGTCACAGAAACCGGGGTTCTTGGAGTAAGTATTTTATTTATTTATTTGTTGGCCTTGTGGCATGCTGGATCTTAGTTCCCCCACCAGGGTTCAAACCCACGCCCCCTGCAGTGAAAGAACAGAGTCTTAACCAGGGAAGTCCGGGAGTTAAGTCTTTTAACAACCTAAAACCTCAGCTTCTTTATCTTTTCAATGGGGCTCTCCATACCTCGCCGGGCTTGGGAGGTAGAATTAGACCTTGCAGAGCAGCCAACAGATTGATGGGTAGTTAATGAGCCCCGCTGTGGCCCGCATCCATTCCTTCTGTGCGGCTCCTTGAAGGCAGCAGTGAGCAGCACGCATGCGTGGGGCCAGCAGTGCAGGACATTTTTGAGGATAACAGTGGGTGGGTGGAAAGCTGCCCACCCAGGGGAGATATGTGACTGTGCGAACCACAGGAAATGACACCTGAGCCCCACACTGGCACTTGCCGGGGGGCTCCGTAGGCTGGTGGGTGAGTCCCTTCCGGGGCTGGGGGTGGTTGAGAGGTGGGGACATTTCGCCTTGTGGTCAGCTCCAGGATGCGATGCCCTGGGGGGGGACTCGGGGCACCTGCCAGGGGTCAGAGTCTCCTCGTGGCGTGGGAGGGTGAGCAGCCCAGAGCCTGGGTTTCCTGAGCACAGGTTCTAGAAACCTCCTTAAGGTAGGAAGCGCCCCCTCAGAAATGGGAAAGGAGGCCTGGCACCCTGATAAAGCTGCCCCAGATCTCAGGCCTGGGGTTCCTGGCAGGGCGAGGGCGTGGCGAGAGAAGGCAGCTGGGGCACAGCCAGCCTCCTCAGGAGCCAAAGCAAACAGCCTCCTCCCCTCCCCACCCCACCCCACCCCCAACGCCAGCTGCAGAGGTAGGAAGGGCACGAGCTGGCTGAGGCCAGGTGAATTACCTGCTCCCAGGCAGGCTGGCAGATTAAAGGGGCTTGGACCCCACCCTCTGCCTGGGCCTCAGCGCACACACAGATACACACTCCCCAGGCTGCCTGAAGTTCCGCTGTGGGAGACGACAAGGGCTTGGCCCAAGCAACCAGGGGCGTTGTCAGTGGCTGGCAGAGGAAGAAGGCCTCGGAGCACCCGCTTGCCTGAGAGTCTCAGGCCTGATTTAGATTCGATGCCAAAGCCAAGCCCTTTGAAGAAGCCTTCTCTGGGCAGACCATAGAAGCCTTTTAGAACCAGCTTTTCCCACCAGCATTTCCCTGCCTTATTGCTCCTGGGACCCTCCCTCTCCCCCATCCTTATTACGGTTAGCCCAGCCCTCACCCTGACCCCCACAGTGGGCTCCCTCCTCTCCTTCCAGCAGAAAAACTGTTAGACGGGGAAGACAGAGGCCAGAGCAGCAATTACAATCCTGGCAGTCCACCGCAATCACTGCCCCCAGCCACCACCACCACCCTGATGCCAACTCCCAGCATCCAGTGGGGCCCAGGAATTTGCATTTTCAAGAGACCAGGTAATTCTGCTGCTCTTGAGAAACTCTGAGCTAATCTAGTCTCCCCCCGCCGCCTCTCTCTCTCGCTTTTAGATGGTGGAAACTGAGGCCCAGCTCAAAACACCCAGAACTATTTGTGATCTCGCTTTTCTTCTGTTTCTTCCCCTCTGTCCAGTCCAATCTTGGCAGTCTAAGTCCCAAGACACGGAAAAGAAAGACATGCTTGTCTTTCAAGACTGGGGGATGCTTCAGGGGGACTCGATGTCTCCTGGAGGGCAGGAGAGCTGTACTGGGCTACCCTGGGTGAGGACGGAATGAGGCCGTGTTTATAAAGCACTCAGCAAGCCTGAGATACACGTCCAGTCCTTCCCTCCCCCCTTCAAGGATTCACTGTCCTCTCCACAAATATTTACAGATTATCCATCATGGCGAGGCACCATTCTAAGCAGGGGAGACAGTGGTGACCAAGACAAAAGCTGTCTAGTGGAGTTTACACTCCAGTGAGGAAAAATGGGTAAGAAACAACTAAATAAATCAGAAAATGAAGATAATTGCACAAGAAGGGGTACTTCAGTGGAGAAGAGGGGGGCGGTGAGGGAAGATTCTGAGAGGGTCTTAGGAGGCCCATGGCAAGTATTCCTTTACTACTTCTGCTGAATCAATCTTTCTCACACACACATACACACGCACAGTTCCTAGGTCTTGCACCAGAGCCTTCAAATTCTGTTTGATCCTAAGCTTGCAGACACTTCTAGGGTTGGGAGATTCCAGCAAGTCAGTCTCCCACTAAGTAAGGGCATTAGCAAATAAGAAAGAAGCTGGGTGATGAAGGTCTGTGGGCCCTTCACTTCTTCTTGGCAGAAGGGTGCTGAGGCCAGAGGCATCACATGATGATGAGTGTCACCCTCCCGGAAGCCAGCTCAGCTAATGGAGATGAGACCTTATGGACCTCAGCCGACCCTCAACCAGGCCCCACCTCAGAGCTCCCTACCCTTCCTTCCCAACTGCTGGCATACAGGGGACAGGACCAACCTCAAGGCTACCTCCACCAGGAAGCCCTCCTGGATTGGCTCCCATGTCACTGGGTTTTCCCTTTTCCCTTTAGGTCTCCTCCCTCAGAGCCTCCTGAGGCTTACTCAGGCTCTGCAGGAAAGTGCTTCATAAACTGCAAAGCACGACACAACCGTGAGTTCCTGAAGACCACGTTCAAGGATGCTGTGATTCAAGTGAGGAGGGAGGCACCAGCTTCCTGGCCAGAGCCTCCGCACCAAGCACACACCCCCATGGAGTTGTGGAACAGGAGGAGGAGGTGCTGGATGAATCTGGAAATGGAAAGGGCAGGCCTGCAGAGGCCTTTTCCAGCTGTCACCCAGCCTCCCCAGAGCCGGCTGGGGAGGGAAAGACGACTGAGCCGGCAGGGATGGGAAACCCCCTCAGCGGTTCAGGGCCCTCAGTCTTGGCTGCAGGTTCAAAGCCGGGCCTATGTGAAGGGAGAAGTGCTCTGGACATCACAGCGCCCCCAGTCACACAACATCTTTTTCGGCCACCTGAGGATGGTTTGAAAAAGCAACTACAGAGGGGTCATGCTTGAGAGGCGTCGGGCTGACCTGACCAGGCAAAAACCAGCGTGTGCCGTGGAGCCGGGCCCTGACGGGAGGGTTCCTGTTTCCATCCCCTCATCGGACCCAGGAAAGAAATGGGGTGGCTGCAGAGGTGACCAGGTTCCAGGGCCACCTGTTGCGCGGGGGTGGGAACCTGGTACAGGGTGGGTATACGAGCCCTGCGTGCCTGTGTGCGTACGTGGGTGTGCGCGCACGTGTGCTGAAGCTGCGTGTTCGGGGGCCGTGCGTACGTGTGTATGCGGTGCGCGCGCGTGTGCCCCGCGTGTGCACGGGCGTGGCGGCGGCGGCGGGCGCGCGACCCGGCCGCGGTACTGCGTGCCCGTCGCTCTGCGCACCCGCCCGCCCGCCGGAGCGCAGCATCGCCTCCGGCCAAGAGTGTGCATGCGTGGGGTGAGTGAGCGCGAGTCGGGGGGCCGGGCGGGGTGGGCTGCGGAGAGCAGAGGCGGGGGCGCTGCCGCCGTTCCCAGGACGCCCTGGCACCGGGCCCAGCCCCCCAGGCCCCGCGGCGAGGCAAGGCGGCAGCTGGGGCCGGCCGGCGCCCCCCTCCCCAACAGCTGGCCGCGGCCCGGGGGGCTGCGGGAGCGGAGAGGAGGGGACGTCGGGAGGGGCCTGCAGGCGGTCGGGCCGAGCCCCGCGTCCTCCCTCCCGGGTGCTGGCCGCCGGGGTGGGGAGGGGGGCGGGTGGCCGCGGAAGGGCGGGGCCCCAGGGCGGGCGGCCGGCGGCCCTCGAGGAGCCCCGAGAACAAAAGGAGACGGCGACGGCTCCTCCGTGGTCAAAACAACCTGCGCTGGCGGCGGCCCAAGGCCCGGCCGCGGCCTCGGAGCTCTTCACCTTAACCCCTTCGCCGCCGCCGCCTCCTTCCTGCGCCTCGTCGGAGGCCGAGAGCCGCCGGTCCTCCCCCCGGGAGCGGGCGAGGTGCGGGCTCCCGGCCGCGGCCGAGCGTCGGCGGGACGGGACCCAGGAGCGGCGCGCGGCCCGCCGCCCTCTCCTCCCCGGCACCTCGCGCCTCCTCCCTGCCCCGCCCCCTTTCCCACCTGGATTCCGGGTAGACTTGCCAACTCACTGCTACGTGAGGCTGGGAGGGGTGCGGGGGACCCGTACGATCTGATAGCTCCCGCAGACGTTTCCCTATCCCAGCTTCCTTGCTGCGGGGCTTTTCGAGGCGGCGCGCTCCGCACCCTGCGATCGGGGGAAGAGAGGTGCGTCCTCTCGCAGGGTGCGGGCACAGGTATGGCGCGGCCTCAGGCACACACCGCCACCGGGGCTGGATTCCCTACGAGCCCCTACTCCGCCCCTCAGGCCAGGTGCCCCAAACCTCTCTCTGCACCCACCGCGCCCGTAGACTGCAAGCGGCTCCGGCACTGCACTCTGGGGCCGGGCAAGACCTGCACGGCCCGATGGGCACCCGCCCCGACCGGGAGCAGGAGCCGCGGTAGTTGGCGTGGCTGCCGCCGGTGCGCGAGCTCGCACCTCCGGGGCAAGCCGCTTCCTGGGCAGGACCTAAGCTTAACCGAAGTGGGCTCTCGAGGACGCGCTGCCTGCTGCCTGGCAGCACCCCACCCGTCCCCCTTGGGCTAGGAAGGGGCTTATTCTCGGGTTCCTGGAGGGGTGGGGGACAGGAGCACACACACCTCCTCCCCTGACGCTTAAAAGATCGGAGATCTGAGATCCCCCCAGGGAAAAGAAAGCCACGGCTGCCCCCTCCCCTTAGAGCCTAGCACCCCCGGACCTCGCGTGGCAGCCTTCGGAGGTCACCTCACGCCCGCCGCCAAGCCCACGGGTCCAAAGTTCACTGCAGCGAAAGGAGGGGGCGATCGGGAGGCAGGGATGGGGGTAATGAATGAAGCGAAGCAGCCCCAGCCGCCGTCGCAACTCACCTCGGCGCTGACCAGACGCAGGTAGCAGCAGAGAGACAGGAAGAGCGCCCAGCAGCGATTCATGCCGACTCCGGGCCCGGCCCCGCGGGGCCCCGGACGCGTGGACCGAGCGCGCCGCCCCCGCGGCCAGGGTGGGGGGCGGGGGCTGGGGAGGGAGGTGGGCTCTGCTCGGGTCTGCGGCGATCAGGCGCTCAGGCCGCTGCAGCCGCCGCCGCGGCTCACCCGCATGGCCCCCGGGCGCCGCCGCCCCCAGCCCGGGCTCCGTCGTTGGGGGGTTGGGGAGGGCCTGGGCGCGGGACCAGGGTCCGAGGCCGCTACCTGGGCGGATCCCGAGCCCGAGCGAGCATCCACGGCCGGGGGGCTGCGTCGCGAACCAGCCGAGGCTTCTAGCCGTGTGGGGGCGCCCAGGGGACTCCAACCTCCAAGAGGAAAAAGAACACGGCAGTCGATGGTTCGTCTTCACTCGCCGGCTAAAGGCGTTTTCCTCTGCCCGCCGGCTTAGCTTTTTTGCAACATTTTCTGGAAAGGTCCCTGAAGTCGGAAAGCGCAAAGCTGGGCACCTCAAAGCCAAAGTCTCCCCCAAAAAACTTTTTCCAAAGTTGGTTCTGCAGCGGCGGCTCGAGTACCCGGGCAGGGAGAGGTGCAAACTCCCGCCCGGGCCGGGTGGGGGAGGCCGGAGCGTGTGCGCCCTGGCGCGGGGCCCGGGCGGCGGGCACGGCTGCTCCGCGCGCGCGGCGTGTCCGCTGCGCCCTGGGCCGCGCCCGGCAGACAGGTGGACGCGGCGCGAGTCTGTCGGTCCGTCTGCCCGCCCTCTCGCCGCTCTGGACGTCCTCTGCGGGCTGCGAGCTGCGGCTGCTCCGGCTTTCTCTTTGCAACGAGGCTGGAGGGTGGGTTGTCTTTTTTTTCCCCCTTTTTGCGCGTGTGTGTCTGTGTGTGCGCGCAAAATATCTCTATCTGGGGAATGAAAGATGGGCGCTGGCGGCCAGAGGGGAGCCCTCGGGGAGGCAGCGGGGGAGGCTGCGGGCGCACGGGGAGGCAGGAGGAGAAGTTGCCACCCTTTCAGCTGTTCCGGCCTTTATAAAGGAGACGGAGAGTGCGAGAGGTGGGTGGAGACAGCTTTTCCTCTTCTGGCCGAGAGTCAGTAACGGGAGGGTGGGGAGAGCTCCAGGAGGGCCTGAGGCGAGGAGGGGGAACTTAAGGGTCTCCGAAAGCCCCCCCGCCCCTCTGCCCAGGAATCTGGTCCCTGGCAAGGGAGAACTAGGGACCATCAAACGCTGGGCCCCTCAGCAGTGTGCGTGGCCTGGTTTCTAGCCCACGTGGTTGGGGGCCAGGGTGTCTCCCGAGCCGCTGGCTTGCAGGATTCCAAGGCGGCACCTCCAAGACCGGAGGTTTGCGGCCCTAGCCCAGGCGTGGTGCTGAAGGACTCAGGCTCTGCAATCCTGCCTGGCGCTGAGTAGCTGGGTCACCTTGGGCAAGTCACTTCCTCTCTGTGCTCCTCCATCTCGCCTCAAAGTGGGGTGGGTGGACTGTGAGGACTTAGTGCCTGGAGAGGGCAAAAAGCACCCAGCCCCAAACCAGCCACAAGGTGATCACACAAACCCTGCAGCCCGAACCACGCAGCCAAAAGCCTGACACGCTCGTCTCCTCCTAGCTGGTTGCCTGGCACACAACAGGCGCCGCCGGCATTGGCTGAATTTGAATTTGTTGAACTGCAAAGTCACACAAACCCCACAACCCTGCAGCATCCTTGTAGGGCCGCCATCATGCTCCTCCAGTCACCCTGATGTTTACTACCTCCCTCAGCCCCCAGGTTGGAGGCCGGGCCCCCCCACCCCCCACGCCAGCATTCCTACGGTAAACGCCTTCCGCCCCTCCAGCTCCGGGAGCTGCTATGTCCCTGCCTTCAGCAGTCACAGGGTCACAGTCACAGAGTCACACGCCCACACGCGAGCCCAGCACCCGCCGTGAGGCCCGCAGGCTCACCGCATCACCCGGCTCCTGGCTCGAGGACACCTTTATCTGGTCTCCTTGTGCTGTCTTTGTTGTCTGCCCTTTGTACCCAAACATCCCTCTGGGGTGGCAGCCTGCTCCTCGCATGTGCACACACCCTTCTGAGAGACGCACCCACCGTCTCTTCCTAGATTGTCTTCTTGGGCCTGACTGAGCAGGGGAGGTGAGGAGGGAGGACCTCCTGGCGAGGGAGGGGGGAGGGCGTCTCTGCAGACCACCACATGCTCCCACCCTCTTCCCATTACCGCCAAGGCAGCTTGGCCAGGGACAGGTCATCTTGGTTCAAATACTGGCGTGGCCACTTGCTGACCAAGTGTCTCTGGGAAGTCTAACTTCTCATTCCCTCGATTTCCTTCCCTATCTCAAAACTGGAGAGAAATCTACAATTGGAGGGAGGAAGGGATTTCCAAGAAACATGGGACATTTTGGGGGGGGGGGGAGGGTGGAAACATTTGTCGTCTTGGCTGGGTGTCATGAATTCACAAGTATTCACATATATCCAGACCAATAAGTGCTTTATTGGAGCTCAAGACAGTTGTAGAAGAATTGTTATCTACTTCATAGAGTGGTCTGGAGGCACAGATAAAATAATCCATGTGGAAGCACAGAGCAGGATGCCTGGTACATGGAATGTGTCATTCCTTCAACACAGTCCCCCGGTGGCCAGGCACCGTCCGGGCACTGGGGAGACGGCTTGGTGCTGATACTGCTCTGGAAGAGCCCCATGTGGAAGGACAGACAGAGGCATGAACAGATAAATTAGGAGACAGGGTGACAAGGGGGACAGGGTGGGGAAGATGGGGAGATAATCCCCAAACCCAAGATTTGAAGTCTGCAGACTTAGAGATAAAACCCTGCTCTACTGGACAGCTAAGTGACCTTGACCTTCTGTATCCTTTATAATTGACAATAGCTACTGTTATGACTGAGGTGTCCTTATGGCTGATAGTGTTCTTCTTACTCTGCGTATGATCTTCAATGCTCCAGTGAGATATGTTTGCTCCTGTCTTGTAAATGGAGTCAGTGAAGCAAGGTCACATGACCACAGAGTTCAAGGTCACATATCAGTGGAGTCAGGACTTGAATTCAGGTCATCCAGCTGCTGCGCTCACACATTTGCTTAAACCACCATGCTGTGCTGCGTCCTGGCAGGTGATGGCGAAGACCGCAACGGCACTTCTTACACAGGGCTTTGATGAGCTTCAAACACACAAACACCAAACAAAACACACCAAATCAAACACACAAACCCCTGCAAAAGCACCTTGCCAACTGAGAGTGCTGTACCAATATGAGTTCTGACTTAAGTACGGAGTGCTGTAGGAGCTCAAAGGGAGCGCACACAGCTCAGCCTCAGAAGGGGGATGTGATGGGAGAAGGATCCTGGGAGCAGCATCGTTGAGCACCTACTGCATGCAGGCCCTGTGTGGAACACTGGGAAATGGAATCAGGAAGGAGAGCCAGCCCTGGCACTCTGGGACCACCAGGCTCTTGAGTTAGGGAGGCATAAATCATTCCAACCTAGATGGCTTTGCACACTGGTTAGAAGTGGCAAGACAAGGACCACAGCAGAGGCAGCAGAGACCACATGGCACATGGCCCTGAATGCCATGCTGAGCAGAGCCCTTTCCTGCAGCAAGCACCATATCAATGAGGGCATGGCAGGGAGGGGGAAGAACACCTCCTACTTTTTCTCTTGACAGGCTGGGCTTAACCGACACCTCCTCCAGGAAGCCCCCAGGCTTGGTGCTTACTCTGGGTTCCCACAGCATGTCCCCCCTAGTATTGAAAGTGGACGTGTTAGTCACTTAGTTGTGCCTGACTCTTTGCAACCCCATGGACTGTAGCCCTCCAGTCTCCTCTATCCATGGGATTCTCCAGGCAAGAATACTGGAGCGGGTAGCCATTTCCTTCTCCAGGGGATCTTCCCATCCCAGGGATGGAACCCAGGTTTCCTGTGTTGCAGGCAGACTCTTTACCATCTGAGCCACTAGGGAACACCCCCCATGGTATTGTCATTGCCCTTTTATCGATCTGGCACTAGACTGACACCCATTTCAACTCCTGCTGGACAGTAGTTGTTCAATAAATATCTGTTGAAGAAACAAATAAGTGAGTCAACATCTTACCTGTTTCTTCCTAGCCTGTTGGTTCCATCTGAAGGGTGGAAAAAGTTGGGGAGGGAGCTTGGAACATGAACCTCTAAACTGAGATGCACAAGATATCTGAGGGGCACCCCCTTGCAGAACCCAGCCTATCTTTGGCACTGGGACCACTGAGGGATCAGGCTTTCCAGGAGGGCTGGGAATGGATTATGATGGGTGGAGGCCACACCCCCATAATTCTTATTCCCCCTCACCCCAAATAGGTCTGACCCAAGTGGAAAACTGAGCAGCCGAAGCCCTCAAATAGATGCTAGAGGGGGCCTGCCCAAAGCTGGGGGCTTTGGGGACTGTGTTTAGAGCAAGCTAAATCCTCATCCATTGAAAGCATCTCATACCATGGGAGTGGGGACCAGGGGCTGAGGAAGGAGTTGGATTCAAGCCCACTCTCAAGTGCCCTCAAGTCCAGAAAGATGGGAACGGTGTGTCTGGGTATTCCTGCTGTGCAGAGGGAGCCCTGGAAGTACCCCTGCCAGGCAAGTTAGCTTTTCCCAGCTTGCTGGAAGAGGAACTGGAGCGTCAAGCTGGGGACGGTCCAAGACCAGGCCACAAATGGCCTGAGACCCCAGCCCGAGCTGAGTGATGGCCAGGTGTGTCCTCTGCCCCTGCGGCCTGTAGCTGCCCCAGACCAGTGGCTCCCCCAGAACCCCTCACTGGCCAGTCCCCTGCCTCCCTGCTGGCAAGGCCTTTGCCCTTGCCTCGCCCCCACGATCACCTGGAGAGGGAAGTGTTACATTGTGTGTGCTCATTTTACAGAGAAGGAAACTGAGACTTCGCAAGGGCAGCGGACAAGGCTTCCCTGCAAGAACTGTCTGCGTTCAAAGCCCCGCTTTACCACGTATTAGCTCGTGACCTTCAACAAGTCATCCCACTGTTCTGAGCCTTGGTTTCCTCATCTGTAAAACATGAACGGTGATCGTAATTACCTCATAGAGTCAAATGAGTTAATACATCTTCAGTGTGGAGAGCAGGGGCAGGCAGTCCCCAGTGTCGTCCGTCGTCCCTGGGTGCATTATC
This sequence comes from Cephalophus harveyi, assembly GCA_006410635.1. Lineage (NCBI taxonomy): Eukaryota > Metazoa > Chordata > Mammalia > Artiodactyla > Bovidae > Cephalophus > Cephalophus harveyi. The sequence goes on along the minus strand of SJYT01015557.1, from coordinate 163,508 downwards.
ATCACTCTAAGCTGCACACGCGTGTGCACGCACACACCCACCGGTGAACTCCAGAGGCAGGGCTAGGGGCCCACAGCTGGAGGCCACAGCATGTGACCTGGATGGGGGGGACTTGTCCTCACACAGTGCCTTCAGCGATCCTGTTAGACACCACCTACCCTGGTTGAGGCTCAGGCCATTGAGACCGTGAGGGAGGCAGGAGAGACCCCAAGAGGGCAGAGAGACAGATACCTGCCCCCATCCGCCCCTGCCCCGGCAGGCCTAGGGAAGCCTGGAGCAGCCCACCACACTACACATGGCCCTGAATGCCATGCTGAGCAGAGCCCTTTCCTGCAGCAAGCACCATATCAATGAGGGCATGGCAGGGAGGGGGAAGAACACCTCCTACTTTTTCTCTTGACAGGCTGGGCTTAACCGACACCTCCTCCAGGAAGCCCCCAGGCTTGGTGCTTACTCTGGGTTCCCACAGCATGTCCCCCCTAGTATTGAAAGTGGACGTGTTAGTCACTTAGTTGTGCCTGACTCTTTGCAACCCCATGGACTGTAGCCCTCCAGTCTCCTCTATCCATGGGATTCTCCAGGCAAGAATACTGGAGCGGGTAGCCATTTCCTTCTCCAGGGGATCTTCCCATCCCAGGGATGGAACCCAGGTTTCCTGTGTTGCAGGCAGACTCTTTACCATCTGAGCCACTAGGGAACACCCCCCATGGTATTGTCATTGCCCTTTTATCGGTCTGGCACTAGACTGACACCCATTTCAACTCCTGCTGGACAGTAGTTGTTCAATAAATATCTGTTGAAGAAACAAATAAGTGAGTCAACATCTTACCTGTTTCTTCCTAGCCTGTTGGTTCCATCTGAAGGGTGGAAAAAGTTGGGGAGGGAGCTTGGAACATGAACCTCTAAACTGAGATGCACAAGATATCTGAGGGGCACCCCCTTGCAGAACCCAGCCTATCTTTGGCACTGGGACCACTGAGGGATCAGGCTTTCCAGGAGGGCTGGGAATGGATTATGATGGGTGGAGGCCACACCCCCATAATTCTTATTCCCCCTCACCCCAAATAGGTCTGACCCAAGTGGAAAACTGAGCAGCCGAAGCCCTCAAATAGATGCTAGAGGGGGCCTGCCCAAAGCTGGGGGCTTTGGGGACTGTGTTTAGAGCAAGCTAAATCCTCATCCATTGAAAGCATCTCATACCATGGGAGTGGGGACCAGGGGCTGAGGAAGGAGTTGGATTCAAGCCCACTCTCAAGTGCCCTCAAGTCCAGAAAGATGGGAACGGTGTGTCTGGGTATTCCTGCTGTGCAGAGGGAGCCCTGGAAGTACCCCTGCCAGGCAAGTTAGCTTTTCCCAGCTTGCTGGAAGAGGAACTGGAGCGTCAAGCTGGGGACGGTCCAAGACCAGGCCACAAATGGCCTGAGACCCCAGCCCGAGCTGAGTGATGGCCAGGTGTGTCCTCTGCCCCTGCGGCCTGTAGCTGCCCCAGACCAGTGGCTCCCCCAGACCCCCTCACTGGCCAGTCCCCTGCCTCCCTGCTGGCAAGGCCTTTGCCCTTGCCTCGCCCCCACGATCACCTGGAGAGGGAAGTGTTACATTGTGTGTGCTCATTTTACAGAGAAGGAAACTGAGACTTCGCAAGGGCAGCGGACAAGGCTTCCCTGCAAGAACTGTCTGCGTTCAAAGCCCCGCTTTACCACGTATTAGCTCGTGACCTTCAACAAGTCATCCCACTGTTCTGAGCCTTGGTTTCCTCATCTGTAAAACATGAACGGTGATCGTAATTACCTCATAGAGTCAAATGAGTTAATACATCTTCAGTGTGGAGAGCAGGGGCAGGCAGTCCCCAGTGTCGTCCGTCGTCCCTGGGTGCATTATCATCACTCTAAGCTGCACACGCGTGTGCACGCACACACCCACCGGTGAACTCCAGAGGCAGGGCTAGGGGCCCACAGCTGGAGGCCACAGCATGTGACCTGGATGGGGGGGACTTGTCCTCACACAGTGCCTTCAGCGATCCTGTTAGACACCACCTACCCTGGTTGAGGCTCAGGCCATTGAGACCGTGAGGGAGGCAGGAGAGACCCCAAGAGGGCAGAGAGACAGATACCTGCCCCCATCCGCCCCTGCCCCGGCAGGCCTAGGGAAGCCTGGAGCAGCCCACCACACTGCCTTCGCGGCCTTGGACCTTATGTCCTGTAGACAAAGGCAAGGGAAGCGTCGTGTTTGTTTTCCCAGGGCCAAGGCAATGCATTTTTAGCTCCTCCAGTCTCCAGACAAGGAACAGGATGTTTGGACGGGCAGCTCTGATGTACCTGTCCTGGAAGCTGGCTGGAAATGGAGTAAAGCCCCCCAGGGTGAGGGACCCGGGCCAGACAGACCGGGAGACAAGCCCCGTCTGGCACCTGGTGGGCTCTCGCTGCACCTTTTGCTGCTCACCCGCTGGTCCTGGAGCACCCTGATCACTGAGGCAGCCTCACTTCTGGAGCATTCGCCCTGAGCCAGAGCTTCACCTCAACTGACAGCATTGAGAGAAGTACAGCAAAGGTCACCCTTTCAGCAGCAAACGAACACGACTGGCAGGGTCCTTACCCGCTTCCCAGAGGGCTGGTGCTCTTATCATAGCTTTCATACCTGGAGGAGGGGGCACTGAAGGTCAGAGAGAGAGACTAGCTTGCCTGGTGTCACCCAGCAAGGAAGTCACCGTGCCAGAATTTGAATCCAGGGCTGTCATGCCAAAGCCCACACTCTTGCCATCACCCTGTTACATGATGCCTCCCTGTGTGGCCTGGATCACAGCTGCCCAGCTTTTCATGTCACTTTACACATAAAAAAGAAAACACATCACACAAACCAGATGAAGGAGGCCGGGCAGGGCGGGGGGCAGTGGGCCCCCAGGGTGGGAAGCCGCCTTCTCGATCGGGGTTAGCCAGCCCTTTCCGAATCAGGGTGTCCTGGCCACTGGGTGCAGAAGATTTAACTAGGAATTCTGGAAAGGAGGGGATAGGCAGGTAGCAGACAGCCCCCTGCGGGGGGTACACCTGCAACAGCAGACAAACCCTCACCCGCTTTCCAGGGGAGTATATCTGTCACTGCAGGAAACATAGTGGACCTGCCAATGGGAAGCCAGCTGCAGGGGAAAAGCCAGAGATTTTTCATCAACATTCATGAGAACAAATGTCTACATGGCACTCACTTCCTTGACAGCTTGCTCCAAACCCTTCAGGTGTACTGACTCAGTTAAGCCCCAAGAGAGGAGCCGTGATCACCTCGTTTTACAGATGGGAACTACCTGGATCTGGTGCGGTTCCACCAGGGCAAGGATGAGGAAGGGCAGGGCTGGGATTGAACCTGGGCAACCGGGGCCAGCATCACTCTCTGGATGTCTACACCCATCTGCCAGGCCAGGCAAAGAGGAAGACATGTAAGTGCCCAGTCCACCTGGGCCCCACCCTCACTCACCCACAGATTCTGGCCCAGCTCCACAGCTCTCTAGTGAGGGCCCTCTGGTGGGCATTGGTCTGGACCCCTGGCTAAAGAAACCTCACACTGTCATGAATGATGCTGCCACGTACTGGGCAGTGGACCCTAGAGGCTTCGAGAAAGGAAATGCACATGGGGGGTATACATGGTCCAGTCCTGGTCTTCCTCTCTCTCTGCCTCAGCTTACCCACCCGCACCCCCATCTCCCCCCACTGCCATTAGGAAGTACCCCTTCGGGAGAAAGTCTGATGTGGCTTCAAGATTGATGGACAAGGACCCTGCTGGGTAAGCCCTGCAGGTCTGCCTTTGAGACCCTGCAGGTGCCAGTTACTAGCTGTATGTCCTTGGGCAGGGCATTGGCCTCTCTGAGCCTCGTTTTCCTCATCTGAACACTGAAATAGCCACACTTGACTTGCAGGGCTGCTCTGAGGATTGGACAGGAGCAACAATGTGTTGGCACCACATACTTGCTCAGTTTGCATTGAGGTCTAGCTTTCCACCATTACCTCCTGCAGTGTGGCCCACCCCACTGACCAGCAGCCATATCCTCGGGAGCTTGTCAGAAATGCACAGTGCCAGGCCAACCCTAGACGTGCTGAGTGAGAATCTGCATTTTGGAAAGACCCTGGTGAGCCATGTGCACAGTCTGAGGAGCCCTGCTCTAAAGCATGGGTCCAGAAGGGTCCGACATTGTGATTTCATGGCTCAACCCCTGAACCACCCGACAATCCAGGGAGAACAAAGTCTATTATCCCCATTCTACAGACAAGAAAACTGAGTCCTGGAGAGATCACGTGACTTCCCTAATTCACATGATCGGGAGGCAGCCAAGTCAGATGTCATCTGGTGCATTGGGCTTCAGGGCTGGACCTGCTGGGGTGGCCATCCTGGGCCAGTCTGGCGCTGGACATGGAGGAGAGCGGTGCAAGGTCTCAGCGTGTTCACCTGTCGACTGGGGTCCCAACACAGCCTGACGGTGGGGAGTGTGTGCAGACGTGGCCTGTGTGGTGCCTGGGAGTTGTCCTCATAGAGAATCGGGCGTTGCACTGTCAGCTCACCTCTCTGGAGCCCCCTGCCCTTGAGGGGCTTACAGGCTGAGGCAGGCAGGCGAAAGACAGAAAGACCGAGACAACTGTGCAAACACCCTCGGGTGGTGCTTATATAAGTCAACAAGCAAACAGAGGGCAGCCCGGCGGGAGTGACTAATCGTCTTAATAGTAACCACCACGCAGCGGGCATCAGGCTGCCTGTCACCGGGCACATCCCTGCTGTAGCCACGGGGTTGTCATTGGTGGACCCAGGGGGAACGTGAGACCCAAGGAAGCTGGGCCACCTTGCTCCTCGTACCCTCTCCCTCCCCCCACCTCCTCCCCCTTTCTCCACTCCTCCCCCTCCCCCTCCTCCCCCTCCTCTTTGGGGTGCTCCTTCATTTTCCTTGGATATGAACCATGCTGAGGAACCCAGAGTTCACAACCAACCTCCACCACATCCCAGCTGCATGACCCTCAGGTGGTCCCTGCCCTCTGGGCCATAGATGAGGGTGATTCTGGAACACACCTAATTTGGTCAGGGGGGTTAATCTAGTGACTGGATGTAGGTGCTTAGCACAGAGAGCACGCTGAGTAAACGGGGGCTGTGGTTATCAGTCTCCTGACTTGGAAAACTTGGTCCCAGCAATTTGCTCCAGAGGGAAGCACCACGGAGAAGACCATACCCTCCTTACAGATGAGAAAACTGAGGTTCAGAGAGGGAAATTGACTTCCCTTAGATCGCCCTGCCCCTTGGAGTTGGAGCAAAGCCAGATCTGAGCTGAAGTCACAGAATTTCCAGGGCAGTCCTCAAGGGGAGGGAAAAACAAAGGTCAGAAAGGCAGACCCTTCCCCAAGTCCCATTCACCCAGAGGAAGACCTTTTCTCCCGTGGGATTTGGAGGGGATTGCAGGGATGGACATGTGACTCGGGTATGAGAGGGGACCAAGGGGACACCGGTCTTGTGCATATCAACATCTGTGTACTGTGTCCATGAAGGCACATGGGCCCGGGGGTCAGAGAGGACAAAAATGCCTGGGGCAGCCAGGGATGGCCCACACGGGGTTCACGCGGCGCCAGTCCTGGTGCCCCTGGGGCCCTGTGTGCTGGTGCCCGGCCGGGGGGCTCCCCTCCCAGAAGACCACCACAGGGTGGAGGATGCACCTCGGCCTCCACCCTTCATCTCTCCGTCCATCCCCCACCTCTCGCGGCTCCTTCCTGTTTTGATGGAAGGAAAAAATTTCAGCTTTTTCCTTCTTTATTTTTCCAGACGGGTGACTCGCTCGGGAAAGGAATTCCCCCCTCCCCAAACCATCATAATACCTATAAATCGATGCCATAGATCCAGGCCCATCCTGTTGTGCTGGGACAGGCACCGCTATTTTTGGGCGCTCTATGGGGGTGGTACCCTAAGGGAGGGGATATGGTGGGGGGAGGGGGACCTCAGCTGCCTTTTCCCAGTCCACATCCCCCACCCAGGTTCCTCCCCACCCCCACTCGTCCTCCCAGCCTGGGTTCTGGGAGGAGGGAAGGAAGCCTGCTTAGCCAGGGTATAAATAACTCAGGTGGTTACTCAGCTCCTGAGAACATGATAACATGAGTCATGATGTGAAATCAAGAGAAGCAGTGAACAGCCTTGGGCCGCCGCTCCGGGCAGGGCAGTGGGGCTGCCGGCAGAGAGCTGGTGCCTGGAGACCCGCAGTGGGCAGAGCTCAGGAGGATGGGGGAAGCTGCTCTCCCCCACATGGTCTCAGACAAGCCTCCTCCTAGCTCAGACCCTCAGCTCACCCATTTGGAACGTGGGGCAGGGTGGGCTGGGTGGACTTCATTCCCGGGGTCCTCCCTGAGCTGGGAAGAGGATGGAGGCCAGGGGCCATTCTGAGCATTGAAGCCCGGGGTCCTTTCCCTTTACCTGTCTCAGTCAGCTGGAAGAGCAGGTCTGCTGGAACTTCTGGTCCCCCTCCCCCCATCTCCAAGGCAGGTGGCCCAAGGAGCTCCCTGGGCCTCCAGGGGATGTGCAAGGTGGGCGGTCGGGGCTTAGACAAGAGCCCAAGCCTCCTGGACACTCGGCCTACTGCACCTTCCCCCACCAGGGTGGCCCTGAACCAAGGACAGTCCCTGTCCTCCTCCTCTGGCTGCCTGACCTCGGGGTGGACATGAGGCGTGGGTGCAGAAACAGGACACCCTCACGGATCCCGGCTTAGCCAATGTGACCCGCCCGGGGCAGCCTGGCCAGGCTGCTGCTCAGTCCCGGGTTCTGGCAGATGGGGGTCAGAAGGCAACCCTAGCCATGGCCACCCCCCCACCCCAACACACACCTGCTCACCCAAGGAAGTCCTCAGCTTCAGGCTCCTCTCCAGAGCAGGGCCGGCCTGGACCCCATGTTGCCATGGCAACAGGTTCTGGAGCCTGCGCGCAGGCGGAGCCCTGTGGCTGCCTGGCCCGCGGGGGAGAGGGCCACGCTGGAGCAAAGGCGCACAGTAGTTGTCCTGGTGGGAGGGTGCGGGCCGGGACACAGCTGATGGCTGTGGATCCAGGATGAGAGTCAGGACCTGGGCCGTCTGCGTGGCCATCAGCAACTCACGCCTTAGATCCGAGCCCCACCCCTGACTAGAAGATGGCAGAGCTGTGGGGAGGACTGATGGTGTCCTGGCTGTGAAGAGCATTGCACAACTGAAGGGCTGTGATCAGGGCCGCCCAGAGCCCCCTCTTCTCTCTGTGAGGCCCCCCTCCTTCTCACCTTTGGCCTTGATCCCAAGGGTAGCACCCCCAGTATCAGCACCCCCACCACCGCCAGCCCCCACCCCAGCTCTGCCCTGCTGACCCTTGGCCTGGCTTCTCCTCCAGCAGGCCGGGGGCCACCCCACCACCGCCCCCTACCCCTGCAGGCCCAGACAGCTTGGCATGGCTCAGACCCAGCCATTCAGTGGACCGCCTGCCCTCTGGCCTGTCACAAACAATGGGGACTCCAGGAATATTGTCCTGCCTGGGCTGAATCAAATGCTCTAAATTTAGCCCATCTGATGCGTCCTCTGCTTCCTGCCCCTGCTGCCCTCCTTTCAAGGCGATGAGGTCACCCCGGAACCGCTTGCCCCAGCAGCCAGACTGAGGGGGTTTCCAGGCCCAGCGCTGTGCTCTTGCTGTTGGGGAATGAGATGCCTTGAGACCAGGGATCATAAGTCCCTCCTCCCTCCTTCTCTTCCTCCTCCCTCCTTCTCTTCCTCCTCCCTCCTTCTCTTCCTCCTCCCTCCTTCTCTTCCTCCTCCCTCCTTCTCTTCCTCCCTCCCTCCTTCTCCCTCAGGCTGCTTTGCCCAGAGCTGAGTCCCCAGGAACTTTACCACCAGCCTGAGCTGGGGAAGTCCACGGAGGGAGAGAGCAGTGAGCACCCAGGGAAAAAGCTCCCATTGACAACCCAGAGGCCTGGACATATTGGAAGAAACACAGAGTTTCATCATCATCCATTCAAAAAAGTTGTATTGATGGGGCTTCCCTGGTGGTTCAGTGGTTAAGACTCTGAGATTGCAATGCAGGGGGCATATGTTCAATCCCTGGTCCGGGAACTAAGATCCACCATGCTGTGGGGCATGGTCAAAAAAAAAAAAGGTATATTGAGTGAGTGCTCTGTGCTGGGCCCAATGTGGAAGAGAAGGTAGCCCTGTCCTCCTGGAGTAGACAGATCAGAGGAAGAACGAAAATCAACGGAGTAAACAATAAATGACCAAGATCCTTTCTGTCATGACACATGTTATGAAGGAAAATAAATCAAAGAGATGGGCTCATGAAATGTGAGCGGAGGGCCCTGGTTCAGAGAAAGGGGTCAGGGAAGGCCTCTTGAGAGGTGACATTTGAACTGAGTCTTAGATGATCAGAATGAACTCTTCGAAGATCTGGGTGGGGCCAAGCCCCCCCAGGCCAGAGGAGAGGCAAGGGTGGCAGATGACCTGGAGGGAAGAAACTGGTCAGGTTGCCAGGCTGGGGCTGTCAGGAGGCCAGGAGACCATCCCAGGAAGGATGGGGTGGGGAGGGTTGGGATCAGGAGGCAGTAGGGGCTATGTGCGGAAGAAGCGGGGTGACATTCCCATGTGAGAGGCGGTCCCCTCCCCCTCCCCGGGAGATGAGCAGGGAGTCACGTGCCTGACTCGAAGATTTAAGAGAATCTGTTGGTTGCTGTGTAGAGGTGGGACAACAGAGACACCAGAGAGGCTGCTGAAGTCGTAGCATCTCAGCATAATAAAAACCATTTGCTAGAGGGCATCTTCAAGATTCACCTGCTTCAGGCCTCGTGGGTCTCTGAGGCCCAGAGAGAGCGTGTGTCTTGCCCAAGGTCACTCTGCCTGGATAACCTTTGATAGGAGTTAGTGAGAGGGACTTTGACACCTGAAAAGAGCATCTTGTCTGAGATGCTGCCCTCAGCCCAGCTCTCCCAGTCTGTAGGCTGAGCCGTGGGCCCTACCCAGGATCCAGCTGGGGTAAAGGTGAGCCAACTGGAGATGTACAGTCCCTGGGGGATGGCCAGGCCCCTCCCATCACAACCCTCTCCCCTCCCAGAAGCCCCCGCTCTCCTGCTCTGCCAAGAATCTGGGGTTGGCAGGGAGTTGTGGGGGGGCCTCTGGAATGTCATTTTCTGGTGCCAGCAACAGCGTGCCAAACTCGGTGGGGGCCACGGGGGTGGATGGGGGATCACCAGATCTTGTCTGGAATGGGGAGCTGTCCGCCGGGAGCCAGGGGAGGGCTGGCCCTGCCTGCCGCTTCCCAGGTGGGGGACATCCCACGTTGGAGCTGCCCCCCAACCCTTAGCTCCCATGAACTGCTGACCCACTGACTCTCTACTCACCATCCCTCCAGGAGCAAGGAAGCCAGTTCCCTAGGAACTGGCTAGTGCCCCCATCCCACTCTTCCCTCCAAGCCCACATCCTCTAGCTTTACCCTGGATCCCAGCTGGGGGTGAGGGGAGACCGTGCTCTGTGAGATTCCTATTATACCAGGATCGAGGAACAGTGCCTTGGACAGAAGCTGATCTGGGTTCAAATCTTATCTTGACAGTGGTGAACTTTCTGGGCCTTGGTTTCTTCATCTACAAAATAGACTCGATTCCTCCTGCACAAGGACTTGGTGTGAGAATGTAATAAGGAACCCCCCACCCCACTCCCGGACTTCCCTTGTGGCTCAGCTGGTAAAGAATCTGCCTGCAACACGGGAGACCTGGATTCGATCCTTGGGTAGGGAAGATCCCCTGGAGAAGGGAAAGGCTACGCACTTCAGTATTCTGGCCTGGAGAATTCCATGGACTGTACAGTCCATGGGGTTGCAAACAGTCAGACACGACAGAGTGACTTTTATTTCACCCCACTCCCAGGGCCTGGCACCCTCCAGCGCTCCTTGTCTGTTGGTTCCCCCCTCCTCGCCCTGCTCCTGATCATTCCCTATCCCCGCATCCCCTGGCCACTGTGGGGAACTAGGAAGCTTCTCTGCTGTGATGGGACCAGAGCCCAGGAGAGGTGGAGCTCGGGAGCGGCAAAGGGCAGTGCGGTCCCCGCTTATGGTCCTGGCTCAGGAGTCAGACAGAGCTCAGTTGAGCCCTGGCTCCTCCACTGACCAGCTGTGTGGCCTTTTCCAAGTTACTAAACTCTCTGAGCCTCGATTGCCTTACTTATCCAATGGTAATAAATAATAATAGTGCCTTTCCCCACCAGGTTATCAAGATATGGTTGTCAGTGTTATCAGCTGGTAGGGGAAAGAGAATCTTGGGGAATCTGGTATACCCCAGTGGCCTCAGGTTGTTGGAAGCCTCTGGTGAAGGTCAGAGACAGATTTGAGTGACTGGAGTGAGGAGAGGGCAGCCAGCACCCAGACACCCACCCACGCTCCTGTGCCTCTCGTGGCAAGGGAAGCCAAGGGGCCGGAGATTCTCTGGGGACCCCCCACGTGCCCAGCTTTGCTGGTGGTGGAGCTGGGTGAGGCTCCTTTTCCAGCCAGATGCCCTTCAGGCCTGGGCCAGGGCTGCCCCCTCCTTCCCTCTGCCAGCAGGGCCCAGGCCAAGATGCCTTTATTTTTATACCCGCAAACAATGCCTGGCCGGGCACGGCCTCCTGCAGAGGACAGAGAGCAAGGATGGGCTGGAAGCCACACTTCCTGGGCCAGCACTCCGCACCCCCAGACAGGTGCCAAGAGGACACGGCCCTTCCACCGACGGGGGCACAGGGCCTGCTCGGGTTCCTCTCGCCCCTGGCCTTGACCCTGCTCTCCCTTGGGGGTCTGGATTCCAGAGTCCTTCACAGTCCCTGTTCCCCACCCCGGCTGGGATGAGCCACCCCCACCAGACAGGCCTGCATGAGGCACAGCTGCTATTCTTGGGTTCCCCCCCAGGGTCCAGTCCCTAGAGTCCCTGAGGAGCCCAGGACATCTGGCTCCTCACGGGGGGCTGGCTCCGATCCCTGCCCCACCCCAGAGCCCTCTCTGCGTCCTCGGAAAGGCTCCCCTTCCCGCCCTTGATCCATTACTGTCCCCTCACCCCTTGCTCTGCTCCCAGCTTTCCAGAAAATTCCCGAGTCTGTTCAGCAGGAGGATTTGAACTGGGCAGTGACTGGCAGCAACACACCCGGAGGGCAGGGCAAGACCAATGGATCAGAAGTCAGGGACGCGGCGTCTGGTCACGCCATCAACCCCCAGGTGACCTTGAGAGAGACCCAGAACCACGTTTCTCCCTCGGTTTCCTCTTCTGCAAAACGGGGATAATTAACCGACCCTCCTCCCATCTCAGGCTGGGAGAAGGTTGTGAGCTCCGAGGTGCTGCAGACGCACGGGTCGCAGGGCCTCTGGATGGGCAGGAGTCACTGGAAACAGTTGTCCCCAGTGTCCACTGGTCTGGGCGCCACAGACGCCAAACCCCAGAGCCAAACAGCCTGGCTTCAGATCCCCACGCTCCGTGATCAGGCTCAGACTTTAGTTGGGGCAACTACCCGCTTAGTCCCCATCTGTAAAATGGAATCAAGACAGTACATGTCTCAAAGAGTTCTTGGGAAGATTGAGATAAAAATTGAGAGAGGACGTGCTTGATTCACATCAGCTCTAACCACATGTGTGGCAGAGCTGAGAGGTACATGCGTGTGTATGTGACCAGGTACATCCACACGTCTCCACCTGCTGGCATCTCCTCCTACTGGGCCCCCACTGCCACAGTCTAGCCCCGCCCCTGGCCACTGGGGAGCAGCCTCGAAGGGTGACGTCTGGGAGAGGGTGCTGGAGAGGGACACAGGTCACTGCCGTCCTCAACGCGGGCTGTCTGTCCTGTCCCCCAGGCTGCTTTGACAGTCCCCGTAGCAGTTCTGCCCGGTGTAGCCCCCGTAGTTGCTGTATCTGCCTTCTGCCTGCACTCGTGAGTGTGCACGTGCTCAGCCATGTCCGACTCTTTGCTACCTTTTGGACTGTAGCCCCCCAGGCTCCTCTGTCCATGGGACTTTTCAGGCAAGAATACTGGAGTGGGTTGCCAGCTCCTCCTCCAGGGGATCTTCCCCACCTAGGGACTGAACTCGCGCCTCCTGCATTGCAAGCGGATTCCTGACCCGCTGAGCCACCAGGGAAGACTGAGATTTTGTCTGTTTTCTCTGCTGCCTCCGTGCCTAGACGGGTGCCAGACACACAGTAGGTGCTCAAGAAGCACATGGATGGATGGTTTTGTTGTCAGCTCTACTGAGGTGTCATGCACACACAATGGAAGTCGCCAGTTGTCAAACGTAGACAGTGGTGTAAGCACCACCTCCATCAGGACCGAGATTAATTCCTCATCCTAAAGGTTCCTTCAGCCCCTCCTTATGACTTTCACCCCTGGCCCCAGGCAAGCACTGGCCTGCCTTCTAGTATGATAATGCTGAACTTTCCAGAATGCCGTATAAGGTGTGTGATGTGATCACGCCTGCCTTGGAGGAGATGACACCTGCTGTTGCGTGGGTCCTGGTAAGGAGGGCCGAGGAGGGTGGAGGTGAAGAGTAGAGGAAAGGTGGAGGGCTTGAGAGGAACCCTCAGGGCCAGGTGAGCATCCGGCAGTAGCAGCAGAGGCAAGCTTCCTGCTGGAGCAGCTGACCAGAGGGCGAGGGGGCCGTCCTGAAGCAGGAGTTCAGGGGGTGTTGCTGGCTTGCCTGGAGAGAAAAAGATGCTCACAGGCACCTGAGTCCGTGGGTGTGCACGTAAGCACACCTGTGCATGCACAAGGAGGAGGGCAGCTCAAGCAGATGGCACTGAGTTAACAGCCGCAGAGAGGCACAGTTACTCCAAGCTTTGCTCTTTGCATCTTCTCTGCAGAGAGGTTCTTCTCTCCAGGCTGCACAGAGTGGAGCCAACATGTTTGGTGAGAAGGAGGGAGGGTAGGCCTTGGTCCCTAGGCCCAGCCCTGTGAGAGGCGTGGTGCGTGTGGAAGGAATCCCAACCTTAGGATGTAACTGGTATCCGATGCTCCCTCTTACATATGAGGATGCGGAGGCGTGAAGAGGCTGAGCGATTTGGTCTTGTTGCAGTGACAGCACACAAATACAGTTTCTTCAGTTTGTGATGTGCTCTCCTTGCAGCACGACCTCGATCTCCCTCCCAAGGAGACACATCCTCCTGTGTTCCCCGTCCTCCAATCTAGAGAGCCTTGGAATTTGCAGATGCAAAGCTTCGTGGTTTCTGAGCGAGGTCAGAAAATGCGATGTAGCTTCCACTTGGTTCTCCGAGGACACTCACCTCTGGAGCCCTGAGCCACCACCATGCTGGGAGGAAGCCCAGCCAGCCCACGTAGACCAAGTAGAAGCGCCCAGAGAGAACAGGAGGAGGAGAGATGCCCAGCCAGCCGACTGCAGCCACTGGCCTCAGCTGCATGAGGGACCCCAAGCCAGACCACCTAGCCAAGCCCATTCCAAATTCATGACCCATAGAAACTATGAGAAACAGTAAGATGATTCTTGTTGTTTTAAGCCGCGTAAAGTGTGGGGTTGGTTGGTTATGTGGCTAATTAAAAAACAATCCTCATGTTGATGGATGGCAGAAATGGAACCAATTTTGTAAAGCAATTATCCTTCAATTAAAAAAAATAAACACAACCCATTGCAAATCTTGTGGAACTCATGATTCAAGATAATCTAGAATCCAGCTGCTTCTCACCTCTCCACCCACACCACCCTAATCTGGGGCCCCCATCACCTCTTGCCTGGACCACTCAGCAGCCTCCTGACTGCTCTCCCTGCTTCTGCCCTGGACCCTGCGTTCTGGTCTGCACAGCAGCCAGAGTGAGCCCGTGTCAGCACTGCAGCCGGAGTGGCCCCGTGGAGCCAGGACACCTGCTCAGAGCCCTCCCAAGGCTCCCATCTCCCTCAAGTCCTGACAGCGACCCACAGGCTCTACATGACCTGCCTCCATGGCCTCTCTGACCTCGCCCCTCCCAACTTTCCCCTCCTTTACTCCACTTCAGCTGTTTCCCCAAACTCAGCCCTTTCCCAGAGCCACTGCCCGTGTGATTCCTCCCACCTGGGATTACTTTTCCTCCTGCGGTCTGCCTAGCTCACTCCCTCACCCTTCAGCTCTCACCCCCAGTGCCACCTACTCAGTGAGGCCCCCCTGACCGCCATGTGCCCCCAAAACTCCCCATCCTCCCCCTGCTTCACTCTTCTCCATTGAGTTTCTGCCTCCTGATGATGATGATAACTTATGTCTCCATTTTTGGCGTGTGCCTTCATTGTCACAGGCGCTCCCTGCCAAGAGGAACTTTGTTTTTTTGTTGTTGTTGTTTTCTTCTTCTTCTTTTTTTTTTTTTTTACTTTTTGGGTGCACTGGGTCTTCATTGCTAGGCTCAGACTTTCTCTAGTTGCGGCAAGTGGAGACTACACTTCCTTGCAGCGTGCAGGCTTCTCATTACAGTGGCTTCTCATTACGGTGGCTTCTTTCTTGTGATGCACGCGTTCTAGGGCATTCCGGCTCAGTAGTTGTGGCGCATGGGCTTAGTTGCTCCATAGCTTGTGAAATCTTCCCAGACCGGGGACTGAACCTATATCCGCTGCATCGGTAGTCGGATTCTTAACCACTGGACAACCAGGGAAACCTAAGATCAACTTCTGTTTTCACTGCTTTGTCCTCACTGCCTAGTTCAAGGCCTGGCATGCAGAGGTTTGATGTCTATTGAATGAACGAAAGAATGGATGAGTGAATGAATGACTCCAGAATCCTTCCACTTAACTAAAACCCCTGATAGTTAAGAAGATAAAAGAAGAGGCATTGAGCTGCCCTCCTGCCCATCCAGGTACATCCTCATGGTCCAAATGAGGAGACTGAGGCCTGAGAAGGTAAATCATTTGTTGAATGCTAACCAGTCATTTATGTGGTCAACAAATGTAAAAGCTTTAAAGCATCAAAACCTTTTAGAGTCTTCAAATCCAGACTTCCTGAGTTCAAATCACAGGGCTTCCCCTTGCAAGCCTAGGGGCAAGTTACTTCATCTGCATGCCTCAGTGTCCTCGCGTGTAACATAGGAATAATCTTCCACTCTAGAGGCAGCACATTTGCCCTGTGACAAACGAGCTTTAAGCCCCAGCACCCCTCAGCTGCATGGCCCCATCCAAGGCCATATTCCTATTTCCTGTTCTTTTTAAAAAACTTTTAAAATTTTATATTGGAATAGAGTTCCACACAATTGTATGCATCTCAAATGCTAGTAAAATACTGCTTAAAATTCTCCAAGCCAGGCTTCAGCAATACGTGAGCCGTGAACTTCCTGATGTTCAAGCTGGTTTTAGAAAAGGCAGAGGAACCAGAGATCAAATTGCCAACATCCGCTGGATCATCGAAAAAGCAAGAGAGTTCCAGAAAAACATCTATTTCTGCTTTATTGACTATGCCAAAGCCTTTGACTGTGTGGATCACAATAAACTGTGGAAAATTCTGAAAGAGATGGGAATACCAGACCACCTGACCTGCCT
>SJYT01015557.1:43432-141958 GCA_006410635.1 Cephalophus harveyi | reverse complement strand
TAGTGATGCTTTCTAAGGCCCACTTGACTTCACATTCCAGAATGTCTGGCTTTAGGTGAGTGATCATACTATAGTGATTATCTGGGTCGTAAATATCTTTTTTGTATAGATCTTCTGTGTATTCTTGCCACATCTTCCTAATATCTTCTGCTTCTGTTAGGTCCATACCATTTCTGTTCTTTATTGAACTTGTCTTTACATGAAGTGTTCCCTTGATATCTCTAGTTTTCTTGAAGAGATCTCTAGTCTTTCCCATTCTGTTGTTTTCCTCTATTTCTTTGCATTGATCACAGATGAAGGGTTTCTTATCTCTCCTTGCTATTCTTTGAAACTCTGCATTCAAATGGGTATATCTTTCCATTTCTCCTTTGCTTTTGGCTTCTCTTCTTTTCACAGCTATTTGTAACCCCTCCTCAGACCGCCAGATTGCTTTTTTGCATTTCTTTTTCTTGGGGTTGATCTTGATCCCTGTCCCCTGTACAGTGTCATGAACCTTCGTCCATAGTTCATCAGGCACTCTGTCTACCAGATCTAGTCGCTTGAATCTATTTGTCACTTCCAGTATATAATAGTAAGGGATTTGATTTAGGTCATACCTGAATAGTCTAGTGGTTTTCCCTACTTTCTTCAATTTAAGTCTGAATTTAGCAATAAGGAGTTCATGATCTGAGCCAGTCAGCTCCCGGTCTTGTTTTTGCTGACTGTTTAGAGCTTCTCCATCTTCAGATGCAAAGAATATAATCAGTCTGATTTTGGTATTGATCATCTGGTGATGTCTATGTGTAGAGTCTTCTCTTGTGTTGTTGTAAGAGGGCATTTGCTATGACCAGTGTATTCTCTTAGCAAAGCTCTATTAGCCTTTGCCCTGCTTCATTCTGTACTCCAAGGCCAAATTTGCCAGTTACTCCAGGTATTTCTTGACTTCTTACTTTTGCATTCCAGTCCCCTATAATGAAAAGGACATCTTTTTTGGGTGTTAGTTCTAGAAGGTCTTGTAGGTCTTCATAGAACTGTTCAACTTCAGCTTCTTCAGCATTACTGGTGGGGCATAGACCTGAATTACCATGATATTGAATGGTCTGCCTTGGAAATGAACAGAGATCATTCTGTTGTTTTTGAGACTGCATCCAAGTACTGCATTTCAGACTCTCTTGACTGTGATGGCTACTCCATTTCTTCTAAGGGATTTTTGCCCTTAGTAGTCATCTGAATTAAATTCGCCCATTCCATATTTTTTTCATATTACAGTCCATGTAATATAATGGACTGTTAAACCCCAGTACATGGGGTTGCAAAGAGTCAAATATGACTTAGCAACTACACAACAGCAGCAACAATAAAGTTGTGTTCAGTGCCTCACTCCACATTTCAGCTGTCTGCAGATAGAAGCCTCATTCTTTTAACTTGATCAAGAAAGGCTCTGCTGAGGTATCTCATACCCTTATATCCTGTTGGGTTCCCTTAGTTTGCAACGTCTACTCTATAGAATAACCCTAGTTGTCCTCTGGTATAGGATTGGAACTGGTTACAACAGAACTTAGATGTGGAAAGGGGCCTGGAAAGGGGCCTGAAATGTTAAGATCTCCTTAGAGAGAGATGGAGAGAGAGTAGGGTTGAATACTAAAGATGAGTCCACTGAATGTGGAAGAAGAGAGTCAATAAGGAGATGCTGATCAAGAAGTAGAACTCGAGCTTGCCACGTTTCCCGTGATGACTCACATCATATCAGAAGGCTAATATTCCATTCATATCTGTTCCCTAACTGGTTTACTTCTGGCTGCCTGTGATGCTCACTGGTGTGAATATTCTGAGAGAAGCACAAAGCTGATACATGTACTCTCCAATAGCATTTCTTTGCAGGAAGAGAATAAAGCAGCGATTCCAAGCCTTCAGGATCGAATGCCTATGATCTGAAGTGGAGCTGATGTAATAATAATAGAAATAAAGTGCACAAAAAGTGTAATGCACTTGAGTCATCCTAAAACCCCCACCCTACCCCCGAAAAACCTGTCTTCCATGAGACTGATCCATAGTGCCAGAAAAGTTGGAGTCCACTATTATGAAGGATGCACTCTTCTTGAAACAGATGCACCATTACTTATGGGACACATAGAATATCTCAGTGATGAGCATCCTCTTTGGCCCTTGCAAAAATTCACAGACTTTCTACTGCAACTTTTGAGACAAGAATTAAATAAGTTCTCCTACAGTCTTCTTCAAGCACAACCAGATATACTGATGTTTCACTTTACATTTGTCCAATCTGGCTAATGCAGTGCTATCTCTGGCCATACTCCCCGACAACTCCTGACACAGGAATCTTCCGTCCCTGGCAGAAAACTTTGTTGGACAAGATTCCTTTTCAAATAACACCAAATTGAAATTCATATTCTGGGATACAGATACTTCTGTCCTCATCCCTTCCCCCTCCTCCTGCCCTCCTCTCCTTCTCCTTTTCTACCCACCTCTTTCTCCTCCACCTCTTCTTTCCCCTCCCCACCTCTTCTTTCTCCTCTTCCTCTTGATCTCCTCCTCCCCCTCTTCCCTATCCTTGTTCCTCTTTTTCTCTCTCCTCCTCTTCACCCCCTCTCCTCCTCCTCTTCTTCCCCCTCCTCTCTGGCCACCTGTGTGGCAGAGCCAGGGACGCCCTGACTCTGTGCCCCTCTCCCACAGCCAGCTGCTGCCCTGCAGCCCCAAGATTGCTTTGATTACAGTAGTTTTGTAGCAAGTTTTGACATCAGGAAGTGTGAGTTCCCCAGCTTTGTTCTGCTTTTTCAAGATTATTTTGGCTATATGGATACCCCTTGAGATTTCATGAGTTTTAGATGGGATTTTCGATTTCAGAATCCCAATGATGTTTTTTGGAGATAGAGATTGCAGTGACTACGTAGATAACATTTGATATTGTTGACACTTGAAGATATTAAGTATTTCAATCTGTGAACATAGGATGTATTTCCATTTACTTATGTATTTTTAATTTCTTACAGCAGTGTTTTGTAGTTTTCACTATATAAGTCTTTCACCTCCTTGGTTAAGTTAATTACAAGGTATTTTACTTTTGATGCTATTACAAACAGAATTTTCATAATGTCCTTTTAAGATTGTTCATTGATAGTGTGTAGAAGTGCAGCTGGTTTTTGTATGTTAACTTTTCACCTGCTATTTTTCTGGATTCATTAACTCTGACAGTTTTGATTTTGTGTTATGGAATCTTTAATGTTTTCTACAGAGAAGGTTATACCTTCTGTAGATATTATTTTACTACTTTTCCAATTTTGATGCCCTGTATTTCTTTTACTAGCTAGAAAAATGTGGGCCTCCTTGTCTTATTCCTAAACTTAAAGGAGAAGCTTTCAGTATTTCACTTTTGAGCATAATGTTTGATATGGAGTTTACAACACATACAGCCTTTATTATGTTGAAGTACTATTCTTTTCCTAGAAGTTTGAGTGTTTTGTTTTATTTTTAATAATGAAAAGGTGTTGAATTTTGTCAAATGTTTCTTCATGGGCAGTTGAGATGAGTGTGTGTGCATGCACGCGTGTGTGTTTTCCACTTTGTTGTGTTAATGCAGTGTATTTCATTGATCAATGTTATGATGATCCATCCTTGCATTTCAGGAATAAATCCCACTTACGGTGTATAGTTCTTTTAATATGCTGCTGAATTCAGTTTTCTAGTATTTTGTTAAGGATTTTCCCATAAATATTCATAGATCAAATTGGTGTGGCAGCTTTTGTTTTTTCTTGTTTGCCCTGTAGTGTCTTTGACTTTAGTATCAGAGTAGTGGTGGCCTCATAGAATGGCTTAGGCAGTGGTCCCTCCTCCTCAGTTATTTTGAAAAACTTCTTGAAATGTTTGATAGAATTCACCAGTGAAGTCATCAGATCTGGAGCTTTGCTTTGTTGGAAGATTTTTGACTACTGACACCTCAGTCTCCTTTAGTCATAGGCTATTCAGATTTTCTATTTCTTTGTGATTTAGTCTTGGTAGGTTTTGTGTTTGTAAGTAATTTGCCCATTTCATCTAGGTCATCCTATTTGTTGGCATAGAGTTGTTCATTGTATAACTTACCCTCCTGATTTCTGTAGAATTGATGGTAATGTCCTCACTTTCATTTTAGTAACTTGAGTTTCTTTTTTTCCAGTACATCTAACTAAAGTTTTTGTCAGCTTTGATCTTTTAAAGAACCAGATTTTAATCTCATTATTTTTCTCTATTCTCTAATATTTAATTCCTTTCTTCTTCTAGTTTTGGGTTTAGTTTGTTCTCATTTAAGTTCCTTAAGTTGCAAAGTTATGCTCTTGATTTGAGATCTGTTTTTTTTTTAATGTGTTTATAGGTATACATTTCCCAGTTGGGACTGCATTTGCTGCATTATAGTTTTTGTGTATTGTTTTTGTTTTCATTCAGTTTCATTCAGCTAAGGAGTGATTTATCTTGTGATATCATCTTTGATCCGTTGGTTATTTAAGAATGTGTTGTTTAATTTTAGCATAGTTGTGAATCTTGTTTTTTTTGTTGTTGTTGTTACAATTTCTAATTTTATTCCATTGTGGTCAGGGAAAGTACTTTGTATGATAATTATTTCTGTGGTTTAACATATGGTCTAACCTGGAAAATATCCTGGTACACATGAGAATGTATATGCTGCTGTTGGTGTGTTTAGTGTGCTATACAAAACTATACACAAATAGTTTATTGTATCTATTTCCTTCTGTCTACTTGCTCTATCCATTATTTCTCTCTTCAACTCTGTCAGTTTTGTTTCATTTATTTTGATTGTTATTAGAAATTTAAATGTAACTTATAGCAAGAGGATATATCAAACATCTATTAATATGTAATGTCCCACTTTGTCTCTTGTAAACCTTTTTTGATTTAAAGTCTATTTTGTCCAATATTGGTATAACCACCTCTGTTCTCTCTTGGTAATTATTTACATGGAAAATCTTTTTTATTCTTTCACCTTCAGTCAGTTAGTGCCTTTTCATCTAAAGTGAGTCTCTTATGGAGAGAACAATCTTATAGTTGGATCATGTTTTTATCCATTTTGCAAATCCTTTGATTGGAGACTTAAGACCATTTACATTTAAGAATGATTACTTGTAAGAAAAACTTTCTGTCATCTTGATTTCTCTAATTTTATAGCTTTGTTTTCCACTTCTTATATTACTGTCTTCCTTAGCATTCAGTTGATTATTTTTTTTTTGTTCTAAAATGTTTAAATTCCTTTCTCATTCCCTTTTGTTTATATTCTATAGCTATTTTCTTTGTGGATACCATGGGGATTATGTTTAACATATTAAAGTTATAACACTCTAATTTGAATTTATACCAGCTTAACTTGAGTGATATGGAAAGCTCTGTTCTTTACAGCTCCATCCCCACCAATGCTATTGGTGATATCAGAGAACTACACCTTTATACACTGTATGCCCAAGATAACATAAACTAATAATTTTTGATGCATTAGTCTCCTGAACAACTTAGAATAAAAAGTAGAGTTACAAGTCATTGTTAAAATAATATTAACTTTTATAATTGCCCATGTATTTAGCTTTATTGGGATCTTTGATTCATCATATGGTTTCAAATTACTGTCTAGCATCATAGCATTTCACCCTATTTCACACTCCATTGAGTGTTTCTTGCAGAACAGGTCTAGTAGTAACAAACTCCCTTGCTTTAATATGGGAATATCCTAATTTTTCTCTCACTGTTTTTTTAATTATTATTATTTTACTTTAACATCAAACATTTAAAGAACCTGAGTATACATGAAAACATGCTAAGCACTTAACAAAATTGCCAAGGTACAGTCCCTGACTTGGGAAATACACAGTCAAGCAATTTAATTCTGCTGAGTGGACACAAACAGCAAACCCTCCAACTCCAGGCATTTTCTGAACCAGATACACCTATGATGTTCATTAAATTATCCTCTGTTTGTGGTATAATACTGGTAAGTATGTGTAGAGAAAGAAACTTGAAAATAATAAATCTGACAAGTGTAGAATGATAAAGATTCAGGAAGAAATGAGCTGTCTTTCCATCCTTTTAATTACTTTCTCAAAAAATGTTTTCACTATCTTGGTACTAATGATCTGCTAATTAATCAGAAAACAAAAAGGAAAGATAAGACCTAGCAGCTCAGAACTGAGGTCAAAGAAATAGTGCAGAAACAAATTATAAGGGAGAAGGAAAGAATTTGGCAAGTTAAAAAGCCAAAATAATTGTTTACTGTTTTGTTGTTTAGTCTCTAACCCCTATCAGGCTCCTCTGTCCATGGGATTTTGCAGGCAAGAATACTGGAGGGAGTTGCTATTTCCTTCTTGCATCTCTCTCACTTTTGAAGGATAGTTTAGGCAGATATAAGATTCTTAGTTGACAGGGTTTGAGTTTTTTCTTCTTCTTCTTTTTTTTTTTTTTAGCAATTTGAGTGAACGGGCCCACTGCCTTCTGGCCTGTAAACTTTCTGATGAGAAATCTTCTATTATTGAGGATCCCTTATATGCATTGAATAGTTTCTCTTATTCTGCTTTCAAGGTCTCTTTATCTTTGACTTTTGATAGTTTGATTACTTGTCTTGGGACAGGTCTTTGAGTTCACTTTACTTGGAGTTTTTTTCTTTTGCAAGTACCATCTTCACATTCTCCTCTGCTTCTCTCCAAAGTGTCAGCATCCCCTGAAGAGGAGCTTCTACATGTCTGGTTACGTAGTTTCTGTAGCTGCAGCCAAGGGGCATTTCTTGATCATCTGGCTTTGGAGGCTGAAGGGCTTGTGTTTTCGGTCCAATGCAGCTGTAATAATCAGAGAGAGACTTTTGGACAGATTACCACCCCTAGCGCACTGCATGGATAGCAGACTGAAACAACTCCCCCCCCCCCGCCCCCACCCGGCCATCTTTCTGAGGGACAGACCTATTTGCTTGTCCAGGAGCTTTGGCTTAAAGGGCAGGCTTCTGGTTTGGCACATTTCAAGGGGCCTATGGAATTGCTCCCAGGGTGCAATCTTTGAGTTCCCCCTCTGCCTAGCTCTAGCTCACCAATAAAATATGTGTGCTGCTGCTGCTAAGTCGCTTCAGCTGTGTCTGACTCTGTGTGACCCCATAGACAGCAGCCCACCAGGCTCTCCCATCCCTGGGATTCTCCAGGCAAGAACACTGGAGTGGGTTGCCATTTCTTTTGCTTTACTGCAAAAGTGCTATCATCTGCTATGGAAGTCAAATTATCATAATAATTCTCAAAATAAGTTGTACGAAACACACACATATTGCTTGTTGTTTAAACTAAAACAACTGGAAATATGTGTAACAGCCAGAGTTGAGATGTGATAAACATCATTGAATTAATATGCATATTCTGTCCAATATTATTGAGAGTCTTAAAATAATATATCTTGTGTCACTAAAAAGGGGAATTTGATAAACCTTGATAATGGAACATTTTAAAAAAACATTCAGGGATTTCCCTGTGGTCCAGTATCTAAGACTCTGTGTTCCCAGGGCAGAGGGGCTGGATTAGGGAACTAGATCCTGCATTCTGCAGTGAAGACTGAAGATCCCATGTGCCTCAACTAAGACCCAGCACAGCCAAATAAATGAATAATTTAAAAAACAAATAAACAATTCAGCCAATAATTAAAGCATATGTTAATTATCTTATGTATGTCAAGGCATTTCCTAGGATTAGTATTCCATGAAACATACTTTAGAAAACAATGTTAAAGTAACATTTCATAAATGCAAACATTATTTTTATGCCAGCCTAGTATTATGGTAATAAAACTTACTTTTTCATGTTTAGATAGGAACTTACACATCAGCGTAAGCTATGTCCTTATACTCATAACATGTTCTCCCCTCCCCAGGATCCAGCATAGATCGTTGCATGCAGTAAGAGCTCAGTAAATTTTTCCTTTCATGGGTGGACCCAATTCTAATTCCTAACCATGCCTTCTTTGTTGTAAAATCAGCATTAAGAAATAATAAAATTATTCAGGAGACACAGCATTCTTACAAAATATATTTCTCCTTCTAACTGTTCTTATAGTTTGTGTATCTAATACTTGATAAAATTGAACATTGAGAAACTGCAGGGAAATGAGCCTTCTCCTGGCATTGTTGAAATTGTGTAATAATCTCACAAAACATTCAGATATGTACATGAGGGCTTCCTTGGTGGTCCAGTGGGTTAAGAATCTACGTTGCAATGCAAGGGACACCAGTTTGTCCCATGTCTGGGAAGATCCCACATGCCATGGAGCAACTAAGCTGTGCGCCACCACTGTTGAGGCTGTGAGCTGCAATTGAGCCCACATATTGCAACTGCTGAAGCCTGTGCATGACCCTGTGTTTCACAACTACAGAGTGGCTCCCACTTGCCTCAACTAAAGAAAGCCCACATCAGCAACAAAGACCACAGCCAAAAAATAAATAATGGACATGATTTAAATAAGCCCTATGATTTAAATATGTGTATCAGAAGAAAGATACATGATAATGCCATAAAATACTTGCATCATAAATCAGAATTTATAGTGATTTGAGTGGTAATTCAGTGAAAACAAAAACGAGAAGTGCTATTCTATAGATGCAGCTTCCCATTGACTTATAATGCCTACTTTTTTTCTGGCTTTCTCTCTTTATATATCTATCGTTTATATTATTTATGTAAGTGGACTGAGATACTCTAATAAGCACAAAACAACATTGCCCCTGTTTTCCAGAACTCGCAACCTTTTAACCCATTACAAACTTTAATATGTAAAAATAAACCTGACAGAACCAAACATGTTCCTATTTAAAAGATTTAATTATTTCAGCAATATGGTATTTATTTGTCCCAGTAACCATTAAGAGATAATAGATATTTCTTATGCTAATATAGCATGAACAACACTGAACAATGACATTTGGAAAATAATTAACATTTCCACAGTTAATGTCTTTTCACATATCATGAGGATCATGCCTCTTGATCTGCCCTCATGACGTGTGGGATCCTTATTTTATAACAGATGTACCATTGCCTAACAACTGCCTTCTGTTATTCCACTTTTACAGTTCAAATTATGCATGTCACAAATGCAGAGGCTCGAGACAGGGTTATAGGAACAACTATTTATGACAGTCCTCTATAAAGGTATCATATTTTTATTTAAGAATAAATAAAGAATGCTTATGTTACAACCAGGAATCAGATTAATTTACCCATCATGCTTAATAAATACTTTAAAACAAACATCGCCAAAAAGCAAGTCGTTTCCCAATTTAATATCCAATTTCATGTTACTGTCTTGTTCCTTTTGAATAATTTACAAGAATTCTATTATCTGCTAATAACAGAATCTGTAATTTTCCATGTTTGATAAAATCATTCAATATTAACTATTTTTGCTAAGGATCTTTCAATTATCTTCTGTTCTTTTAATAATTTATTTTTTAATTGAATTTTTTGGTCGTAGTTGAAAGAGAAACTGCACATTGCCCTGTTCTACAGATTCCTATAATCTGTAAACAATTGGCCAGGACTCTGTTTATCAGAGATCAATTTCAGTTGCTAGATTGATTTTCTATGTTATATATATGTCAGGATTGTCTTTTTCTATTCACTTTAACAAATGTGTGAGTACTGTTGGGTTGGCCAGAAACATTGTTTGGGTTGAAAAACCTGAACGAATTTTTCAGTGAACCCGGTGTATAAAAATTGCTGTTAGATTCTTAGTACACTGTAGTGAACAAAACAAATTAGCTTCCTATGCTCATGAGGCTTATATTTGGGAGACATAAAAATATAATTACAACTTGGAGTATATTCTCAGAAAAGAAGCATAAAAAGAAAATGGGAGTGGCCTTTTCAGATTAACGCAGTCTGATGCTTCGTTGGTAACACGTGAGAGTTGGCAATGTGAGAGAGAAAGTCGTGTGAAAGTGCCTGGGGTGAGAAAGAATGTGATGTCTTGAAAGAGTTTGAAGTTCTCTGTGTGCTGAGATCTGTGACTGAGGAGGATCATGGCAGGAAGGGAAGTGGAGAGGGAGTAGGGGCCAGATCAGGAAGGGTCTTGTAGATGCCACCGTGGCGTATTCAGATAAAACTTGAATTTCCTCAGGAACCTGCGTTTTCCCTTTTCATGTTATGCTGAAATGTTACCATTATTAAACTCCTAAATTAAGTGGTCTCTCTGGATTCTAACTGCCATCTTGCCTGTGTGAACACTGTGATGTGATAGGTAGCAGTCTTGTCATGTGCTTTGAAGGTCTATACTTCATGTTGACTCAGGGTATGTCAGAGCATGGTAGCTATGGCATAAAACAGGCCTCTTTTCACTTAGAAAGTGAAGTGTTTCCATAACACTTCTTAGAAGAAATATGTATTAATCTAAGGTTTACTTTTAGGAATTCTGTACCTTGGTATCTATATATTCATGAGTATGCATACATAAAATTCTTATGTAAAAAATAATTGTATCAGCCTAAAGGGGCTGAAGTAAGGATAAATTAAGATTATATGTGTAATTACTTGGCTCAGCCCTGAACTTAGCTAAATTATTCAGTAAATATTTCTTTCATCTTTAAAGGCCAGATGCTGGATTAGACATTTTATTTGTATGTATGTATATAGCAGTCAGTTTGCTGTACAGGAGATATTAACACATTATAAATTAACTATACTTCAATAAAAAATGAAAAAATGCTTTGTAATTTTCAATAAAAAAAGTGATTTGTCAGTTTTATTGCTGAATGTTTCATATACTTAATATAATTATAAAGTTTAGTTTTATTTTAAATTTCTGGTATCTCATCCTCTGTCGTCCCCTTCTCCTCCCGCCACCAATCCTTCCCAGCATCAGAGTCTTTTCCAAAGAGTCAACTCTTCGCATCAGGTGGCCAAAGTATTGGAGCTGTCTCTTATACACATCTTTCTGGTATTTATTTACCAGTACAATAATATACAACTGATTTTTGTGTATTTATCTTTTGTATTACAATGTTGCTAAATTCACTTATTCATTCTAGAACTAGCTTTTATAGATTCTGTAGGAATGTCTTTTTGTAAGATTATGCAATTAATAAAAACTTGTATTTACCATACTTACTCGTCTTGATGATTTTTAATTCTTTTTTCATATCTTATTTCACTGACTAGAATCTGAGTACAGTGTTGAATAGAATTGGTGAAACAGTCCAACCTTGCTTCATTGCTGATCTTAGCAGCAAAGCATTCAGTCCTTAACTATTATCTGGAGGTAGTTTTTAGAATGCATTTTATTTGGTTCAGGAGATTTCTCATTATTCCTAATTTATTGCAATATTCTGTCAGGGATAGATGTTAGATTTTGTTGAATGCTTTTTCTGCTTCGAGATGTTATTCTGTTTTATCTCTTTCATTGACTTATGAGCTGTATTTATATTTCCTTTTATTTCAGTGTTTTATTAGGGATTGTCATATAATTATTTAAATGATTAGAGTCTACCTGTTAATCAGAGTATACTACTTCATATCTAGTACAATGTCCTTACAAGAGTATATTATTTCTCTGTGAGTGAACTCACTCAGTCATGTCTGACTCTTTGAGACCCCTTGGACTGTAGCATGCCTGGCTCCTCCATCCACTGGATTTTCCAGGCAAGAATACTGGAGTGGGTTGCCATTTCCTTCTCCAGGGGATCTTCCTTTGTAGCCCCTTGCAAAGGTTTGTGCTGTGTGTCACACATATTAGTCATTATACATTAAAACACAACAACATGTTATTATTAGGTTTGCATTATAGAGTTAATTTTCTTTCACATAAATTTAAATAGATTCTTAGAATTTACCCATTTTGGTTCCTATTTCTAATGCTCTTTTTCATTTGTGTGTATCCAAGTTTCCATCTGATATCATGTTCTCCTGCTTGTAGGATATACTTGTCTTTTGTTGTAGTGTAGTTCTGCTTGTAATAAATTAATTTTTAGGTCTGAAATATTTTATCTTCATTTAAAAAATATTTTCTGTGGCTATAGGTTGGCAGGTGGTATTTATGTGTTTTCCTTTAGCACTTTAAATTTATTGCTTCCTCCATCCCCCACTCCCCGCCCCGACCTCCGCCTTTTTTTTCTTGCCTTGTTCCTGAAAGTATTGAATTGGCCATAAAGTCAACTTTGGTTTTCCCCTAACATCTTATGGAAAAACCCAAGTGAACCTTTTGGTCAACCAAAAATGCTTTTCTTCTTTTCTTTCTTTTTCTCTTTTCTCTGGTTGCTTTTATAATTTTTTTTTCTTTACACTGGTGTTATGTAACATGTTTACAATTTGCTTTCATGTCGTTTTTTTCATGTGTCTTAGTTCACTGAGTGTCTTTAATGTGTAGATTTGTAGATTTCATCAAAGTTGAAAATTTTCAGCCATTATTTCTACAAATTTTTTTTGTGTGTGTTTATCTCCCTTCCCTTTTCTTCAGGAATACTAATTGCATCTATATAATAGGCCAACTGAGGTTAATTCACAGTTCACTGGTTCCATGTTCATTTTTGTCCATTGTTTTTATGTTCATTTTAGATAATTTCTATTATGCCTTCAACTTCAGTAATCCTTTTTCTGTGGTGACTCATATGCCCTTAAACCATTCCTTGTATTTTCATCTTGCATTTTAAATTTTCATCTTTAGGGGTTTTTCTTGGGTCATTTTATCTTCTGTGTCTCCACATATCATTTTAATATTTTCCTCTACCTTCTTAAATATATGAAATATAGGTCTGTTAGTTGGTTTAATGTCTTTGTCTACTAAATATATAATCTGTAGTTTTGGGTCAGTTTTAATTGATTAAATTTTCTCATGAAGAGTTGTAGTTTCTTGATATTTTATTGGATTCCAGATACTATAAATTTTACTTTTTTGGCATGGTGTGGCTATTTTTATATTTCTAAAAATATTTTGTCTGGGATGCAGTTAAGATATGTGGAAACAGTTTTATCCTATTAGGTATTGCTTTTTTAAAAAAAATATTTTAATTGGAGGCTAATAACTTTACAGTATTGTAGTGGTTTTTGCCATACATTGACATGAGTCAGCCATGGGTGTACATGTGTTCCCCATCCTGAACCTCCCTCCCACCTCCCTCCCCATCCCATCCCTCAGGGTCATCCCAGTGCACTAGCCCTGAGCACCTTGTCTCATGCATCGAACCTGGACTGGCGATCTGTTTCACATATGATAATACACATGTTTCAACGCTATTCTCTCAAAATCATCCCACCCTTGCCTTCTCCCACAGAGTCCAAAAGACTGTTCTATACAGCTGCGTCTCTTTTACTGTCTTACATATAGAGTCATCGTTACCATCTTTCCAAAGTCCATATATATGTGTTAGTATACTGTATTGATATTTTTCTTTCTGAATTACTTCACTCTATATAATAGGCTCCAGTTTCATCCACCACATTAGAACTGATTCAAATGTATTCTCTTTAACGGCTGAGTAATATTCCATTGTGTATATGTGCCACAACTTTCTTATCCACTTGTCTGCTGATGGACATCTGTGTTGCTTCCATGTCCTGGCTAATATAAATAGTGCTGCGATGAACATTGGGGTACACGTGTCTCTTTCAATTCTGGTTTCCTTAGTTTGTATGCCCAGCAGTGGGATTGCTGGGTTATATGGCAGTTTCTATTAGGTATTGCTTTTTAAACTTTATTGAGACTAACATAGCATTTCCTCTAGGATGAAGTGTGCTTCAGTAGTGAGCCAAAACCCTTCTGAGTGTGTTTCCTGATGCATCACACTTATGAAGGATTCCTCTCTGCCTTGTAGGAACAGGAAACATTCCCAGCTATGGGTGACCATCAAGGATTTTTTTTTTTTTTTCTTCTCTCATACTTTCATATTATTCTTCCCTGGTCCTAGGCAATTTCTACACATGTATTCTTGCTCAGTTTCCAGTGAGACTTGAAACAGGCCTTCTGCAAATATACACCATTCTAAGTGCAGCTTTTAGATCTCCAGTATTTTTTTCCTGAAGTTTCTAGTCACTCTGGTCTCTCTAGTAGATTTTCTGCTCCATCTATTCATATCATGGATTTCTCTAGATTCTTTCTGCTTTCTCCTTCTCTGAGACAAGGCCTGGAAGCTCACTTCAGTCAGTAAACTGAGGCCAATGCAGGACTTAGTTTTCTGATTCTCAAGAACACTACACTGTCCTTCATTGCCTAAATGAAGAGTATGTATATATATATATATATATATATAAAACCTGAGTATATAGGTATTTATTAGACTCTTGAACCAGTGGTCTTGACATACTGTAAACACAGACATTAAACCCTGCCCTGACCTAGGCCATAAATCACTTTAGGAATTCCTATTTGAAATCCAGGCTTGACATGCTTGGTCCCAGGTGCAGCAAGGAGGCCCTCTGGAGCCCACATTCAGGGAGTGAAGGGCTCTTAAAAGGCCTGTCTTCCTGGGCTTCTGGTCTGGTTGGTGGACAGTGGAGGTCTGTACAGGCTTAGCTCTTTGAACTGAGGACTGGCCATCCCAGGGGGACCTCCTCCAGGTAGGAGAACTAAGGAGTCTCACATCTTGCCATTAGCTAGAAGGAGCAAGGCTGGGAGAAGGCAAAGAGCCCATAGGCAGTCTTAGAACTTGCCCTGTAACAACTCAGAGCTGAATGGTGGCAACATAGTTCCCAAGAGGGAATAATGACAGGTGGAATGTACCCATCAGGAAGGAGCTTTCTGACTTTGTAACTGGTAACTGTCTTACTCAGGTGTCTTTGGTCCTCAAACATCTCAGGACGTGTGTTGAAGTCTCTGGAATGTCTGCCTATGTGTGTGTATACACAGACATACATACGTGTGTGTGTGTATATATATATATATCTGTGTGTGTGTGTGTGTATAATTAAGAAGTATTACTGACAATTACTAGATTAAGCAAATTTTAGCCCCTAGATATTTTCAGTAATATTCTGAAATCTCTTTGCATCAGCAATCAAAAAATGACATTGACTTAGCTTCAAAAGAGAATACTTATGAAAAATACTATTTATTTCCAAACAACCTATTAGTTGCTTAAGACCATGTTCTATTTGAAGTTTACAGTGTGATGTTTTCACTTAGGTATACATTGTGAAATGATCATCATAATCAGACAGTAAAGAATATGCCTGCAGTGTGGGAGATGCAAGTTTGATCCCTGGGTTGGGAGGATCCCCTGGAGAAGGGAATGGCTACCCACTCCAATATTCTTGCCTGGAGAATTTCATGGACAGAGGAGCCTGATGGGCTTCAGTCCATGGGGTCACAAAGATTTGTACACAACTTAGTGACTTAACACATTCACACTTTTTTTTCATGATCACCATAATCAAGCTAATTAGCATATTCACCTCCAACCATTTGATGTGCAGTTGTTTTATATATTTTTATATAAATTTATAGTTTTTTTCAAAAAGGAGAATAGAAAATTGAAGAAATAATTGTGATTCAGTTTACGCTAAAATATTCTCTAAAATGTATAACAATCCAAAGACCTGCACAAAGTGAAGAAATAGCTG
The DNA here is from genome assembly GCA_006410635.1 of Cephalophus harveyi. Classification (NCBI taxonomy): domain Eukaryota; kingdom Metazoa; phylum Chordata; class Mammalia; order Artiodactyla; family Bovidae; genus Cephalophus; species Cephalophus harveyi. The sequence continues at coordinate 126,413 of SJYT01015557.1, read as the reverse complement.
GAAAAAAACGTTTCAGGCAATGCCTTCTATTTCATAATGAGCTAAATTAAAAGAAATCAAAATTAGATCAGTTATTAAATCAGATAATAGGAAATGGTAAGCTATGGAAAGAGAGCTGACACAGCTCAGGAAAGATGAGAAAGCAAATTTTATAAATGGAAATAATGGCTAACCTAGAAGCCATCAGTGTATAGATAGGAGAGAATCCCTTGAAGAAAATAGATAATGGAAGGTAAAAAAAAAAGAGAACAAGTCAAAAATGTGAATGAAGAAAATGATAAAAATAATTTGAAAAAAGGACTAGAAAAAGCAACAATAGTCAGTCCCATTACACTAGCAAATACAGGAAAAGAAAACCAAAGCAATGGAACATAGACATACACACTCAGTGCTACTAAATGCAGCCCAAGGAAACTCCCAAATTAAGATGTAAACTTTCATATTGAAAGAGCAGTTGGAATATGGTCTATTTTTATAAGACACATTGTAGAAGAATTACTAAATTTTGAAAAAATAGAATATTTCTGCTCATTTAAGCAAAAACTTCAAATCACTTCAGGAAAAGACTGATATCAGATTTAAAAGAAACACTTTATTTCAAGAGAAATCAGTTTGATATATTTAAAGAACTGAAGGAGTGAAAGTGAAAAGCAAGAATTTTATTTCCAGCTCAACTGATCTTCACAAATAATGATCACTGGATAAACGTCAAGAAAAGAAGTGCATTCAAAGAGCATTATTTCTATGGATGCTTCTCAATGAGCTATTAGATTTCAAAAAATGATTTGAGAAATACCAGCCAATAAGAAATTTGAGAAAATTCAACATAAAGACAGGTGACTGGAATATTTAACCAGGTAAAAATACACAAAAACAAACAATGGTCAAACAATAAGAAAGGTATGTGGATTTCCATACATGTTTGTTTATGGAACAGAGTTAGTCTAGATCATCCTACAACTAAACTGTTATTTAAGAGAATCTTATATTTCAAAAATAAAACACATAACAAAGACAATTAAACTTGATCTATTTGATGAGGGAACTGCTATTAAGGAAAATGTCTTCACACTGGCTGCAAAAGGATGGGTAAGAAATATCCAGGCCAAGTAGCTGGGGAAAAGCATTCCTGGCAGAAAAAGCAAGCAGTTCAGACTTGAAATGTAACATGTGGCAACTTTAAGGAAAAGAGAAAATATATAAAGGGGAGAATGACATGGGATTTTAGTGAAGAGATATACTAGCCAAGTTTATAGAAGTCTTAAAAGCAACATTAGGGAGTGTACAGTTTGGGAATTAGCACTAGTGGTAAAGAATTTTCCTGCCAATGCAGGAAGTACAGTTTTGATCCCTGGGTCAGGAATATCCCCTGGAGAAGGAAATGGCAACCCACTCCAGTATTCTTGCCTGGAAAATTCCATGGATAGAGGAGCCTACTGGGCTACAGTCCATGGGGCCACAAAAAGTCATAACTGAGCACAGATCACCTCTAGCTATTCTGATTCTCTGAAAAATATAAAAGCTTTTAGCAAGGGAGTAGTAGAATTAGTTCCATTATGGTAACACCGGGTAGATACACTATATTAAACTGCACATTGGGAGGGACAACATTTTTGGTAGGAAGCTCAATGATAAGGATGCTTCAGAAATCCTTGCATGAGATCATGGAGACTTGGAACAGTGGCACTTTGAGTAGAGACTAGCTTAACTTTTTAAAGAGATATTTAATAAAAGAGTCCATTCAACTTAGCAAAAAAAAAATTAGGTTTGAAAGGTAATGAGTATGAGCACTTAAAAAAGAAAAAAAGGACCATTTCTCTGTGATTAAAAAGTTGTTGAAAAACAAAGATAGCTGACTATCCACTTAACCCCTGTGACATTTATCAGGACTACATATTCAAAGACCCTAAGTTATCTGGAGAATCCAAGTTGACATATGTGGTATTACTGAATCTGCTCCTTCAAACCTGATACACTTGAAATGTCACTGATTAGATTAAATCTGATTCTTAGTTTCCTTAATGATGAAAATTTAACTAGTATACCTCCAGATTTAGTCCCTTGATTACTAATAGGGATAAAAAAATTTTTTTCTTGTCTAATTCAGAAATCTCTTCTTCTGAGAATTTAATCTATAGGAACATCTACTCATTGGCTATTGCATCCCAGTGCCTGGTATATATCCTTGTACATAATATATGTTCAATAAAAATTTATTGAATTAATCTGTGCATAGAAGTAGATTATATCATGGGCTTCCCTAGTAACTCAGAAGGTAAATATTATATTATGCAAAACAATAAAGATATAATACCACTAACATTAATCATATTAATGGCAATCATAATCAATTATATGTAGTTTTTTATTGCATCTGTAATGAATTGTAAATATATCATCCTATAGTTCTCTCAAAAGTTCAAAATGGGCTAAAATCAAGGATGTGTTCATTCTGGAAGATATAGGAGATACTGCATTTCCTGCTCCTTGGAATATTCAGTTCAGTTGCTCAGTCGTGTCTGACTCTTTGAAACCCCATGAGCCACAGCATGCAGGCATCCCTGTCCATCACCAACTCCTAGAGCTTACTCAAACTCATGTCCATTGAGTCAGTGATGTCATCCAACTATCTCATCCTCTGTCATCCCCTTCTCCTTCCTTCAATTTTTCCCAGCACCAGTGTCTTTTACAATGTGTCAGTTGTTTGCATCAGGTGGCCAAAGTATTGGAGTTTCAGCTTCAACATCAGTCCTTCCAATGGATATTCAGGACTAATTTCCTTTAGGATGGACTGGTTGGATCTCCTTGCTGGCCAAGGGACTCTCAAGAGTCTTCTCCAACTCCACAGTTCAAAATCATCATTTCTTTGGTGCTCAGCTTTCTTTAAGTCCAACTCTCACAATCATACATGACTACTGGAAAAACCATAGCTTTGACTAGACGGACCTTTGTTGGGAAAGTAATGTCTCTGTTTTTGAACATGCTGTCTAGGTTGGTGATAGCTTTTCTACAAGGAGCAAGTGTCTTTTAATTTCATGACTGCAGTCATAATAGCTGTGATTTTTGGAACCCCCCCAAAGTTAAGTCTTTCACTGTTTTCATTGTCTCCCCATCTAATTGCCATGAGGTGATGGGACCAGGGAGAAGGCAATGGCAACCCACTCCAGTACTCTTGCCCGGAAAATCCAATGGACAGAGGAACCTGGTAGGCTGCAGTCCATGGGGTCGCTAAGAGTCGGGCATGACTGAGCGACTTCCTTTCACTTTTCACTTTCATGCATTGGAGAAGGAAATGGCAACCCACTCCAGTATTGTTGCCTGGAGAATCCCAGGGACGGAGGAGCCTATCGGGCTGCCATCTTTGGGGTTGCACAGAGTCGGACACGACTGAAGCAACTTAGCAGCAGCAGCAGCAGATGGGACCAGAAGCCATGATCTTCGTTTTCTGAATGTTGAGCCAATGTTTTCACTCTCCTCTTTCAGTTTCATCAAGTGGCTCTTTAGTTCTTCAGTTCAGTTCAGTTGCTCAGTCGTGTCCAACTCTTTGCGACCCCATGAATTGCAGCACGTCAGGCCTCCCTGTACATCATCAACTCCCAGAGTTCACTCAAACTCATGTCCATCAAGTTAGTTATGGCATCCAGCTATCTCATCCTCTGTCGTCCCCTTCTCCTCCCGCCACCAATCCTTCCCAGCATCAGAGTCTTTTCCAAAGAGTCAACTCTTCGCATCAGGTGGCCAAAGTATTGGAGTTTCAGCTTTAGCATCCATCTTTCCAAAGAACACCCAGGACTGATCTTTAGAATGGACTGGTTGGACCTCCTTGCAGACCAAGGGACTCTCAAGAGTCTTCTCCAACACCACAGTTCAAAAGCATCAATTCTTTAGTGCTCAGCTTTCTTCACAGTCCAACTTTCACATCCATACATGACCATTGGAAAAACCATATAGTCTTGACTAGACAGACCTTTGTTGACAAAGTAATGTCTCTGCTTTTGAATATGCTATCTAGGTTAGTCATAATTTTCCTTCCACAGAGTAAGCGTCTTTTAATTTCATGGCTGCTATCACCATCTGCAGTGATTTTGGAGCTCCCAAAGATAAAGTCTGACACTGTTTCCCCATCTATTTCCCATGAAGTGATGGGACCAGATGCTATGATTTTAGCTTTCTGAATGTTGAGCTTTAAGCCAACTTTTTCACTCTTTCATCAAGAGGCTTTTTAGTTCTTCTTCACTTTCTACCATAAGGATGGTGTCATCTGCATATCTGAGATTATTGATATTTCTCCCAGCAATCTTGATTCCAGCTTGTGCTTCCTGACCAGCATAGAGACTTCTCAGGAGGTAGGTCAGGTGGTCTGATATTCCCATCTCTTGAAGAACTTCCCAGTGTATTGTGATCCACACAGTCAAATGCTTTGGCATAGTCAATAAAACAGAAGTCATTGGTTTTAGAAAAGGCAGAGGAACCAGAGATCAAATTGCCAACATCTGCTGGATCATCAAAAAAGCAAGAGAGTTCCAGAAAAACATCTATTTTCTGCTTTATTGACTATGCAAAAGACTTTAACTGCATGGATCACAATAAACTGTAGAAAATTCTGAAAGATATGGGAATACCGGACCACCTGACTTGCCTCTTGAGAAACCTGTATGCAGATCAGGAAGCAACAGTTAGAACTGGACATGGAACAACAGACTGGTTCCAAATAGGGAAAGGAGTATGTCAAAGCTGTATATTGTCACCCTGCTTATTTAACTTACATGCAGAGTACATCATGAGAAACACTGGCCTGGAAGAAGCACAAACTGGAATCAAGATTGCCAGGAGAAATATCAATAACCTCAGATAGGCAGATGACACCACCTTCATGGCAGAAAGTGAAGAACAACTAAAGAACCCCTTGATGAAAGTGAAACAGGAGAGTGAAAAAATTGGCTTAAAGCTCAACGTTCAGAAAATTAAGATCATGGCATCCAGTCCCATCGCTTCATGGCAAATAGATGGGGAAACAGTGGCAGAATTTATTTTGGGGGGTTCCAAAAACACAGCAGATGGTGATTGTAGCCATGAAATTAACAGATGCTTACTCCTTGGAAGGAAAGCTATGACCAACCTAGACAGCATATTAAAAAGCAGAGTTGTTATTTTGTCAACAAAGGTCCATCTAGTTAAGGCTATGGTTTTTCCAGTGGTCATGTATGGATGTGAGAGTTGGACTGTGAATAAAGCTGAGTGCTGAAAAATTGATGCTTTTGAATTGTGGTGTTGAAGACTCTTGAGATTCCCTTGGACTGCAAGGCAATCTAACCAGTCCATCCTAAAGGAAATCAGTCCTGGGCGTTCATTGGAAGGACTGAAGTTGAAGCTGAAACTCCAGTACTTTGGCCACCTCATTCAAAGAGCTGTCTCATTTGAAAAGACCCTGATGCTGGGAAAGACTGAGGGCAGGAGGAGAAGGGGAAGACAGAGGATGAGATGGTTGGATGACGTCATTGATTCAATGGACATAGGTTTTGGTGAACTCTGGGAGTTAGTGATGGACAGGGAGGCCTGGTGTGGTGTGGTTCATGGGGTCGCAAAGGGGGAGACCACTCTGTGACTGAACTGAACTTGGATGTTTTTCTAGAACTCTCTCACTTATGATGATCCAATCAATGTTGGCAATTTGATCTCTGGTTCCTCTGCCTTTTCTAAATCCAGGTTGAACAGCTGGAAGTTCACGGTTCACGTACTGCTGAAGCCTGGCTTGGAGAACTTTGAATATTACTTTGCTAGCATGTGAGATGAGTGCCACTGTGTGGTAGTTTGAGCATTCTTTGGCATTGCTTTTGTTAGGGATTGGAATGAAAACTGACCTTTTCCAGTCCTGTGGCCACTGCTGAGTTTTCCAAATTTGCTGCCATATTTGTGTAGCACTTTCACAGCATCATCTTTTAGGATTTGAAATAGCTCAACTGAAATTCCATCACCTTTGTTCTAGTGATGCTTTCTGAGACCCATTTGACTTCTCATTCCAGGATGTCTGGTTCTAGGTGAGTGATCACACCATCGTGGTTATCTGGGTCATGAAGATCTTTTTTGTATAGTTCTTCTGTGTATTCTTGCCACCTCTTCTTAATATCTTCTGCTTCTGTTAGGTCCATGCCATTTCTGTCCTTTATTGTTCCCATCTTTGTATGAAATATTCCCTTGATATCTCTGATTTTCTTAAAGAGATCTCTAGTCTTTCCCATTCTGTTGTTTTGCTGTATTTCTTTGCATTGATCACTGAGGAAGGCTTTCTTTCACTATTTTTTGGAACTCGCATTCAAATCAGTATATCTTTACTTTTCTCTTCTTTTCACAGCTATTTATAAGGGCTTCTCAGACAAACATTTTGCCTGTTTGTATTTCTTTTTCTTTGGGTTGTTCTTGATCCATGCCTCCCGTACAATGTCACGAACCTCCGTACATAGTCTTCAGGCACTCTGTCTATCAAATCTAATCCCTTGAATCTGTTTCTCACTTCCACTGTATAGTTGTAGACCTGAATGGTCTAATGATCTCCCCTACTTTCTTCAATTTAAGTCTGAATTTGGCAATAGGGAGTTTATGATCTGAGCCACAGTCAGCTCCTGCTCTTGTTTTTTCCGACTCTATAGAGCTTCTTCATCTTTGGCTGCAAAGAAAATAATCAATTTGATTTTGGTATTGACCATCTGATGATGTTGATATGTAGAGTCTTCTCTTGGGTTGTTGGAAGAGTGTGTTTGCTATGACCAGTGCATTCTCTTTGCAAAACTCTATTAGCCTTTGCCCTGCTTCATTCTATACTCCCAAGACTAAATTTGCCTGTTACTCCAGGTATTTCTTGGCTTCCTACTTTTGCATTGCAGTTCCCTATAATGAAAAGGACATCTATTTTGGGTGTTAGTTCTAGAAGGTCTTGTAGGTCTTCATAGAACCATTTGGCTTCAGCTTCTTCAGCATTACTGATTGGGGCATACTTGGATTACTGTGATATTGAATGGTTTGCCTTGGATGGATAGAGATCATTCTGTCATTTCTGAGGTTGCATCCAAGTACTACATTTTGGATTCTTTTGTTGACTATAATGGTTAGTCCATTTCTTCTAAGGGAGTCTTGCCCTCAGTAGTAGATATAATGGTTATCTGATTAAATTCACCCATTCGAGTCCATTTTAGTTTGCTGATTCCTAAAATGTTGATGTTCACTCTTGCCATCTGCTGTTTGACCACTTCCAATTTGCCTAGATTCATGGACCTACCTCCAATACTTTGGTTACCTGATGCAAAGAACCGGCTCATTTGAAAAGACCCTGATGCTGGGAAAGATTGAGGGCAGGAGGAGAAGTGTACGACAGAGGATGAGATGGTTGGATGGCATCACCAACTCAATGGACATGAGTTTGAGTAAACTCCTGGAGTTGGTGATGCACAGGGAGGCCTGTCATGCTGCAGTCCATGGGGTTACAAACAGTCAGACACGACTGAGTGAGTGAACTGGACTGACTGATGGATCTAACATTTTAGGTTCCTATGCAATATTGTTCTTTTTAGTATCGGACTCACTTCCATCACCAGTCACATCCACAACTGGGTGTTGTTTTTGCTTTGGCTCTGTCTCTTCATTCTTTCTGGAGTTATTTCTCCACTCATCTCCAGTAGCATATTGGGCATCCACCAACCTGGGGAGTTCATCTTTCAGTGTCCTATCTTTTTTCCTTTTCATACTGTTCATGGGGTTCTCAAGACAGGAATACTGACATGGTTTGACATTCCCTTCTCTGCTGCTGCTGCTGCTAAGTCGCTCCAGTCGTGTCCGACTCTGTGCGACCCCACAGATGGCAGCCCACTGGGCTCCGCCATCCCTGGGATTCTCCAGGCAAGAACACTGGAGTGGGTTGCCATTTCCTTCTCCAATGCACGAAAGTGAAAAGTCAAAGTGAAGTCGCTCAGTCGTGTCTGACTCAGCGACCCCATGGACTGCAGCCCACCAGGCTCCTCCATCCATGGGATTTTCCAGGCAAGAGTACTGGAGTGGGGTGCCATTGCCTTCTCCTTCCCGTCTCTAGTGGACCACATTTTGTCAGAACTCTCCACCATCACCCATCCAACTTGGGCCTACATGGCATGGCTCATAGTTTCATTGAGTTAGACTAGCCTGTGGTCCATGTAATCTTTTGGATATTGGCAGATTTCAATTGATTGCAGATGTGTGACTGATACCCACGTTTTCTTCTTGGCTGTCGGTTAAGGACCATTCCCAGCTTCTAGCAGTCACTGCACCCCTTGAATCACAGCTGTTTTTCTCCCTCTTGAAAGCCAGCAATAGTTAGTCAAGTCCTTCTCAAGTCACATCTCCCTCTGACCCTTCTTATTTTGTTAAGTATCTCTCTGAACAGAGTCAGAGAACTTTCTTAACATTATTCATTTGATTAAATTTGGCCCATCATGATGATAAAGAATAAGCTCTCCATCTCAAGGTCCGTATTCTAGCCATATTTTCAAAGTCCTTTTCACAAAGATAATACATATTCAGGTTTTAGGACTTAGGGAATTGATATTTTTGAGAGCCATTTTTTCTGCCAACTCAACATACATATAAAAACTCCATAAATTTCTTCATAATGAGAACCAGATACACTTTACTCGACAAAACTCACAAGGCTTCTTTTCCCTCCAGCACTGAAAGAAAATAACTTTTTAAAAAGATGGATGTAGGTGCTGGATTTCATGAAAAATGTATACTATATGTTTAAACAGTTAAATCATTGTCAGAGTAAAATGTAAATATTACAAGAGCTCTAGAATCCTGAGAAAAAGAGGAAGCAGATCCGAATCTTCTTTCTCGTACCTTTGCTTGAGTGATAAAAGGTGAGTTTACACAAATGCACAATTCTGATTGTTCTCTCTCATTTCCTTCTTTCATTCTACTTTTTAAGCTGGATTTCTCCTTACTTTGGGCTTCCCTGGTAGCTCAGCTGGCGAGGAATCTTCCTGTAATGCAGGAGACCTGGGTTCAATACTTGGGTTGGGAAGAGTCCCTAGAGAAGGGAATAGCTACCCTCCTGTATTCTTGCCTGAAGAATTCCATGGGCAAAGGAGTCTGGCAGGCTATCGTCCATGAGGTCACAAAGAGTCAGGCACAACTGAGTGACTTTCACTTTGTCTCAACTTCCATCTCTACATCTTCTTTCCCAGACATGAGATGAAGTGAGATGTAGATAGGACACCATTACACCAACTGCAAACTGATAATTCATCAACTTTATTCCTGAGGTCTCTAGAGTCACATCAGTCTTGTATCATATAAACCAACAGCATTCTCCCCACTCTAAGCGTCTTCCTGACTAACATTCACTTCAAAGGGCTTGAACAATTATTCTAATTGCTCAAAGCTTTGAGATGTGTAACCACAGCATGCAAGGTCTTTCTGGTTAAGCCTCTGCAAACCTTTACAGGTATACTGGCAAGGACAGAAAAAAGCACCTTGTATTCATTTCCTACAACTGCTATAACAAAGCAGCACAAACTGATGGCTTAAAACAACAGAAATGTATTTTCTCATGCTTCTGAGGGTTAAAGTCTGAAATCAAGGTGTTGGCAGCTATTATTTTTAAGTATGTGTGAAAGAGGAGCTTCCATGTCTTCCTCATAGCTTCCAGTCATGGCCAGTGATCCTTGGAGTTCCTTGGCTGGTAAATGCATCACTTCAGTCTCTGCCTCCATGTTCACATAGCCTTCTCCCTATGTCTCGATGGGTTGAATTTTTTTTTAAATAAATGCTTCATCAATTTTTTTGGCTGTGTCACAGGTCATGTGGGATCATAGTTCCCTGACCAGGGATTGAACCCTTGTCCCATACAGTAGGAGTGCAGAGTCTTAACCACTTGACCACCGGAGAAGTCCCTGGACTGAATTCTTATGGGGCACCAGTCCTATTGGAATAGAGACCCACCCTGCTCTACAACTTAATCTTAATTTAAATAATTATATCTGCACCAGTTCTCTTTACAAACAAGTTCACATTCTGAACTCCTGGGAGTGAGGATGTCAACATATCTTTCTTAGGGGGCAATTCAACTCAGACACATTTCTATCTGTATGTAAAAAGCATTCCCCACAAATCTTACAGGGTCAAATTGGAGGACAACACCTGAAAAAGCGATTAATCTTTACAAAATGCAAGGTGAAATTAAATAGGTCCTTGGCTTCAAGAAGAAAAGGTTATTTTTGAACAGCAGTTCTTTAATGCAGTGCTTATATTTTATTAATAATTAATAAATGATTAATGCAGATTGCTTTCTTCCAAATAAATTATCAGAATGTGTTATAACAGATGTGAATAAATCATAGGCTCTAGTTCATGAGTTGTCTGCACAAATGTCAGGAGTATAATACATTATATTTAAATATTAGTTATGTGCCTGAAATATGGGTGAGGACTCAGTCATAATATGTTAACCCATTTCTATCAACGAGCTCTTAATTATTGAAAACCAGCATGTTCTGAAATGATTTTCTAGATGTTTATTGTTTAAAGCAGGTATTGATGCTGATTTAATCTTCTCTTTTCCTTTTAGTGGTATAAAATTAAATTGTTAAAAATACCATTTATAACAGAGATAGTCTTAAACATCAGCAATAGAGTTACAAATGTTATCATACTGCATTTCTTCTTCCTATTAAGAAATGGAATTGCTTATTCAAATGATTTTAAATCATTCACTTAATGGAAATAGTTTTTACATGATAAGAATAAAGTAGTAGTATGATCAGCATGTAATTATCATTGCCGTCATCATCATCATCATCACTGCTATTTATTGACTTCTGGCTTTGTGCCAGGCATTGTGAACAGTGTTCTAAAAAATGTCATTCCAACCTCAAAGCAATCTTAGGAATGAGCTAGTATTATACTTCCCAGTTTACACGTGAGAAGGCTGAGTTAGAGATGTTAAAAAATTAACTTCACTAGCACACAGTTAATAGGGTAAGATCCAGGGTGCAGATTCAGAAGTCTCAGTTCACACATTACACTCTTATCTCTTCTTTCCCAGAAGGTGCTCTGTGTATGCTAAGTCACTTCAGTTGTGTCAGACTCTTTGTGGACAGACACAGTGGACTGTAGTCCATCAAGCTTATTATACTTCCCAGTTTACACGTGAGAAGGCTGAGTTAGAGATGTTAAAAAATTAACTTCACTAGCACACAGTTAATAGGTTAAGATCCAGGATGCAAATTCAGAAGTCTCAGTTCACACATTACACTCTTAATCTCCTCTTTTCCAGAAGGTGCTCTGTGTATGCTAAGTCACTTCAGTTTTTGTGACCCAGTGGACTGCAGTCCATCAAGCCCCTCTGTCCATGGGATTCTCCAGGTAAGAATACTGGAGTGGGTTGGGTTGCCATTTCCTTCTCCAGGGGATCTTCCTGACCCAGCGACTGAACTCATGTCTCTTTATGTCCCCTGCGTATTCTTTACACTAGTGCCACCTGGCAAAGACAAGAGGTTCTAGGTTTCACACAAAAACAAAAAACTTAGAAGAGTCCTGCTGTTTGAGCTTAGTAATTTATTAAAACTCTTGGGATTTGATGTTCCTCACTTGTAATCAGAAGCTACTAAGGATAATGACGTTTGTAAGGTGTATAATCATTTCAGTGTTGTACACATATTAACTCATTTTACTGGAGTGGGTTGGGTTGCCATTTCCTTCTCCAGGGGATCTTCCTGACCCAGCGACTGAACTCATGTCTCTTTATGTCTCCTGCATTAGCAGGTGTATTCTTTACCACTAGTGCCACCTGGGAAAGACAAGAGGTTCTAGATTTCACACAAAAACAAAAAACTTACAAAAGTCCTGCTGTTTGAACTTAGTAATTTATTAAAACTCTTGGGATTTGATGTCTCTCACTTGTAATCAGAAGCTACTAAGGATAATGACGTCTGTAAGGTGTACAGTCATTTCAGTGTTGTACACATATTAACTCATGTAACCTTCAAAATAACAGTACTGGAGGTTTGCTACTCTTTCTCTACACATAAGAAAACTGAGACTAAGTAATATTTCCAGTGTTTTTCGGTAATAGTTGTACTAAAATGTGAAACTAAATTCTGATTCTAAAACCTCTGCTCCCAATAACTGTACTCTGGATATTCTGGAAGGCAGAGTCATCACATAAAATAGGTGTTGATTATCTTTTGTATGTTTTGATCTAAAATAATATTTCTCTGTGTGTTTCAAGCTGCCTCTCCTAGTATTTCATCATAAGTTTAATTCAAGTTGCAGGTTTCTTTAAGGTTATCCCAATAGCCTAAATCTTAAGTGACTAAGCTATAATGTCTTAGCTACCTTGCTCCATTCTTAATCTCATCTCATCATTTAACCCTTGTCCTTGAATCTGCTATTTAATGTAACTTCACCTCTAACATCTTAAAATACCTTATCCCTATTCTTTCTTCTTTTTTTGAGAAAAAAGATTTAACTCTTATTCCACCACCCGGAGGCAATTGCTTTCTTAAAATTTGGGTGTTTATCCTTCTGGTATTTTTTTTTTTAATCCTAAATACTGTTAGTTGACTTAGTTTACAGAAAGATCATAGATACACATATTTTATCATTTGCTTTATCCACATAACAATGTGTGGATATTTCCCTATGTGTTTTGTTATATTTCTGTTTTAACTGGTTATTTTTAAAATTATAGTTGATTTACAATGTTGTGTTAGTTTCAGGAGTATAACACAGTGATTCATTTATACACATATAACTTTTTCAGATTCTTTTCCCTTGGGTTGTTACAAAATACTGAGTATAGCTCTCTGTGCTATACAGTAGGTCCTTATTGGCTATCGGTTTTACATATAGTGGTGTGTATATGTTAATATCAAATTCCTAATTCATCCCTCCCACCCTCTTTTCCCCTTTAGTAACTATAAGTTTGCTTTCTATGTCTGTGGGTTTATTTCTGTTTTGTAAATATGTTCATTTGGATCTTCTTTTAAAATTCTGTATGTAAGTGATATCATGATATTTGTCTTGATCTGGCTTACTTCACATAGTATGATAATCTCCAGGTCCATCCATGTTGCTGAAAATGGTGTTATTTCATTATTTTTAATGGCTGAGTAATATTCCATTGTGTATATATACCGCATCTTTATCCATTCCTTTGCTGATGGACATTTAAATTGCTCCTATGTCTTGGCTATTGTAAATAGTGCTGCAACAAACATTGGGGTTCATGCATCTTTTTGAATTAGTTTTCTCCAGATATTTGTCCAAGAGTGAGATTGCTGGATCATATGGCAGTTCTACTTTTAGTTTAAGGAACTTCCATATTGTTCTCCATAGTGGCTGCACCAATTTATATTCCCACCAACAATGTAAGAGGATTCTCTTTCCTCCACACCCTCTCCAGCATTTATTGTTTGTAGATATTTTTGATAATGGCCATTCTGACCAGTGCAAGGTGATACCTCATTGTAGTTTTGATTTCAGTTTCTCTAATAAGTAGTGATGTTGAGAATTTTTCATATGCCTGTTGGTCTCTGTGCATCTTCTTTGGAGAAATGTGTATTTACATATCTGCCCATTTTTTAATTGAGTCATATATATATATATATATATATATAGAGAGAGAGAGAGAGAGAGAGAGAGAGAGAGAACTGTGTGAGCTATTTGTATATTTTGGAAATTAATCCTTATTGGTTGGTTTGTTTGCAAATACTGATATTTTCTCCCATTTTGTAGACTGTCTTTTTGTTTATGGTTTCCTTTGTTGTGAAAAAGCTTTTAAGTTTAATTAGGTCCCATTTGTTTATCTTTGTTTTTATTTCCATTATTCTAAGACATGGATCCAGAAAGATATTGCTGTGATTTATGACAGAGTGTTCTGCTTATGTTTCCCTCTGAGTTTTATAGTATCTGGTCTTACATTTAGGTCTTTAATCCATTTTGACTTAATTTTTGTAGAATGGGTGTTAGAGAATGTTCTAATCTCATTGTTTTACATGTGGCTGGCTATCCAGTTTTCCGAAAACCACTTATTGAAAAGACTCTCTCTTCTCCAGTGTATATTCTTGCCTCTTTTCTTGTAGATTATTTGACCATAGTTCCTTGTTTCATATTCTTAATCTCATTTTATCATTTAACTTTTTCCCTTGGATCTGATATTTGGCCTAATTTATAACTTCTACCGTTTTTACTTCCATTTATGAAAATGTAAGCCTTTCTAACTAAATTGTATCAGAATGTTTTAGGTAAACATGATTTTTTTTGTTCAAGTTTTAATTCACAATTCCAAAGACAAAACTTTTAGCACATTCTTATTCTCAAAACAGTATATTAAGCACAATATGCATTCCTGAGTGCATGCTCAGTCGTGTCTGACTCTTTGCAACCCTGTGGCACTATAGCCTGCCAGGCTTCTCTGTCCATGGGATTCTTGAGGCAAGAATACTGGAGTGGGTTGCCATCCCCTTCTTCAGGGGATCTTCCAGATTCAGGAATTGAACCTGGGACTCCTGCATTGCAGGCAGATTCTTTACCATCTGAGCCATCAAGGAAGCAGTTACACATAGAGAAGAAAGACTCTATGGTACTATAAAACAAGGCATATTTGAATGTTGCTTCTACCACCTCCTGAATCCCAAATGAAGTTAGCCATGGGGATTATCCTAAGTAGGAACAAGAATGACAGGATTCACTACTCTGCAGGATTTGGCTAGGGAGTCAAACAATCTTTGAATCAATGATGCAACCAGCCATGACCTCCCCTGACCACAGCATCCACAGGACCTCCTGGGATGTCCATAGGTTTTGCTTGCCTCTTTGTTTCATCAGAATTCAACAACAGTACTCTTTAGAAGAGTGGCTAAAATCTAGCATTAGGGGAAGTAAGTCCATCTAGACAGTTGGTTGCAAGTACACAGTGAGGGGATTTTCCACAGTCAAAGAATGTGAGGTGAAGTGGAACCGCCACGTCTTTCTGATGTAACTGTGTCAGATTTAGCTGCCACTGCATTAACTTCATGGTTCTACTTCCCCTCATGCCCTTTGACCTGTAAGGACTGGGCTTCCTTCACCATTTTTCACAGATGCCCTAACTCCACCTCGGTTTCCAAAAGATATAATTACAAGTGTTTGACCTACAGTCTATTTCCAATTATTCAGGTTTCACTAGAAGAACCTTTAGTCTACCTTGATATAGTTGAGATTGTTAGAGAAACAGTACCTGGCTAATTGGTATGTTTACCCCCTTCTCAAGCAGCCAAACAATTCTTCAAATATCACTAAAAGCCAAAGGCTTTATTATACTCACAGTTTGCATCTTTATTCCATTTATCCCTCAGCAGTTCTGTATGCTCCTGCTTAGAGCCTATGAGAGCATTATAATGACTAAAGGAAGGACTCTTGTTCAATTGTTTTGGTAACTTCTACAAATATCACATGCTTACCTACCTGGCCAGGCCATATACACTATTACTACTAATAATAAACAAAATCTGTGATGGTTTCTATCATTTCCTGCGTGTTCTACTTGTTAAGCACATTGTTCAGTCTTTATAAAGGACAAAATAATAACTATCTCTAAGTGTTGAGAGAATAGGAGGTAATTCATTTCAAAGAAATGGAAATAAACCCAGAAAGGGTAAGAAATTCATAGCTGGTTGTACCTCTAGTAAGAATAGCAGCTGAATATCAGGTCCAACAATGTTAACTCCAAGTTTGTGCTTTAGAGAAGTGGCTGCTGCTGCTAAGTCACTTCAGTCGTGTCCGACTCTGTGCGACCCCATAGACAGCAGCCCAACAGGCTCCCCCGTCCCTAGGATTCTCCAGGCAAGAACACTGGAGTGGGTTGCCATTTCCTTCTCCATTGTGTGAAAGCGAAAAGTGAAAGTGAAGTCGCTCAGTCGCGCCAGACTCCCAGCGATCCCATGGACTGCAGCCTACCAGGCTCCTCCATCCATGGGATCCTCCAGGCAAGAGTACTGGAGTGGCTTGCCATTGCCTTCTCTAGAGAAGTGGCTATGGGCAACATTTTCCCAATCAATGCAAGTTGGGGATTATCAGGCACCTTTAAGCAAATCTCAGAAGACAGGATATAGGTTTTCAATCTTAAAGTGGCTTAATGTTTGCCTGGAGGGCTCCTTAAAGACTTCCTAATTCTGAATCTTTTGGGGGTTGAAGTCTAGGAATATGCCTTTTAATTTGTCTGTCTTTCCGTTGAAGGTCCAAGCCCTAGAGAGAGAATTATAGTTTCTGTCCATTGTTTGAGACAAATTTGCTCAATGAAAGTCAAATTCCAGATGGCGAGCTGGCCTACTAAGAGCAATCAGGTCACTTTCCTACCAAGATCTTAAAATAGAAAAAATAAATAGGGAAGCGAGGCTTTGTAACATATTAAGCCAAGAAAGAAATTGCACATTAAAAGGGAACATTCATTCTTTCACTCAGTAAATACTAACTCTAGGCAGAGATTATCCTACATGTTTGGCTTACTATAGGGGTTTCATGGAAATTGCAATCAAAGGAATAACAGAAAAGAGTCAATATCTGTAAAGTGGTAGGAGAGCTCTAATAGAGGGTACACGGTGTGTCTTAAGATCCAAGAGCTGCAAGAAAGAAATATTACCAAGGCACCATCTTGGATATACATACTGTGGACTGGCCCAGAATCTGTGGTGTGCTATCTGGTGAAGGTACATGCTCCATTACCTTGAGGCAAACCCTGGCCATTAGCAGAGTGATGCTCTTACTGGTCATATAAGATTCTTTAAGTACCACAGTATAAAGCAAGCTCTGAGAAATGTCAGATCTGGTTTTGCATCCCAGCCTGTAATGGTTGTGCAACCTTGTTCAATTTAATTAATTTCTCTTGAGCTGCAATTTTCTTCTTTGTATAATATGGGTAATAACATTATTTATCACTGAGAATTTTTTTTATCTCATTTAATCATTTCTTCAAAGTATATAGAATAGAACTTTGAAATTAAAGAGAAAATAGGGCCAAGAATAAACCCAATTTTCTTTTACCTCTGTATTAACCTCTTAAATTGCCTCATTTAATCTCACAGTCTTAAATAACATTACTATCCTGGTGAATCCCTCGAGCTTTAGATCAAATATTCAACTTACTATATAAGATCTCATCATGGGCACTTAATAAGTATCTTTTAAGTGATCTAGTCCCCCCACCCCTGATCTTTTAAATTTTGTTACTTCATATTGGTCATCTCTGAATTATTAACATCTCAGAAAATAGGACCATATTTCAGAAACAATAAATTTAATCCTGATTCCTCTGTTTTAATCTGACACTGTATCCAGTCCTTCTACAATTACTGTTAGTTCAGCTTTAAAATGTCTTCCAAATGTCACCACTTCCCTCTGGCTCTGTGTCCCGTCCAAGCTACCATCATCTCCTGCCTGGCCCACTGACACAGCTTCCCAATTAATGTCCCGATTTCAGCTCTTGACACTAGATATGATTGCTCCCTGTGTTCACAACCAAAGTTATCATTATTTCATAATATTCAGTCATGTTACCATCCTATTCAAAACCTCCCAATGCTTTCAGATTAAAATTAAAATCCATTTTGTTTATGTTAACCTATATTTCCAATATTATCATCCCCTTGCCCATTTCTCTGACTTTACTAAGCCAACCACATCTCTATATAACCAGTGTTTCTTGACATTTTTCCAACAGGACAGGACCAAAGGTGTTTATTTCTACCAGAATAACTTCCTACTTGGGGCTCTCTCTGCTTTGACCTTTCATATCATTCATGTCTCTTTCTATATGCCCTACCCCACTGACCACCCTACAAAAAATAGTTTCCATCTGTTATATTCTTTTATCCAGCTACATTTTAAAATTATACTTACCATTGCTGTTAGCTAAATTTTCTATTCTTTAAATTCATATGTTTTTCTCATTATAAGCTCAAGAATTAAAATAATAATGCCTTCTTGGTTTCTGCTCTGTTTTCAGAATCTATAAATGCTCTAGCATGTACACAGTAGGTACTTTGATAATGTTGAATTTAAGACATGAAAGTATCAGACATAAAAAAAGTACTCAGTAGATAGTATAGTAACGCAAAAAGCAATGGATTAAGTTTATAGCTTCTGCTCCAACTTCTTCACCCTGGCTGTATTAAACTGCTTCTTGTTTTCCAAAAGCACTGTGACTTTTTGAGTCTCTTTGTCTTCTTTTGTTTATTTATTTATTTCAATCTTAATTGACTCTGTTACAATACTGCTTCTGTCTTATGTTTTGGTTTAATGGCCTCGAGGGATGTAGTATCTTAGTTCCCCAAGCAGAGATTGAACTTGTACCTCTTGCATTGAAAGGTAAAGTCTTAACCCCTGGACCACCAGGAAGTCCCTCTCCTTGTCTTTGAATGAGCTATTCCCTCAGCTCAAACTATGGAAGAGACTTAGAAACTATGCAAGTGTTCATGGTTCAGATGAAATATATTCTCCTCTGGATATCTTTCCCCAGATTCTTTTCCTTCTGTACCAGTAAATAAGGCTTTTTTTTCACAGCATCGTGAACATACATGTTTTCTTTAAAGCCCTTCTTGTCCTTTTTTAAAATATCTATTCTAATAACCTCTGAGCTTCTAATGGAAATGAGTAATCTTTTTTTTATTGTATTCCAATAGGATTTCTGGTCATGTCACCTCCCAACTGGATGACTATAGGCAATTCTTTAAACCCCTTATGTACCTCACTTTCCACATTTATAGTAATAATACAAAGAAGACAATTGTAAATGTCTCTTGAAATTGTTCTGAAGTTTCATTTAGAAATGCAGTAAAGTACCCACTATGTGTACTACACAAGGCATTAGTTCAGTTCAGTTACTCAGTAGTGTCTGACTCTTTGCAACCCCATGTATTGCAGCACACCAGGCCTCCCTGTCCATCACTAACTCCTGGAGCTTGTTCAAATTCATGTCCATCAAGTCACTGATGACATCCAAACATCTCATCCTCTGTCATCCCCTTCTTCTCCTGCCTTCAGTCTTTCCCAGCATCAGGATATTTTCCAATGAGTCAGTTCTTCACATCAGGTGGCCAAAGCATTGGAGTTTCAGCTTCAGTATCAGTCCTTCCAATGGATAGTCAGGACTAATTTCCTTTAGGGTGGACTGGCATTAGATGTTCTCTAAATATTGTTGTTTAGTTGCTAAGTCATCTCAAACTCTTTTTCAACCCATGTACTGCAATCTGCCAGGCTCCTTCTGTCCATGGAATTCTCCAGACAAGACTACTGGGGTGGGTTGCCATTTCCTTTGCCAGGGCATCTTCCTGAACCAGGGATTGAGCCTGCATCTCCTGCATTGGCAGGTGGGTTCTTTACCATTGAGCCATCTGAGAAGCCCTCTCTAAATATTAGCTATTATTATTATATATTCTCAGAGTTAGCATGGCCTCTTGCATACTACAGTTGCTCAGTAAAGAATTACTGAAATTAAAGAAGAATTGGACCCAACAGAGTTAAATAGGCAAGGAAGATTTTCTGAGTCTATTGAAAAACAGAGAGAAGAAATTCAACTCTCTTGAAACAAAAAGCAGGAAAAATTTAACGTATGAGTTAAGCTAGTGGAAAAGTATCAGTGATAATCTGGAGAAAGGTTGGTCCGTGTAATTAGGCCATCAGTCCTTTGCTAATAGGTACAAATGGTGCATATGGAAGTTAGGTACCCATTCTCCTGAAGAAATGGGGACTCAGAGACATTGTCTTCCTCGATTATATTTCAAGGGATGTCTCCCAGATCCTTGAGAAAGACATTCCTGGGTTTTAAAACTGACAAGAGGTTAAGAGAAGGAGTAGAGAACGAATTAACAGTAGAAATTAAAACTAACTTGTAAAGGAAATGCTCTAAGAAAAGGGATGACAGAGCATATAGTCAAGAAGAAACCTGTCCAAAATTTAATCAAGCTGAGGGGACATTTAAGACCATTCTGGACGTTGAATAAAGATCCTGATATCCAGTCTTATGTAAAGTAATATAATCCTACTAATTGCTCATTGTTATAGTGATGGAGAAATATCAATAACCTCAGATATACAGATGATACCAGCCTTATGGCAGAAAGTGAAGAAGAACTAAGGAGCCTCTTGATGAAAGTGAAAGAAGAGAGTGAAAAAGTTGGCTTAAAGCTCAACATTCAGAAAACTAAGATCATGGCATCCTGTCCCATTACTTCATGGCAAATAGATGTGGAAACAGTGGAAACAGTGGCTGACTTTATTTTTCTGGGCTCCAAAATCACTGCAGATGGTGATTGCGGCCATGAAATTAAAAGACACTTACTCCTTGGAAGGAAAGTTATGACCAACCTAGACAGCATATTAAAAGCAGAGACATTACTTTGTCAACAAAGGTCCATCCAGTCAAGGCTATGGTTTTTCCAGTGGTTACATATGGATATGAGAGTTGGACTATAAGGAATGCTGAGCACTGAAGAATTGATGCTTTTGAACTGTAGTGTTGGAGAAGACTCTTGAGAGTCCCTTGGACTGCAAGGAGATCCAACCAGTCCATTCTAAAGGAGATCAGTCCTGGGTGTTCGTTGGAAGGACTGATGCTGAAGCTGAAACTCCAATACTTTGGCTATCTGATGCGGAGATGACTCATTGCAAAAGACCCTAATGTTGGAAAGATTAAGGGCAGGAGGAGAAGGGGACAACAGAGAATGAGATGGTTAGATGGCATCACTGACTCAATGGACATGAGTTAGGGTAAAGTCTGGGAGTTGGTGACGGACAGGGAGGCCTGGTGTGCTGTGGTTCATGGGGTCACAAAAAGTCGGACACGACTGAGCAACTGAACTGAACTGATAGTGATGTCTGTTTGTGTGTGTGAACTCAGTTGTGTCTGACTCTTTGCGACCTCAGGGACTATAACCTGCCAGGCTCCTGAGTCCATGGGATTTTTCCAGGCAAGATTACTGGAGTGGGTTGCCATTTCCTTCTTCAGAGGATCTTCCAGACGTAGGCACTGAACCTGTGTCTCTGTGCCTCCTGCATTGGCAGGCAGATACTTTGCCACTGGATAGCCCATAGTGATATGTACCCGATACTATTTAGGGTGGTCATTAGAGATGTTCAACAAATATATCCAGGTCTGCTTATGGGCATGTAGCATGATGGCACTTATTCCCCTAAGGATGAGATGAAACCATGTGACTTGTTTTGGACAATGTATTGTGGGAAGAAATTATATATTCCCCTGGCAGACTGAAGGTTTTGTGTGTGAGCCCTCACTGAGGCAACCTGGAACATTTGAAGGGAAGCTGCTTAGCCTGATTTCTAGAGTGGGAAGACAAAAAGCTGAGTCAAACCAGTCCACAGTGGACTGCAGAATGAGAAGAAATATTTTTTTTGTTTGTTTTAGAAGCTGCTGACACTGAAGCATTGTATGTTGTTTAAGCATGACCTAGACATCTCTTCCTCTTTGTAAGCATTTTAACTGACTTCAATCAGAAAAAAAAAAAAAAAATACCATCCTCAAAAGTTCCAAAATCATCCAACAGAACAAAGAACATACATATAAGCCCCAAATCATGAAAAAAGTTGTATGCGCAAAGGATGTGAGCTTGAAATATTAGTCTCTCTTCTGTTATTTAAAGGCATTTATTTTTCCTTGTTCATTTTTGATAGAAATATGAGCCATCAATTTTATTTTATTTCAAGATCCTATAGATTTTCTACAAATCTACCACAATGAAAACATTTATACTTCATTATTAAAAATTCCACAGGGAGCTCTCTTTTATACTCCTTTTCAATTTCACTGCATAATTAAAATTGGGAAGTTGCCTTGGGGAAATAATAAAATATGCTAGGATATACATGTCTTAAGTAAATATGTAGAAGGTATATTTTTACTGAATATTTTAAATTAATTTCTTTTAAAAAGAATACCTAATAACCTGACATACACAATTACCCAAACTTCAGCATTATTACCCTTTGAATGATAATTATATTTTAATTAAAATGCCAAAGTGATCAAAAAGTGAAAAATAAGCTATTTACTATGTGAAATCTAAACAACAAAATAAATGGGGCAAAGGACTTAAATTTTATGATGCTTTTCTGGTAACACTGGAAAAGTGATATTGAGAGCAATTTTTTTTCTCCAAAATACAGTACTACATAAATAGAAGCAAATTAAATCTACCACTCAGCAAATTTCATTTGCCATGGGGAGATTAATATGAAAAGGGCCTCTGAATTTTTATCAGAGCAGAAAACTTAATAGGCTATTTCAAATATTCAACTCTGGTTGGCTTGAGGATAGATAATGGAATTTTGCAGCTTAAATCTTGAGGTCACTATTTCAAAAACGCCCCAAGTTGGCAGTAACTAAAAGGCATTACTATCTGATGGCACTTCAGTGCCTATGTGAAATGAATTATGGTTTCACTCTGATGGTTACCAGATAGGGGTCTAATCCCATCTGAACAACTGGAGCTAATTGGCCCAATTGCTGGTATTTCAAGGAGGCATTCAACAATTGAAATGGAATTATATTCTCACTCTGTACTTGGTTGTATTTCCATGATGGGCAAGACATGTGTGCAGTTTGTCTGGGCTTATCTTGGGTTTTGATGTAAATAAAAGATTAGTTCTGACTGCTCATGCTTTCAACCTCCAGAGTCCTGGAAATCTGGGTATTAAGTTGGGGCTAATGTGCCTTGTCCCCTATTTGCCTGGAAGGAAGCCTGTGCATATGAAGGGATGTTTTGGAGTCCTGTCCTCTGTGGATGAAAGACTTGCTCTAGGCTAGAGGAATTCAGGGAAGGTTGACATAGCTGCCTACTCCTATTACCCAGCTGGCACACAACTGACTGGGTTAACATTTCAGGTTGTTATAGTGGGGGGAGGAATTATTGAGATGTGTAAATCAGGGACAAATGCTAATCATTGTACTGTCTCAAGCATAGACAGTAGATACAAAAGAACACTAATTCAGAGACAAATGGCCTGGATTCAAATACTGGTTCCATCATGAAATAACTGTACGATTTTTAGTATGTTGTATATGCTCCCTATGCCTCAATTTCTCACCTTTATATGACCGTAGTGAGATTAAAAAAACATAATGAGCATATGAAATGGGTCTAGCACAGGGTAAGCATATGAAAGTGAAAGAAGAGAGCGAAAAAGTTGGCTTAAATCTCAACATTCAGAAAACAAAGATCATGGCATCTCGTCCCATCACTTCATGGGAAATAGATGGGGAAACAGTGTCAGACTTTATTTTTGGGGGCTCCAAAATCACTGCAGATGGTCACTGCAGCCATGAAATTAGAAGATGCTTACTCCTTGGAAGGAAAGTTATGTCCAACCTAGACAGTATTTTCAAAAGCAGAGACATTACTTTGCCGACTAAGGTCCGTCTAGTCAAGGCTATGGTTTTTCCTGTGGTCATGTATGGATGTGAGAGTTGGACTGTGAAGAAGGCTGATCGCCGAAGAATTGATGCTTTTGAACTGTGGTGTTGGAGAAGACTCTTGAGAGTCCCTTGGACTGCAAGGAGGTCCAACCAGTCCATTCTGAAGGAGATCAACCCTGGGATTTCTTTGGAAGGAATGATGCTAAAGCTGAAACTCCAGTACTTTGGCCATCTCATGTGAAAAGTTGACTCACTGGAAAAGACTCTGATGCTGGGAGGGATTGGGGGCAGGAGGAGAAGGGGACGACTGAGGATGAGATGGCTGGATGGCATCACTGACTCGATGGACATGAATCTGAGTGAACTCCAAGAGATGGTGATGAACAGGGAGGCCTGGTGTGCTGCGATTCATGGGGTCAGAAAGAGTCGGACACGACTGAGTGACTGAACTGAACTGAACTGATAACATTTTTATTATAACAAATGAGTAGTTCTTGTTTTTAATGTCCATCTTGCAAAAACTACCTGCTAGGTTTGTTATAAGGACCAACAAATGAGAAGAAACATGGAATCTATAAAGTTCCATGCAGCTTCAAGGTGTTAGTTATAATAGTATGCAGTTTATTTTTTCATATTATCATGTGTTATTTCTTATTTTATTCCCAAAATTTCAGATAATGGCATCAGGAACCGATTAAATACTCTGGGCATAAAGCTGAAGGAAATAGAGGAATAAAGGGGGCTTGGGGAAAATCTTTGGAAAATACAAGATCTGTCACAGCCTCAAGCAGATTCCCTTCTGCTCTTGGTTAGCAGGACTGCCTGGTCACTGAGCTTTCTTTGTACATGCTGTTTATTGGAGCCAGTAGGTATTAAATTATTTCATCAAGCAGTCCTGTAACTTTGCAGCTCCCTGGTGGGTCTTCTAATCTCAGATTATGTTCACCCATTGAGCTATGATTGCTGGAAGGGTTATTACTATTTCTCATTATACTATCTCCTGAGTCCTCTTTTATCCTTTTGTCAAAATTATTCCACTGAGGATATTTTTTTAACTCAAATTGAATTTCCTTTCTGACTCCCTACTTTGATGTCTTAAGAGTTCCAGTTTCCTAAAGATCTCTTAAAAATTCTAAGGGAAAAAAAAATATGAGAGTTCAGTAAGATTTTTTTTTCCTTTCCTTGGGAAAATAACTTTAATTTCTCATCCACATCATATGTATTAAGGAAAGTTCTGGACAGTGGCCTGAAGATTCTGTGGGTGCATGCACACACATACCCACAAACATATATGTATTTAACATGGTAGAGAATGTTTATCCAATTCAATGAATTCTATTTTTTGATGGCTATTTATTTTTTATCAACTTTGTTTTTCATAAATATGCATACTGCATACTAGAAGAACTATTTAATTGGTATTAACACAGTTGAACAAATTTTAAATAATGGAGATTTGATATGTTATGAAATATGAATGTATGATTTTGTGTCTAACTTTAAAAAATATAAAACATGTTTATTCTAATTACTAATTTTAATAAAATAAGATAGACTATAACATTTTTTACTGTTTTAATTATTCATAACGTCTTTAAAAAGTTAATTTTGTATTGGGGTATAGCCAGTTAACAGTGTTGTGATAGTTTCAGGTGAACAGCAGAGGGACTCAGTCATACATATACATGTATCCATTCTCCCCCAAATTCCATACCCATCCATGTTCAGTTCAGTCGCTCCGTCGTATCCGACTCTTTGTGAACCCATGAACAGCAGCAGGCCAGGCCTCCCTGTCCATTACCAACTCCTGGAGTCCACCCAAACCCATGTCCATCGAGTGGGTAATACCATCCAGCCATCTCATCCTCTATCATCCCCTTCTCCTCCTGCCCCCAACCCCTCCCATCATCAGGGTCTTTTCCAATGAGTCAACTCTTCATATGAGGTGGCCAAAGTACTGGAGTTTCAGCTTCAACATTAGTCCTTCCAATGAACATCCAGGACTGATCTCCTTTAGGATGGACTGATTGGATCTCCTTGCAGTCCAAGGGACTATCAAGAGTCTTCTCCAACACCACAGTTCAAAAGCATCAATTCTTTGGTTCAGCCTTCTTCACAGTCCAACTCCCACATCCATACATGACCGCTGGAAAAACCATAGCCTTGACTAGACAGACCTTAGTCGGCAAAGTAATGTCTCTGCTTTTTAATATGCTGTCTAGATTGGTCATAACTTTCCTTCCAAGGAGTAAGCATCTTTTAATTTCATGGCTGCAGTCACCATCAGCAGTGATTTTGGAGCCCAGAAAAATAAAGTCAGCCACTGTTCCCACTGTTTCTCCATCTATTTTCCATGAAGTGATGGGACCAGACGCCATGATCTTCGTTTTCTGAATGTTAAGCTTTAAGCCAACCTTTTCACTCTCTTCTTTCACTTTCATCAAGAGGCTGTTTAGTTCTTCTTCACTTTCTGCCNCCATGAAGTGATGGGACCAGATGCCATGATCTTCATTTTCTGAATGTTGAGCATTAAGCCAACTTTTTCACTCTCCTCTTTCACTTTCATCAAGAGGCTTTTTAGTTCCTCTTCACTTTCTGCCATAAGGGTGGTGTCATCTGCATATCTGAGTTTATTGATATTTCTCCTGGCAATCTTGATTCCAGCTTGTGCTTCTTCCAGCCCAGCATTTCTCATGATGTACTCTGCATAGAAGTTAAATAAGCAGGGTGACAATATACAACCTTGACGTACTCCTTTTCCTATTTGGAACCAGTCTGTTGTTCTATGTCCAGTTCTAACTGTTGGTTCCTGACCTGCATATAGGTTTCTCAAGAGGCAGGTCAGGTGGTCTGGTATTCCCATCTCTTTCAGAATTTTCCACAGTTTCTTGTTATCCACACAGTCAAAGGCTTTGGCATAGTCAATAAAGCAGAAGTAGATATTTTTCTGGAACTCTCTTGCTTTTTTGATGATCCAGTGGATTTTGACAATTTGATCTCTGGTTCCTCTGCCTCTTCTAAAACCAGCTTGAACATCAGGGAGTTCACGGTTCACGTATTGCTGAAGCCTGGCTTGGAGAATTTTGAGCATTACTTTACTAGCGTGTGAGATGAGTGCAATTGTGTGGTAGTTTGAGCATTCTCTGACAGTGCCTTTCTTAGGGATTGGAATGAAAATTGACCTTTTCCTCAACCTGTACCTTAAATGTTTATGATTATTAGATGCCTTCCTGGGACATTTCTTATTTGACACTATCTCCTGACCCACCTCACCTACTCCTCTGATTCCCACTAATGTCATCTCAGTGCTAATGAACTCACAGCATCTCCAGACCATATCTTTCCCTGGGTTCCAGTCCACATCTGTGTATTTCCTAGGCATTCTGCTAAACTCAATACCAACTTATGTAAAAATGAACACATCTTCTTTGCTGCTTATTCTCAACTATCCAGTCCTCCTTCTAACCATGTTCTTTCTGCTTGGTTGTGAGGTGCAGTGCTTCAATCATTGACTTTCAAGAGTAGCCAGGGGGCTGAGTGTGAATCCCAGTACCCTAATTACCTGAGTTACCTTGGGCAAGATACTTTATCACTCTAAATGTCAGCTTTCCTATCTTAAAACTGAAAATAATAGTCCTACTACTGAGTTGTTGTGAGAATGCACTTTATATAATCATACACTTGCCCTGAAATAATAGCTCACTGCTCTCTGAGTGGTAGTTCACCAGGCAGTTTGATACCAAAATATGGACGGATACTTTGAACCTTCTTTTTTCCTTACCTCTCATATTCATGCAGTCTTCAGGTTCTGTTAATGCTGTTCTCACGTTCCTGAATCTACCTACATCTTTCTTTCCCTACTCAGTGTCACCATGCTGATCCCTGCCACATCATCTTTGTTAGTCCAGCTGCCTCCTAATTCATCTCTCTGCCTTCATTCTTTTTTAAATTTAATTATTGGAGGCTAATTAATTTACAATATCGTGGTTGTTTTGCCATAAATCAACATAAATCAACCACAGGTGCACATGTATCCCCCCATCCTGAATCCTTCTCTCATCTTCCTCCCTACCCTATCCCTCTGGGTTGTCCCAGAGCACCAGCTTTGAGTACCCTTATTCATGCATCAAATTTGCACTGGTTATCTGTTTTACATATGGTAATATACATGTTTCAATGCTATCTGTCAAATCATTCCACACTCACCTTCTCCCACATAATTCAAAAGTCTGTTCTTTACATGCGTCTTTTTTGCTGTCTTGCATATAGGGTCATCTTTACCATCTTTCTATATTCCATATATATGAGTTAATATACTGTATTGGTGTTTCTCTTTCTGACCTACTTCACTGTGTATAATAGGCTCCAGTTTCATCCATCTCATCAGAACTGACTCAAATACTTTCTTTTTCATATCTGGGTAATATTCCGTGTTGTCTATGTACCACAACTTCCTTATTCGTTGGACAATGTCCATTGTCTGCCAATGGACATCTAGGTTGCTTCCATGTCCTAGCTATTGTAAACAGTGCTGCTACGAACACTGGGGTACATGTATCTCTTTAAATTCTGGTTTCCTTGGTGTGTGTGCCCAGCAGTGGGATTGCTGGGTAGTATGGCAGTTCTAGTTCCAGTTTTTTAAGAAAGCTCCACACTATTCTCCATA
Source organism: Cephalophus harveyi (assembly GCA_006410635.1). Taxonomy (NCBI): domain Eukaryota; kingdom Metazoa; phylum Chordata; class Mammalia; order Artiodactyla; family Bovidae; genus Cephalophus; species Cephalophus harveyi. Next base: position 98,316 of record SJYT01015557.1, on the reverse strand, counting down.
GTGGCTGTACCAGTTTGCATTCCCACCAGTGCACAAGGGTTCCCTTTTCTCCATACCCTCTCCAGCATTTAATGTTTGTAGACTTTTTGATGACAGCCGTTCTGACCAGTGTGAGATGGTACCCCATTGGAGTTTTGATTTTTAGTTCTCTGATAATGAGTGATGTTGAGCATCTACTGGGAAAACTGGTCAACCACTTATAAAAGAATGAAACTAGAACACTTTCTAACACCATACACAAAAAGAAACTAAAAATGGATTAAAAATCTAAATGTAAGACCAGAAACTATAAAACTCTTAGAGGAAAACATAGGCAGAACACTCTCTAACATAAATCACAGCAAGATCCTCTATGACCCCCTCCCAGAGTAATGGAAATAATTACAAAAATAAACAAATGGGATCTAATTAAATTTAGGTTTTTGCATAATGAAGGAAACTGTAAGCAAGTTGAAAAGGCAGCCTTCAGAATGGGGTAAAATAATAGTAAATGAAACAACTGACAAATAATTAATTTCCAAAATATACAAGCAATTCATGCTGCTAAATACCAGAAAAATAAATGAACCAATCAAAACGTGGGCCAAAGAACTAATCAGACGTTTCTCCAAAGAAGACATACAGATGGCTTTTTATTTTTCTATCAAAATCTGAATGAAAGTCTTTCTGGGTAGAGTATTCTTGGTTGTGGGTTCTTCTTTTCATTACTTAGAGTATATTGTCTCATTCCCTTCTGGTTTTTAGACTTTTTGCTGAGAAATCAGCTGATAATGCTATGGGAGTTTCCTTGTATGTTGTCTTTTTTTCCCTTGTTGCTTTTAATAATTTGTCTTTAATTTTTGTCACTTTGATTACTGTGTGTCTTGGTACGTTCTTCCTTGGGTTTATCTTGACTGGGCCTCTCTACACTTCCTAGACTTGGTTGACTATTTCTTTTCCCATGTTAGGGAAGTTTTCAGCTATTACCTCTTCAAATATTTTCTCAGGTCCTTTCTCTCTCTTCTCCTTCTATAATGCAAATATTGGTGTGTTTAATGTTGTCCCAGAGATCTCTTATGCTGTCTTCATTTCTTTTCATTATTTTTTCTATATTCTGTCTTGTGCCAGTGATTTCCACCATTCTGTCTTCCAGGTTAGTTATCCATTCTTCTGCCTCAGTTGTTCTATGATTCCTTCTAATTTACTGTTCATATCTGTTTGTTCTTTAGTTCTTTGGTAAACATTTCTTGCATCTTCTCCTTTCTTTTTCTGAGATCCTGGATCATATTCCTAATTAGTTTTTCTGGAAGGTTGCCTATCTCCATTTAGTTGTTTTTTTGGCGATTTATCTTGTTCCATCATCTGGGGATGAAGTAAGTCAGGAAGAGAAAGACAAATACATATGATATCACTTATATATGAATTCTAAAACATGGCACTAATAAACCTATCTACAAAACAGAAGCAATATACAGATTTGTGATTATCAAGTAGAAGGGGGAGAGGAAGAGGGATGGACTGGGGGTTTGGGGTTAATAGTACATTTAGTACATTATTACTAGCAAACTAGTACATTTAGAATCAATAAACAGCAAGGTCTTATTGTATAGCACAGGGAACGACATCCATTCTTCTGTCAGTGAACATTTAGATTCTTTCCATGTCTTGGATATTGTGAGTAATATTGCTAAGAACATTGGGGTGCATGCATCCTTTTCAATTCTAATTTTCTCTAGATATATGCCTAGGACTGGGATTGCTGGATGATATGGCAGTCATATTTTTAGTTTTCTGAGGAACCTCCATACTGTTTTCAATAGTGGCTGTACCAACTTACATTCCCACCAGCAGTATAACAGTATTCCCTTTTCTCCATATGCTCCCAGCATTTGTTATTTGTAGGTTTTTGATGATGGCCGTTCTGATTGGTGTGAGGTGGTAGATAGCACACTGTAGTTTTGATTTGAATTTCTCTAATAATTAGCAATATTGGTCATTTTTTTCATGTGCCTACAGGCCATCTGTGTCTCTTTGGAGAAATGTCTTTTTAAGGTTTTCTGTGCATTTCTTGATTGGGTTGTTTGATTTTTTTGTTGTTGAGTTGTATGAGCTGTTTGTATATTTTGGAGATTAAGCCCTTGTGTGTCATATCATTTGAAAATATTTTTCCCATTCTATAAGTTTTCTTTTTGTTTTATGATTTCCTTTGCTATGCAAAAGCATGGAAGTTTGATTAGGTCACATTTGTTTATTTTTGGTTTTATTTCTGTTGTCGTGGGAGACTGACCTAAGAAAACACTGAAACAATTTATGTCCAAGTGTTTTGCCTTATAGGAGTTTTATGGTGTTATGTTTTATAGTTAAGATTTTAAGACATTTTGAGTTTGTTCTGCGCATGGTCAAGGGTGTGTTCTAACTTCACTGACTTACATGCAGCTGTCCAACTTTCCTAGTACCTTTGCTGAGGAGATGGTCTTTTTCCTGTTTTAGTTTCTTGCCTCCTTTGTTGAAGATTAATTGATGAAAGGTAAGTGAATTTATTTCTGGTATTTCCATTCTGTTCCATTGATCCAAATGTCTGTTTTTATACCAATATCATATTGTTTTAATTATTGTAGCTTTGCAGTATTGTCCAAAGTCTGGGAGAGTTAGGGCTCCTGCTTTTTTTTTTTTCTTCTTCTTCTTTTTGGCTAGCTTTGGCAATTCTGGGTCTTTTATGGTTCCATATAAACATTTGGATTATTTGTACTAGTTTGTGAAAAATGTCATGGGAAATTTGATAGGTATCTCATTAAATCTGTAGATTGCTTTCAGTAGTATTGCCATTTTAACAAAATTAATTCATCCAATCCAAGAGCATGGGATATCTATTTCTTTGAATCCTCTTTAATTTCCTTTATTAATGTTTCAGAGTTCCCAGTGTATAAATCTTTTACCTCCTTGGTCAGATTTATTCCTAAGTATTTTGTTTTTGGTCTGATTTTATTTTTTGAAATTAATTTTTATTGGAGTATAGTTGATTTACAGTGTTATGTTTCTGCTGTATAGCAAGTGAATCCATTATACATATACATAGATCCACTCATTTTTAGATTTTATTCCTATATAGGTAATTACAGAATATTGAGTAGCGTTCCCTGTGCCATACTGTAGGTGCTTATTAGTTATCTATTTTCTTTTCTTTTTCTTAAATTGGAGGATAATTGATTTACAGTATGGGGTTGGTTTCTGCCATATATCAGCATGAATCAGCCACTGGTATACATATATCCCCTCTCTCCTGAATCCCCCTCTCATACCTCCAACCCATTCCACCTCTCTAGGTTATCATAGAGCACTGGGTTGAGCTCCCTGAGTCAAGCAAGTTCCCAGTTGCTCTCTCTTTTGCATACGGTAATATATATGATTCCATACCATCCCCTCTTTTCATCCCATCCCCACTGTGTCCACAGTCTGTTCTCTATGTCTGCATCTCCATTGCTGCTCTGTACATAGGTTCATCAGAACTATCTTCCTAGAGTCCATAGGCATACATTAATATACAATATTTGTCTTTCTGACTTACTTCACTCTTTAATAGGCTCGAGGTTTATCCACCTCATTAGGAATGACTTGAATGTGTTCTTTTTTAAAGCTGAGTAATAAGGCTATGGTTTTTCCAGTGGTCATGTGTGGATGTGAGAGTTGGACTGTGAAGAAAACTGAGCACCAAAGAATTGATGCTTTTGAACTGTGGTGTTGGAGAAGACTCGAGAGTCCCCTGTACTGCAAGGAGATCCGATCAGTCCATCCTAATGGAGAACAGCCCTGGGTGTTCATTGGAAGGACTGATGCTGAAGCTGAACTCCAATACTTTGGCCACCTCATGCAAAGAGTTGACTCACTGGAAAAGACCCTGATGCTGGGAGGGATTGGGGGCAGGAAGAGAAGGGGACGACAGAGGATGAGATGGCTGGATGGCATCACCAACTCGATGGACATGAGTTTGAGTGAAATCTGGGAGTTGGTGATGGACAGGGAGGCCTGGTGTGCTGCGATTCATGGGGTCAGAAAGGGTTGGACACGATTGAGTGACTGAACTGAACTGAATATTGCAATTTGTATATTTACCGCAATTTCTGTATCCTTTCACCTGTTCTTGGACATCTGGTTTGCTTCCATGTCCTAGCTACAGCAAACACTGGAGTATGTGCGTGTCTTTCAATTATGGTTTTCTCGGGGTTTATGCCCAGTAGTGAGATTGGTGGGTCATATGATTGTTCTATTCCTAGTTTTTAAAGAAATCACCATACTGTTCTCCATAGTGACTGTATCAATGTACATTCCTACCAATTGTGCAAGAAGGTTTCCTTATCTCCACATCCTTCTAGCATTTACTGTTTGTAGATTTTTTTAATGATGGCCATTCTGATGGAGTGAGTTGACACCTTATTGTAGTTTTGATTTGCATTTCTGTAATAATTTGAACTGTGGTGTTGGAGAAGACTCTTGAGAGTCCCTTGGACTGCAAGGAGATCCAACCAGTCCATTCTGAAGGAGATCAGCCCTGGGATTTCTTTGGAAGGAATGATGCTAAAGCTGAAACTCTAGTGCTTTGGCCACCTCATGAGAAGAGTTGACTCAATGGAAAAGACTCTGATGCTAGAAGGAATTGGGCGCAGGAGGAGAAGGGGATGACAGAGGATGAAATGGCTGGATGACATCACTGACTCGATGGATGTGAGTCTGAGTGAACTCTGAGAGTTGGTGATGGACAGGGAGGCCTGGCGTGCTGCAATTCATGGGGTCGCAAAGAGTCGGACATGACTGAGTGACTGAACTGAACTGAACTGAACAATGAGTGATGCTGAACTTTGTTTCATGTGTTTGCTGTATATCTTCTTTGGAGAAATGTCTGTTTAGGTCTTCCACTTATTTTTTGATTGAGTTGTTTGTTTTTCTGATATTGAGCTGCATGGGCTGCTTGTATATTTAGGAGATTAATCCTCTGTCAGTTGTTTCCTTTGCAATTATTAGTTATGTATTTTATATAAGTAGTGTGTATATGTCAATCCCAGTCTCCAAATTTATCCCTCCTCCACCTGCCCCTCTAGGTAACCATAAGTTTGAGGTCTACATATGTGATTCTATGCCTGCTTTATAAATATTTATTTATATCATGTTTTTAGATTTCACATATAAGTGATATCATATATTTGTCTTTCTGTGTCTGACTTACTTTATTCAGTATAACAATCTCTAGGTCCATCCATGTCACTGAAAATGGCATTATTTATTTCTTTTATATGGCTGAGTAATACACCATTGTATATATGTACCACATCTTTTTCCATTCCTCTGCCAGTGAACATTTAGATTGGTTCCATATCCTGGTTATTGTAAAAAGTGCTGTGGTGAACACTGGGGTATGTGTGTCTATTCAAATTATGCTTTTCCCTGGTATATGCCTAAAAATGGGATTGCTGGATAATATTATAGCCGTATTTTCGGTTTTCTAAGGACCTTCCATACTATTCTCCATACTGTCTGTATCAATTTACCTTCCTACCAATAATGTAGGAGGGTTTTTTCCTCCACACCCTCTCCAGCATTTATTATTTGTAAATTTTTTTAATGATGCCCATTCTATCACCAGTATGAGGTGATACCTCACTGTAGTTTTGATTTGCATTTTCCTAATAATTAGTGATGTTAAGCATCTTGCCATGTGCCTGATGGCCATCTGTGTCTTCTTTGAAGTAATCTTCCACTTTTTTTTAAATTAGGTTGTTTGTTTGTTTAATATTGAGCTGCAAAAGTTGTTTGCATATTCTGGAGATTAATCCCTTGTCAGGCCCTTTGCTTGCAAATATTTTCTCCTATTCCATGAATTACTGTTTGTTTGCTTGCTTTGCTTATGATTTCCTTTGGTGTGCAACAGCTTGTAAGTTTTTTTCTTTAATTGAAGTACATGTTAGGCTTCCCTGATGGAACAGATGGTATCATCCTGCAATGCAGGAGGCCTGGGTTTGATCCCTGGGTAGGGACGATCCCCTAGAAGAAGGCATGGCAACCCGCTCCAGTGTTCTTGCCTGGAGAAACCCATGGACAAAGGAGCCTAGCGGGCTACAGTTCATGGGGTCACAAAGAGTTGGACACGACTGAGTAACTAACACTTAGAGCCTTAGAGTTTATTTACAGTATTGTACCAATCTCTGCTATTTAGTGAAATGACCCGGTTATACACACAAATATGTTATTTTTTATGTTATTTTCCATTATGGTTTATCACAGGATATTGAATACATTTCCCTGTGCTATACATTAGGACCTTGTTGTTTATCTGTTCTAAATGTAATAAATAATTTACATATACCAACCCCAAACTCCCAGTGCATCCCGTTTCCCATGGCAACACCAGGGCTGTTCTCTGTTTATGTGTCTCTTTCTGGTCGTATTTTAGAATCCACATATAAATGATATCATATGATGTTGGTCTTTCTCTTTCTGACTTAATATGATAATCTCTAGTTGCATCCATGTTTCTGCAAATGGCATTATTTCATTCTTTTTTACTGTTGAGTAGTGTTCCATTGTATACACACCATATCTTCTTTTATCATTCATCTGTTGATGGGCATTTAGGTTGTTTCCGTGTCTTGGCTATGGTGAATAGTGCTGCTATGAACATAGTAGTGTATGTATCTTTTTGAATTGTAGTTTGTCCAAGTATGTTCCCAGGAGTTGGATTTCCAGATCATATGGTAATTCTATTTTTAGTTTTCTGAGTAACCTCCATACTGTTTTCAATAGTGGCTGTATCAACTTATATTTCCACCAGCAGTGTAAAAATACTTATAAATTAAATTAGGTCCTATTTTTTAATTTTTATTTTCATTACTTTAGGAGGTGGATCAAAAAAGATCTTGCAAAAAATAAATAAATTTACAAAAAAAGATCTTGTTGTGATTTATGTCAGAATGTTTGTGTTCTATGTATTCCTCTAGGAGTTTTATAGTACCCAGTTTTACATTTAGTTTTTAATCCATTTTCAGTTTATTTTTGTATATAAAATGATAATTTTATTTTTAGAGAATGTTTTAGAGAATGTTCTAATGTCATTCTTTTACATGTAGCTGTCTAGCTTTCAAAATACCATTTTTCTTTCTTTCTTTTAAAAATATATATCCATTATTTTCTTTTCAGATTCTTTTCACATATAGGCCATGAGAGTGTATAATGTAGAATTCCTGGTACTTTGAAGTAGGTTCTTATTAGTTATCTATTTTATATATAGTAATGTGTATATGTCAAGCCCAGTCTCCCAAATCATCACTGTCCCCATCCCCTTGTAACTCTTAAGTGTGCTTTCTACATCTGTGAGTCTTATTTCTGTTTTGTAAATAGATTCATTTGTACCTTTTTTAAGCTTCCATATATAAGAGTATCATGTAATTATTTTTCTGTGTCTAGGTTACTTCAGTCAGTATGACAGTCTCTAGGTCCATCCATGTTGCTGCAGATGGCATTATTTTTTTCTTTTTTAAGGCTGAGTAATAATTTATTGTATATATGTACCATATCTTCTATATAAATATTCCTCTGTTGATGGACATTTTGTTTTTTTTCCATGTTCTGGCTATTGTAAATAGTGCTACATTGAACATTGGAGTGCATGTATCCTTTTGAATTATGGTTTTCTCTGGTTATATGCCTAGGAGTGGGATTGTTTGGTCATATGGTAGTTCTATTTTTATTTTTTTAAGGAACCTCCATATTTTTCTTCATAGTGGCTATACAAATTAGCATTCATGCCAGCAGCATAGGAGGGTTCCCCTTTGTTCACATCCTTTCAAGCATTTACTGTTTGTAGATTTTTTGATGATGGTCATTCTGACCAGTATGAAATGGTACATCATTGTAGTTTTGATTTGAATTTCTCTAATAATTAGTGATGTTGAGCAGCTTTTCAAGTGCTTTTTGGCTATCTGTATGCCTTCTTTGGACAAATGTGTATTTAGATCTTCTACCCATTTTTTTATTTTTTATTTTTTATTTTTCTTGTATATTGAGCTGCATGTGCTGTTGATATATTTTGGAGATTAATCCCTTTCAGTTTCTTGCTTTGGAAATACTTTCTCCCTTTCTGAGAGTATTTTGTTTATGGTTTCCTTCGCAGTGCAAAAACTTCTAAGTTTAATTAGAACACTTTTGTCTATTTTTATTTTCACTACTCAAGGAAGTGAATCAGAAAAGATCTTGCTGCAATTTATGTCAAAGTGTGCCCTGCCTATGTTTTCTTCTAAGAGTTTTATAGTGTCTGGCTTTGTAATTAGATCTTTAATCCATTTTGATTTTATTTTTGTGTATGGTGTTAAGGAGTGTTCTAATTTCACTCTTTGGCATGTAGCTGTTCAGTTTTCCAATCATCACTCATTGAGGAAACCGTCTTTTCTTTCTCCATTGTGTATTTTTGCCTCCTTTGTCATAGACTAGGTGGCCATAGGTGCATGGGCTAATCTCTGGAGTTTCATTCTGTTCCACTGACCTCTATTTCTGTTTTGTTTTTTAGTGTGTGTGTGTGTGTGTGTGTGTGTGTGTGCCAGTACCATACTGTTTTAATTACTGTAGTTTTGTAGTATAGTCTGAAATAGGGGACTGATTTTTCTAGCTCTGTTTTTCTTTGTCAAGATTGCTTTGGCTATTCAGGGTTATCTTGTGTTTCCATACAAATTAAAAAAAAAAAATTGGTCCCAGTTCTGTGAAAAATGATTTGATAATTTTATAGGGTTTGCATTGAATTTGTAGACTGGGGAGTAGAGTCGTTTTAACAGTGTTGATTCTTCCAATCCAAAAATATTATATATCTCTCCATCTGTTTGTGTCATCTTTCATCAATATCATAAGATTTCGGAGTACAGGTTTTTTTCCCTCCCTAGGTAGGCTTATTCCTATGTATTTTATTCTTTTTTGATGCAATGGTAAATGGGATTGTTTCAATAATTTCTTTTTCTGATATGTCATTGTTAGTATATAGGCATACAAGAGATTTCTGTGTATTGATCTTATAACCTACAAATCTACCACATTGATTTATGAGCTCTCATAGTTTTCTGGCAGCATCATTAGGATTTTCTATGTATAGAATCAGTTATCTGCAGTGACAGTTTACCTCTTCTTTTCCAATTTGGATTCCTTTTAGTTCTTTTTCTTTTATGATTGCCATGAGTAAGAATTCCAGAACTGTTGAATAAAATTGAAAAGAGTAGACATTCTTTTCTTGTTCTGATCTTAGAGGAAATGCTCAATTTTCACCATTGAGAATGACATGTGCTTTTTGTTTGTCGTATATGGCCTTCATTGTCTTACAGTATATTCCCTCTGTACTGACTTCCTGGAGAGTTTTTATCATAAATGTGTGTTGAATTTTATCAGAACCTTTTTCTTCGTGTATGGAGATGATCACATAGTTTTTATCATTAATGCAATGTATCACATTGATTGATTTATATATATTGAAGAATCCTTGCATCCCTGGAATATATCCCACTTGATAATAGCATATTTTGTTGAGGATTTTTGAATCTATGTTCATCAGTGATATTAACCTGTAGTTTCTTTTTCTGTGTGATATCTTTGGTTTTGGTATCAGGATGATGGTGGCTTCATTGAGTGATATTTGGAGCATTCTTTTCTCTGTAACATTTTGGAAAAGTTTCAGAAGGATAGCTGTAACTCTTCTTTAAATGTTTGATAGAATTTGCCTGTGAAACAATTTGGTCTGAGACATTTGTTTGTTGGAAATTTTAAAATCACAGTTCCAACTTCAGTATTTTTGATTGGTCTGTTCATATTTTATATTTCCTCCTAGTTCAGTCTTCAGAGAATGTGTCTTTCTAAGAATTTTTCCTTTTCGTCTATGTTGTCCATCTATTGGCATATAATTTATCATGGTCCCTTATGGTCCTTTGTATTTCTGTGGTGTCAGCTGGAACTTCTCCTTTTTCATTTATAAATTTATTTATTTGAATCCTCTCCAGCTTTTAGTTTCATTGATCTTTTCTATTCTTTTCTTTTCCTGTTTCATTTATTTCTATTTTAATGTTTATGATTTCTTCCTTATAACTTCAGGATTTGTTTGTTCCTCTTTCTCTAACTGCTTTACATGCAAGGTTAGTTTGTTTATTTGAGATTTTTCTTGTTTCCTGAAGTAAGATAGTATTGTTATAGACTTCCCTCCTAGAATTTCTTTTGCTGTAACCCATATGTTTTGAAAGGATTGTCTTATTTTTGTTGTCATTTGTCTCTAGGTAATTTTTGATTTCCTCTCTAATTTCTTCAGTGACCCACTGATTGTTTAGTAACATATTGTTTACCCTCCATGTGTCTTGTTTTATTTTTTAACAGATTTTTTCCTGTGATTTATTTCTAATCTCATAGTATTGTGGTTAGAAGGATGCTTGATGTGATTTCAGTTTCTTAAATTTACTGAGGCTTGACTTGTGGACCATGATGTGATCTATCCCGTATAATTGAGAAGAATGTTTATTCTGCTGCTTTTGGATGGGATGTCCTTTAACTATCAATTAAGTGTATCTGGTTTCATGTTTCATTTAAAGCTGTGTTTCCTTATTTTCTATTTGGATGATCTATCCATTGTTGTAAGTGTAGTGTTAAAGCTCCCCACTATTATTGTGTTACTGTTGACTTCTTCTTTTACGGCTTTTGGCATTTGCCTTATATATTGAGGTACTCCTATGCTTTGTGCATACAATATATTTAAAACTGTTATATCTTCTTCTTGGATTGGCCCCTTGATCATAATGTAGTATCCTTCCTTGTCTCTTGTAACAGTCTTTATTTTAAAGTCTGTTTTGTCCAATATGAATATTGCTTCTTCAGTTTTCTTTTGAATTCCATTTGCATGGAATGTATTTTTCCATCCCCTAACTTTCACTGCAGATGGTGACTGCAGCCATGAAATTTTTTTTTTTGTACAATATTTTAAATTACATGTCTCTTTCCCACCTAGAGAAGTTCCTTAGCATTGTTCTAAAGCTGGTTTGGTGGTGCTGAATTTTCTTACCTTTGTTTGTCTGCAAGTTTTTTTACTTTTTCCATTGAATCTGAATGAGAGCCTTGCTGGGTAGTATTCTTAGTTTTAGGTTTTTGCCTTTCATCACTTAAAATAAAATTTGCTACTCTCTTGTTTGCTGCAGAGTTTCTGCCTAAAAAAGTCAGGTGATAACTTCATGGTATTACCATGTATGTTATTTGTTACTTTTCCCTTGTTGCTTTAATATTTTTTTTCTTTTTCTTAGGTTGATAAATATGTGTCTCAGCATATTCCTCCTTGAGTTCACCCTGTATGGGATTCTCTGTGCTTCCTATTCTCAAATATTTCCTTTCTCAGGTTAGGGAAGTTTGCATGTATTTTCTTAGGCCCTTTATCTTTCTCTTCTCCTTGTGGGATCTCTATAATGTGAATGTTAGTGCATTTCATATTGTTTCAGAGGTCTCTGAGACCGTCCTCATTCTTTTTCTTTATTCTGTTCTGTGGCAGTGACTTCCATGACTCTGTTCTGCTCACTTTATTAATTCTTCTGACTCAGTTATTCTGTTATTGATCCCTTCTAGTATATTCTTTGTTTCAGTTATTGTATTGTTCATCCTGTTCTTTAAATCTTCTAGCTCTCTGTTATACATTTCTTGTATCTTCTCAGTCTATGCCTCCACTCTTTTTCTGAGATTTTGGATCATCTTTACTATCATTACTCTGAATTCTTTTCAGGTAGATTATTTATCACCTCTTGATTTAATTTTTCTTGTAAGTTTTTATTTTGTCTTTTTGTTTGTAAAATTTTCCCCTGTTGTCTCATTTTGTATAACTTTCTGTATTGTGGTCTCTTTTCCACAGGCTGCAGGATCATACTTCCTCTTCTGGCATCTACCCTCTGGTGACTGTGGTTGGTCCAGGGGCTTCTGCAGGCGTCCTGTTTGGAAAGACTGGTGCCTGCCCTCTGGTCACCCACCAGAGATGGGTCTTACCCTTCTGATGGACAGGTGCATGTCAAGGGATGTGTTTTTGAGGTAGCTGTGAACTCGGTATCAGACTTGTAGGCATCCTGTCTTCTGATGGGTCAGGCTGTGTTCCTGTTTTGGTGGTGGTTTGGCCTGAGGCTTTTCAGCACTGGAGAGTGTAGGTTGTTGAGTGGTGTCAGGCCTTGGTGACAAAATGTGGACCCCCCAGGAGAAAATATGCTAATCAGTATTACCTGGGACTTCTGCTACCAGTGTCCTATCCCTCACAATGATCTATAGTCAACTTTCAGCTCCCCAGGAGACTCTCCAAGATGCCTAGGTAGGTGTAGCTTATCTTCCTATGGATGGTTCTGCTTTGTGTGGTCCCAGTGCATGTGAGACCTTGTGTGCACCTCCAAGGGTGAAGTCTCTCAGCCAGCTCTCTCGAGATCCTGCACTCAAGCTCTGCTGCACTTTATGGCTAAATGATTTGAAATTTCCTCTGCCTGATGCTAGACACTCAAGACTGTCTTGGAGGGCTGTTATGTGGGAATGTCCCTGTGTGTCTTGCATGGGTTTAAGATTTTTTTGGTGTGAGGGTTGTTTTTTAGTGGGGATGTCTGCCACCTCTTTCCTCACTGTGTGCTGGCCATTATCCCATTTATAGGAGGAGTGACTGATGCTGTGGTGACCAGAGCCTGCACTGGGTATTGAGTGGGGACACCTCTTTGCTCTGTGGTCATCACTGCTCCATCAGGGGCGGGGTCTGCTCCTTAGTTGTTGGAGTAGTGGTCCCCCAATCTGTTTCTCAGCTGTGTTTCTGATCTTCAGTGGGAAGTAGAGGGAATTGGAGTACCCTCACTGGGAGGGAAGCCATTGAGTATTCCTCCTCTGGAGCTATTCACCTGTGGGTATGCTCTACTGTGTCACCTTTTACCTGTTGTAAAACTCTCAGATTACACTGTTGTCGGTAGTGTTCTTGGTTCCATGTTAACTGTAAGTAAGCTGGTAATTGTCCTGGTATCTCTTAGATGTTGTTTTCACCACTCCTCTAGAGTAGACCCTCTGAAATCGGGTCCCAGAATTGCAGTAATCATGGATCTGGACCCACTGTAGGCACAATGAGAGCACCTCAGATTCTGGTCGGGCCAGCTCCCACATGTTATGTGCCCATGAAGTCTACAGCTGCTAAAGCTAGATATGTTTTGGTGTGGGAGTACTTACTGTCCGTTCAGATGTTCTCTAGGTGCTGAGTTTGCAAAGCAGATCATGGGAATGTCAGTTTGCAGTTCAGCCAGCTGCAAGGAGAGACTACAGCTTTTCTTCCTTAGTTGCATGGTTCCTGAGGCTCAGCTGTGGTTTCAGTTCCACCTCTGCTGGTGGGCCACCCAACAGGGTCTGTTCCTAAGGCTTCCCCAGAGCACACCAGAAGAGGGCACAGAGGTGGCAGCAGCTAGGATTGAGGGAGCCGCGTGTCAGGACAGGGCATGTGGGGTAGCTGGAGGCTGTGGGTATAAATCAACCCGAACCAGCAATCTTCTTAGTGACCAGGGAGGCAGAGATGGGCTTGTGGGGAGAGAGGCTGCAATGACTGACCTTCCCCTTCTGTGTCACTCAGCAGTGGCACTTCTATGGCATTCTGGGTTTCTTCCACAAGCATTCACAATGCACATGTCTTAGGCTGGGGTATGCAGGGCTGTGGCAAGAACCATCTGTATAGGTCTCACTCTGTCCTGCCTGCCCAGACAGGTTGCTGTACTCTCCTCCAATAACTCCACTAATCTCCCTACCTGTGAGAGGGGTTCCCTGGATGTGAGTGCCTCTCGTCTCCTTCCAGCTATTTCCCCAGGGGTACAGGTCCTGTCTCATTTCCTTTTCCTTTCTTCCTTCTTTCATTCTACCTAGTTATTCAGGGATCTTCTCCTTTTGAGTGTTAAAGCCCTCGGCCAGTATTCAGCTGGTTCTCTGTGCTAATTGTTTCATTCCTAGATGTATTCTTGAAGCTTTTGTGGGCAGAGATGAATTCCTCCTACTTTCTGCCATCTTGACTCCCTGACATGATTTTAAAGGTGTTGTTTTTTATATTCCCTTTCTGATCTTTCATTGTTATTGTAAAGAAATGCAACTGATTTGTGAATGTTAATCTTGTATCCTTCTATTAGCTGTATTCATTTATTAGATCTAGTTGTTTTCTTGTGGAGTTGTCATGACTTTCTAATGATATAGTATGTCATCTGCATATACTGACAATTTTACCTCTTCCTTTCCACTTTGGATACCTTGTACGTCTTTTTCTTTTCTGATTGGTGCAGCTAGGATTTCCAACAGTATGTTGACTAGAAGTGGTGAAAGTGAACATCCATGTCTTTTTCCAGATTTTCTCACATGAACTTTCATGGAAAGGCTTTCAGCTTTTCACCATTGAGTATTATGTTGGCTGTGGGATTTTCATAAATGGCTTTTTAAAATATGTTCCCTTTATACTCATTTTGGTCAGAGTTTTTATCATAAACAGATGTATTGTTCAGATGCTTCTTCTGCATCTATTGAGATGATCATGTAGTCGTTGGCTTTATTAATCTGGTGTATAATATTGATTGATTTGCATATGTTGACCTATCCTTGTGAATTTAGGATGAATCTCACTTGGACATGGTTGTTATGATTTGTGTTTGGTAATATTTTGTTTATAATTTTTGCATCTATATTCATCAAAGATATTGACCTGTAATTTTCTTTTTTTGTGTCTTTGTCTGGTTTTAGAGTTTCACACAAGAAATAGCAATAGTTGGACATTGCTGAATTTTTCCATATTGCTTTTTTCCTTGTTATATTTATACTTGATTTTGAAGGATTGCTTATGCCTGTGCCACTGCAAGCAATCAGTACCCAGTCACTGTGTAACACATAATGATACTTACTGTACAACAAAGCCTGAGTTTTTACCAATTGTAAACCCCTAGAGTTAGGTGTCTCCTTCCTAATCCATTCATCTATACCATAGCCTTTTCTCTTCACACTCAGCAGATTCATAAGGTTATTTCCCTTTAGGAATTTCACTTTCTTACAGTATGAAATGATGAAGGTTGATAAAAGGAGAGATTACATTTAAAAAATGAATAAATAATAAAGAACAGGAAAGCAAAGCTAAAAGAAACAGCAACTCTTATCTATTTCTCTGTGAGAGTCTCAGATCTCCTTAAGTGTTTTCCTGTTTTGGCTCTTCAAATCCAGCTTAAGCTAAAAAGAAGAAGTATGGTAGATGGTGTTACACATACACACAGTTCCCAAAGACCCCAGTAGGGTAAAGACCAAAAGGAAGCAAAACTAAAAAAAAGATAAAACAGGAAAGCTGGGTTCAATCCCTGCTTTGGGAATATCCCCTGGAGAAGAGAATGGCAATCCACTCCAGTATTGCCTGGAGAATCCCGTGAACAGAGGAGAGCCTGGTGGGCTACATTGCATGGAATCGCAAAGAGATGGACTCAACTGAGCAACTTACACTCACTCACTCTGGTTTTGTTAGCATGATGGTGGCTTCATAGAACTTCTTCGGAATTCCCTCCTATTCAGTCCTTTGGAAGAGTTTGTGAAGGATTGGTATAAATTCTTTGTATGTTGGTTATTAGAATTCCTCAGTGAAGCCATCTAACCTCAACTTCTGTTAGTAAGAACTTGTGGGGGAGGGTTTTTTTTTTTTTTTTGACTTGTTTTAATTACAGGTTTTATTTTGCTTCTAACCATCAGTCTGTTCAAATTATCTATTTCTTTTTGAATCAGTTTTGGTGAGCTATATGTTTCTAGAAAGCTGTCCACTTCTAGGTTGTCATTTGTTGGCATATAACTGTATATAGTATAATTTTATGACATTTGGTATTTCTGCTGTATCAGTTGAGATTTCTTTTTTATTTTCTTATTCTCTTTATTTGGGTTTTCTCTCCTTTCTTCTTGGTGTGCCTGGACAGAGGTTTGTCAATTTTGTTTACCCTTTTAAGGAACCAGCTCATGGTTTTATTGATTTCTTAATATATTTTTAAATTTTCTATTTTATTTACTTGCTCCCTTATCTTTATTATTTTTTGTTTTTAATATTATTTTTTGTTCTTCTTTGTTTAATTCTTTTAGGTGGAATAATTTTAGGTTATTTCAGATATTTCTTTTTTTTTTTTTTTTTTTTGAGGAAAGCCTGTATGAACTTCCCTCTAAGAACTGCTTTTGCTGCATCCCATTGACTTTATATACTGTATTTTCATTGTCATTTATCTCAAGAGTATTTCTAAATTTAGCTTTTTATTTCATCGTTGACTTTTTTTTGGTAGGATGTTGTTTAGTCTCCATGTAATTGTTTTTTCTGATTTCTTTTCCATGGTTAATTCTGGCTTCATGCCATTTTGGTCAGAGAAAATGCTTGAAATAGTTTCTGTACTTAAAAAAATTTTTTTGAGGTTAGATTTGTGCCCTAGTATGTGGTCAGTCCTAGAGATTGTTACATGTGCACTTGAAAACAATGCGTATTCTGGTTTGGGGGTATATAATATCCTGAAAAATATCAGTTAAGTCTAACTATTCTAAAGTATCATTTAGGATCTCTGTTGCCTTACTGATATCTGTCCAGAAGAGCTGTCCATTGATGTGAGTGGGGTGTTAAAGTCTCCTACTGTTATCATAGTCCCGTCAGTTTCTCCCTTTATGTCTATTAGTATCTGTTCTACAGATGTGGATGCTCCTGTATTAGGTGCATATATATCAATGTGTGTAAAATCCTCTTTTTGTATTTGTCATTTTACCATTATATAGTGCCCTTCTTTATCTTCTTTATGGCCTTTGTTTTAAAGTCTGTCTTGTCTGATATGAGTACTGTTTAACTGTCGCTTTCTTATTTACATTTGCCTGAAATATCCTTTCATTCCCTCACTTTCAATCATCTTTGTGTGCCCCTTTGCCCTAAGGTGGGTCTCTTATGGTTAGCATATTGCAGGCTCTTGTTTTTCTCATCTAGTCTCTCACTCTGTCTTTCGATTGGAGCATCCAGTCCATTGATATTTAAGGTAATTATTGACAGATATGTATTTATTGCTATTTGAAACCTTGCTTTCAAATTGATTCTGTGTCTTCTTTGTTCCTTTTTCTTTTTGTGGTTTGATGATTTCCTTTTGTTTTATGGTTGTGTTGTATTTGGCTTTTTTGAATCTGTTGTATGTTTTTGGATTTCTAGTTGTGTTGCTTCTCAAGTATATTAATCCATTCCTATATCTGCTTGCTTTAGACTGATAATCATATATACTCAAACACATTATTTTTAAAAGTCTACATTTTCTTACTCTTTTCCACATTTTATAATTTCAATGTCGTTTTTTACATCTTAATGTTTATCCTTTTGGTCCTTCTTGTATTTATCATTGCCTTCACAAACAGGTTGTTTTTTAAATCTATATTCTGGTTAATTAGAGTGATTTCCACTACAATCTTCTTCCTGTATCTTCTTGCTTCTTTTCTATTTAAAGACATTTCAATATATATTTTTTTATGGTAAGTTTAGTATTATTGTAGCCTTTTAGTTTTTTCTTGCTTAGAAATTATTTTTTCTCCTATTTTAAATGATTATCTTGCTTGGTAGAGTATCCTAGGTTGCAGATTTTTCTCTTTAAAATTTTTGAATCTATTTTTCCACTCACTTCTGGCCTACAGCATTTCTATAGACAAATCAGCCAATATCCTTGGGTGAGAGGAGGGGTTCCTTTGTAATTTGTTTTTTTTTCCCTTGCTGCCTTTAGAATCCTCTTTAACTTTTGCCATTTTTATTATAATATGTGTAAGTCCGTTTGGGTTCATCTTGTTTGGGACCCTCTGGGCTTCTTATATCTAGATATGTTTTTTCTTTAGGTTTGGAAAGTTTTCAGCTATACTTTCTTCAAATGCATTTCCAATCCTGTTTTCTCTTTCTTCTCCTTCTGGAATCCCTATTATGCATATATTGGCATGCTCTATATTATCCCATGCTGCTGCTGCTGCTAAGTCACTTCAGTCGTGTCCAACTCTGTGCAACCCCATAGACAGCAGCCCACCAGGCTCTGCTGTCCCTGGGATTCTCCAGGCAAGAACACTGGAGTGGGTTGCCGTTTCCTTCTCCAATGCATGAAACTGAAAAGTGAAAGTGAAGTCACTCAGTCATATCTGACTCTTAGCAACCCCATGGACTGCAGCCCACCAGGCTCCTCCGTCCATGGGATTTTCCAGGCAAGAGTACTGGAGTGTGGTGCCATTGCCTTCTCCATATTATCCCATAGGTCTCTTATATTGCTTTCATTTTTAAAAAATTGGTGTTCTGATTGCATAATTTCCATTAATTCTATCTTCCTGATCACTTATTCTTTCTTCCTTATTTTTCATTCTGCTAGTTATTGCCTTTAGCTGAGCTTTTATCTCAACAAATGAATTTTCTTTTTCCTGGCTCCTCCTTACAGTTTCTAGTTCCTTTTTGCCATAATCTGCATTTCTGTTAAAAGGCTTTCTTAATTCCTTCCATATTTTCATTACCTCCTTTTTGAACTTGGTGTCCATTAGACTAAAAAGGTCTATTTCATTGTTTGTTCCTTCCAGGGCATTTTCTTGGGCTTTTAACTGAGAGTGATTCATGCATTTTTTCATTTTGCTTATGGGTTTAGGAGAAACAATTATTTACTGTAGTCTTGGGAAGGGCCATTTATATGTAGGAGTGTCCCTGCATAGCTTGTGTGGATTTTATTTATTGTGTGTTTGTGTGTGTCAGAGCTATATTTGATTGGGATGCTTATCTCTTTTCTCAGTGTGTTCTGGCTCTTATCATCTTGATAGGGGATGTGCAGGTACATGGCCTGTGTGCATTCCCAAGGAGGTGGAGGCAGAGGTTGACTCCTGATTGTAGGGACCCTTGGCAAAGAAAGGCCACACATTCTCCCAGCTAGGTGGGAGTAGCAGGTGGCACTAGGTCATAAGACCCTTGACTGTGATGGAGGTGGCCATGCCTGCTCCCAGGAAGGCAGGGGTAGTGGTTGGCACCTGGTTTCAGCAATCGTGGCAGTGGTGGGCCACACATGCTCTTGGGAAGGCAGGGGCAGAGGTTGCTATCTGGTCCTGGGACCCTTGGTGGTGAGGGTCCATACATGTTCCCAGGGAGGCAGGGGCAGCCATTGGTGCCTGGTCTCAGGACCCCCCAGAGCAGCAGCAGTCAATGCCTGTGACTGCCCCTGGAGTCAGAGATGACAGTGGCAGCTCATACGTGCAACTGAAACTCCCTTGGACAGTGCCCTGCTGCCTGGGAGCATGTACCTGGAGAAAGAAGCGCCTATGGTGGTCCCTCCCCTCTCCTTGTAGCCACCCCCTACCAAAAACAAAGCAAAACAAAACATAGTGCCTTGCCTCTCTGGTGGGCCCAGGTTTCTTCCTGTACTTTCTTGGTTGTGGGGTTCCACACTCTAGCCCCCTTTAGGGTATCTCCATGCAGCTCACCCCCAATCCTCTCCCTTGGTCTGACCTGCAAATCCTGAGCTTCAACGTCCAGTACCAGCTTGCGCCAGTGTAGGAGTGTCACAGACTGGGGAATGCTGAGCAATGCAAACCCTCTGTGCAGGTCTTCCTCTGTTTTACCCCTGTAAACTGATTGCTGCAATCTCCTCTGAGGCTCTGAGGCTCCCCCTCTGTCCTATCTAATCTCCCCACCAATGAGGGAATGTCTCAGTGTGTGGAAACGTTTCCTGTTTCACAGCTCCCACTCAGGGGCATGAATCCCATCCCCGTTCCTTTCTCTCTCTCACTCTCTTTATTTTATCCTACTCAGTTATGTGGAGATTTTTCTTCCCCTTTTGGAAAGCTGAGGTCTTCTGCCAGCCTTCAACAGATGTTCTGTGAGAATCTTTTCACGTGTAGATGTATTTTAGACATATTTTTCGGAGAAGGTTAGCTCCATGTCCTATTCCTCCACCAACTTGATCTGATCCTCCATCTTTATCCATTCATCTGTTCATGGATATTTGGGATATTTCCATGTCTTTACTAATGTAAATAGTACTGTTATGAATATTAAGATGCATTTATCTTTTTGAATTAGTTTTCTCTTGATATATGCCCAGGAGTAGGATTGCTGGATCATATGGCAGTTCTATTTTCAGGTTTTTAAGGAAACTCTACTGTTTTCCATAGTGGCTGCACTAATTTACATTCCCACTAGCAGTGTAGGAGGGTTCCCTTTCCTCCACATCCTCTCCAGCATTTGTTATTTGTAGATTTTTAATGATGACCACTCTTACAGGTGATGGTAGTGGTAGAGGACCCGCCTGTACAGCAGGAGATGTAAGAGACATGGGTTCAATCCCTGGACTGGGACTATCCCCTGGAGGAGAGCGTGGCAACCCACTCCAGTATTCTTGCCTGGAGGATTCCATGGACAGAAGAGCCTGGAGGGCTCTTCTCTTTGCCATAAGGTGGCAAAGAGTTGGACACGACTGAAGCAACTTAGCATGTATGCATGCCTTCTTACAGTTGGAAGGTGATATTCTGTTGTAGTTTTGATTTGTATTTCTCCAATAATTAGTGATTTTGAGCATCTTACATGTGTCTGTTGGCCATCTATATGTCTTCTTTGGAGAAATGTCTATGTCTTTAGCCAACATTTTGATTGAGTTGTTTTTGATATTGAGCTGTATGAACTATTTGTGTATTTTGGAAATTAATCCTTTATCAGTTGCATTGCTTGCAAATACTTTCTCCCAGTCTATATGTTACCTTTTGTTTATGGTTTTTTTGCTGTGCAAAAGCTTTTAAGTTTTATTAGATTACATGTTTATTTTTGCTTTTATTTCTATTGCCTTGGGTGACTGACCTGAGAAAGCATTATTACAATCTATTATCAGATAAGTTTTTGCCCATGTCCTCTTCTAGGTGTTTTTTGGTGTCTTGTCTTTTACTTAAGTTTTTCCATTTTGAGTTTGTATATGTGGTGTGAGAGAGTGTTATAACTTCATAGCCTTATATGCAGCTGTCCACATGTCTCAACACCACTTTCTGAAGAGACTCTTTTCTTCATTGTATATTTTTGCTTCCTTTGTCAAAGATTAATTGACTGTAGTTGTGTTTATTTCTGGGCTCTCTATCCAGTTGCATTGATTCATATGTCTGTGCCAATAGCACAATTTTGATTATTGTAGTTTTGTAGTATTGTCTGAAGTCTGGCAGTTGTGCCTCTACCTTTGTTCTTTTTCTCCTGGGTTATTTTTGGCAATTCTTGGTCTTTTATGGTTCCATATAAATTTTAAGATTATTTGCTCCAATTCTGTGAAAAATATCATGGGTAATTTTATAAAGATGCTTTAAATCTATAGATTTCTGGGTAGTAGTGTCATTTTAACAATATCAATTCTTCCAGTCCAAGAGCATGGAATATCTTTTGATTTCTCTGAATATCAGTTTCCTTTATCAATGTCTTATAGTTATATGTTTCAGCATATAACCCTTTCACTTCCTTTGTCAAATTTATTCTAAGTTGTTTTTTGTTTTGTTTTACTTGGTTTTTGCTGATAATTCCTTGTTGGTGTAAAGAAATTCAACAGCTTTCTCTACATTAATCTTGTACCCTGCTGCCTTTTGTTGTTGTTCAGTCCTAAGTCATGCCCAACTATTTGCCACCCCATGAACTGCAGCACATCAAGCTTCCCCTCCTTCACTAACTCCTGGAGTTTGCTCATATTCATGTCAATTGAGTCAGTGATGCTATTTAACCATCTCATCGTCTGTCATCCCCTTCTCCTCCTGACTTCAATCTTTCCCAGCCTCAAGGTCTTTTCCAATGAGTTGGTGCTTCACATCAGGCAGCAAGACTATTGGAGTTTCAGCATCAGCCCTTTCAATGAATACTCAGGGTTGATTTCCTTTAGGATTAACTGGTTTGATCTTCTTGTATTAGAAGGGACTCTCAAGAGTCTTCTCCAGCACCACAGTTCAAACGCAATAATTCTTTGGCACTCTGCCTTTTTTATGGTCCAAATTCTACATCCCTACATGACTACTGGAAAGAAAAACTATAGGTTTGACTATATGGACCTTTGTCGGCAAAGTGATGTCTTTGTTTTTTAAATATGCTGTCTGGCTTTGTCACAGCTTTCCTTGCAAGGAGCAAGTGTTTAATTTCATGGCTGTAGTCACCATCCACAACGCTTTTAGAGCCCAAGAAAATAGAATCTGTCACTGTTTCCAGTTTTTCCCCTTCTATTTGCCATGAAGTGATAGGACCAAATGCCGTGACCTTAGGTTTCTGAATGTTGAGTTTTAAGCCAGTTTTTTTCACTCTCTTCTTTCATTGTCATCAAGAGGCTCTTTAGTTCCTCTTCACTTTCTGCTGTTGGAGTGGAGTCATCAACATCTGAGGTTGCTGATATTTCTGGCAATCTTGATTCTAGCTTATGATTTATACAGCCCAGCATTTTGAATGATGTACTCTGACTATAAGTTAAATAAGCAGAGTTACCATATATAGCCTTGATGTACTCCTTTCCCAATTTGGAACCAGTCAGTTGTTCCACATAATGTTCTAACTGTTGTTTCTTGACCCGCATATAGGTTTCTCAGGAGGCAGGTAAAGGTGGTCTGGTATTTCCATCTCTTTAAGAATCTTCCATAGTTTGTTTTGATCCACACAGTCAAAGGCTTTAGCGTAGTCAATGAAGCAGAAGTAGATATTTTTCTGGAATTCCTTGCTTCCTCTGTGATTCAACAGATGTTAGCAATTTGATTTCTACTTCCTCTGACTTTTCTAAACCCAGCTTGAACATCTGGAAGTTCTTGGTAGACTTACTGCTGAAACCTAGCTTGAAGGATTGTGAGGATAACCTTACTAGCTTGGGGAATGAGTCTGGTAGTTTGAACATTCTTTGGCATTGCCCTTCTTTGGGACTGGAATGAAAACTGACCTTTTCCAGTCCTGTAGCCACTGCTGAGTTTTCCAAATTTGCTGACGTATTGAGTGCAGCACTTTAACAGCTTCATCTTTTATTATTTAAATAGCTAAGCTGGATTTTCATCACCTCCACTAGCTTTGTTTGTAGTAATGCTTCCTAAGGCCCACTTGACTACACACTCAAGGATATCTGGCACTAGGTGAGTGAGCACACCATCATGGTTATCAGGGTCATTTCGTGTTTTTATGTACTACTTGTGTGAAAAGTATCATAAACCTATTAGAGTATGTTATATACTTGATTGTGTTAGTTGGGTACCTAGGTTAACTTTGTTGGGTATACAGACTGGACTTACAAACAAGCCCTCAGAACAGAATTCATTTGTATGTAGTAGACTTAATGTCTTGAGATATGTTCCCTCTATACCCACTTTGGTAAGCATTTTTATCATGAATAAATGCTGACTTTTATAAAATATTTTTTCTGCATCTGTCAGACGCAACTGAGAGACTAAACACTAAGCACATTGAAATGATCATGTGTTTTTTAGTCTTTTCCTGATGATGTATCATATTGACTGATTTGAATATGTTGAACCATCCTTAAGAACTTGATGAATCCCACTTGGTTGTAGTGTATGATCTTTTGAATGTGTTATTTGATTCAGTTTTCTAATATTTGGTTGAGAATTTTTGCTTCTGTATTAATCAAGGATACCAGCCTATAATTTTCTTTTTTGGTGGTATCTTTGTCTGGTTTTGGTATCTTCATGGTGATGACTTCAGAGAATGTTAGGGGAGTGCTCCTTTCTCTTCAATTTTCTGAAAGAGTTTGAGAAGGATCAGTATAAATTCTTTGAACATTGGTCAGAATTCCCCATTGAAACCATCTGATTTTGGACTTCTGTTTGCAGGGAATTTGTGTGTTTTTGATTATAGATTCTATTTCACTTCTAGTGATCAGTCTGTTAAAATTATCTATATCTTTTTGATTCAGTTTTGGTGGGCTATGTTTCTAGAAATTTGTCCATTTCTTCTAGATTTCCAATTTGTTGGCATATACTTGTCCATAGGATTCTCATTTTTCTTTGTTTGTTTTTTGTATTGCTGTGGTATCGACTGTTATTTCTCTCCTTTGATTTTCTTGTTTATTTGGGTCCTCTCTCTTTTCTTCTTGGCGAGCCTGGCCAGAGGTCTCTTGATTTTTCTTTTATTTTTAACTCTTTCAAAGAACCAGCTGTTGGTTTTATTAATGTCTTTTATTATTATTATTTTTAATCTTTATTTCCCCCCTGCTCTTTATTGCTTGCTTCCTTTGGCAGACTTCAGTTTTTGATTATCTTTTTTCTAACTCTTTTAAGAGGTAGGTTAGGTTTCTTAATTGAGATTTTTATTGTTTTCTTGAGGAAGGCCTGTATCACTATGAACTTCTTTCACTGTATTCCATAGATTCTGTATGGTTGTATTTTTATTGCCATTTTTCTCAAAGTGTCTTTTAATTTCCACTTTGATTTCATCATTGACCATTTGTGTTTTTTCTTTTTTTGTCTCCATGTAAATAATTTTTTTCTTGTTTCTTCTTCTGTGTTTGATTTCTTTTCTCTTTTTAAATTTTTTATTGTATATTGGAGTATAGCTAGTTAGCAACACTATTAGTTTTAGGTGTACAGCAAAGTTATTCAGTTGTATATATAGATATATCTGCTCTTTTAAAAATTCTTTTCCCATTTAGTTGTTATATAATATTAAGCAGAGCTCTACGTGCTATACAGTAGGTTCTTATTGGTTATTCATTTTAAATATAGCAGTGTGTACAGTTTCTAGTTTCATGCCATTGTGCTCAGAAAAGAGTCTTGCAATATTCATCCTCTTAAATTTATTGAGGCTTGTGTTTTGCTTTAGTATGTGGTCTAGCCTAGAGAATGTTCAATGTGCAATTGAAAAGAATGTGTATTCTGGGATTTTTTTTTTTTTTTCCTGTATGTAATGTCCTGAAAATATCAATTAAGTTCAACTGTTGTGTCATTAAGGATCTTTATTGCTTTATTCTTTCCTGTCTAGAAGATCTGTCCATTGATGTGAGTGGGATATTAAAGTCTCCTACAACTATTGTATTTCTGTCCTTTCCCCTTCTGTCCATATTTTATGTTTTTTGTTTAGTCTCTAAGTTGGGTCCAACTATTTTGCAAGTTCATGGACTGTAGCCCACCAAGTATTTCTGTCCATAGGATTTTCCAGGTGAGAATACTGGAATGGGTTGCCATTTCCTTCTCCATTTATATATTTAAGTGCTTTTTTATTGGGTGTGTATATCTTCACAAGTGTAATATCTTCTATATTGATTCTTGTCATTATACAGTATCCTTCCTTATCTTTCTTCATGGCCTCAATCTTCCAGATGATGTTGCATTTCTTTTTATTTTGGCCTTCCCTGGTGGCTTAGCTGGTTAAGGATCCACCTGCAATGCAGGAGATCCCAGTTCAATTCCTGGGCCAGAAAGATCCCCTGGAGAAGGTATAGGCTACCCACTCCAATATTCTTGGGCTTCCTTGGTGGCTCAGAAAGTAAAAAATCTGCTTGTAATGCAGAAGACACTTGGTCCATTGACATTTATGGTAAATATTGACAGATAAGTACTTATTGCCATTTTAAATCTTTCAGTTGTTTTTGCATTTCTTTTTATTTTACCTTTTACGGTTTTCTTTTGTATCATGCTTGAGTTCTCTCTCTTTTTGTATGTGTGAATCTATGGTATGTTTTTTGATTTGTGGTTATCCTGTTTTTCAAGTATGTTAACCCCTTCCTATATATCTGCTTGCTTTAGACTGGTAGTCATAAAGGCACAAACATATTCTTAAAAAAAAAAAACTTTCATTTTCTTCCTCCCCTCCTCCACATGTTTATGATTTTCATGTCCTCCTTTATAACTTCATGTTTATATTTTTGCTGTACATTGTACTTATCACTTTTACACACACAAAAAAATCTATATATTGGCTTAAATGATTTGTTTTCCAACTATGATTTCCTTTTTCCTTTAGATTCTTGATTCTCTACTATGTAGATAAGATCTCTCAATATTTCTTTTAGGATAGGTTTAGTATTGCTGTATTCTTTTACTTTGGGGGGAATTCTTTATCTCTCCTTTTATCCTAAGTGATAATGCTGGATGGAGTATCCTAGGTTTCAGGTTTTTCTCTTACAGGACTTTGAATATATTTTGCCACTCCCTCTGGTCTGCAACTTCTCTGTAGAGAAAATAGCGTTATTGGGTTCACTTTGTAATTAACCGTTTTTATGTTTTTCTTTCTGCTTTTAGGATCCTCTATTTCTGATTTTTCCCATGTAAAGTATAATATGTGTTGGTGTAGGTCTTTTGTGTTCATCTTGTTTCGGACCTCTGATTCCCAAACCTGGTTACCTGTTTCCTTCTTTAGGTGTGAGAATTTAATTTCTTCAGATATATTTTGATCCCTCTCTCTCTTTTTCTCTCCTTCTGGGATCCCAATTATGTGTAAATAGACTCAGTTTATACTCCATAGGTCTCATATATTGCTTTTCACTTTCGTTTGTCTTTCTGTCTACAGTTATTACTGGGTGAGTTCCATTCTTCTATTTTCTAGATCATTTATTCATTCTTCTGTGTTATTTATTTGATGTTTATTGCCTTCAGCTCAGCTTTCATCTTGGCAAAAGAATTTTCTAATTTTAATTGACTCTCTGTAATTTCTAGTTCCTTGTTACAATGATCTGCATTTCTATATATAGCCTTTCTTAATTCCTTCAGCACTTTTATTACCTTCTATTTGAACTCGGGATCTAGTAGACTGGAAAGGGCTTTTATTGTTTGTTCTTTCAGAGGATTTCTCTTGGCCTTTTAATTGGAAGTGGCTTTTTGCTTCTTCATTTTACTAATATTCCTCAGATTCTGTGAATTTATGGGAAATAGTTATCTGCTGTGTCCTTGAAGCATTGTTTTTATGTGGGAATATCCTTATATAGCCTTTGTGAGTCTAATAGTTTTGGTGTGAGGGATGTTTTTAGTATTGATGCCTGCCACATTTTTTCTGTTTCCACATGTAAAAGGATAAGGAGCACTGGAATTTCTAAAACATTTTTTAGATTAATACAGTCAATTATTGAAGTGAGGAGTCAAGTCACTGTCCCCAAAATTTTGACTTATGGTATACCAAGTACACCTAGAATATATCTTTTACATAACGTTACATTACTAAGGACAAATACCAAAACATAAAAAGGAGAGTCCATGGATGGTAATAGCTGGTTGTAATCTTCATGAGGGCTGGGCTATTCCTGTTTCTTACTGCAGTGTATCTAGTGCCTAGAACAGCTCCTAGCACAGAATAGAAACTCAGTAAATATTTGTTGAAGAGAAAAGCAAAAGAGAATGGTTCATAGCCATAGACATAACACAAACTTCCTGACACCAGTAAGAACAGGTGAATAGATACACAATGATTTCTAAGAACACAGGCAGGAAAGATCCAGATGCCTGTTATCTTGCCCGTGATATCTACAAGGTATGGCATCAAATAGAACATAAATTTTCTAGGAATCCTCTTTTTTGGAATTATTTTTTTTACTGAACCACTACACAACATACAACTTAGTCCAAACAGAATATTCTGTCATTTCTCCAGGCAAATATTCTTAGGAGGAAGGGTAACACAAATAAACTTTTCTTCTAACTATCCGGAGATCATCATTTTATCAGAAAGATCTCACACTTCTACTGAGACTTTGTCTCAGCCTCCTTTATATAGCTACTATTTATTACAAACTTACATTCAGGAACAACTCTTGAAATCTTAATGTGATAATTCATAGAATCCTCTTAGCAAAATATAAAGTGGCTGTTATTGCCAGTCTCTCAAGTGTAAAATGGAAGAGGCTTAGAAAAGTTTAACTGAGTATCTGCTATAGGCAAGTCACTACTGTAGAGGATGCTAAAATAAAAATGAATGATAGATGGTCTCTACCCTTGAAGCATTTCTATTTTATTGGGGTAGACAGACATATACAAACAAAGATGCTATAGTATAATTAGGAAAGTGCTGTAGTTGCATGTTCATAGCATAGTGATTGGGTCGCACAGAATTGGACACGACTGAAGCGACTTAGCAGCAGCAGCATAGTAATTAACACAATTTTTAAAAAATTGGAGTATAATTTCTTCACAATTTTGTATTTGTTTCTGCTAAACAACAAAGTAAAGGTGAGTGAGGTGAGGTTGCTCAGTTGTGTCCTACTCTTTGCGACCCCATGGACTGTAGCCCACCACGCTTCTCCATCCATGGGATTTTCCAGGCAAGAGTACTGGCGTGGGTTGCCATTTCCTTTTCCAGGGGATCTTCCCAACCCAGGGATCAAACCTGGGTCTACAGCATTGTAGGCAGACTCTTTACTATCTGAGCCATCAGGGAAGTCAAACAACAAAGTGATTCAGCTGTGTGTACACATATTCCCTTCCCCCTAGGACCTTCCACCAGCATCAAGCCCTCCATCACACCCATCTAAGTCACCACGGTGCAGAAAGATGAGTCCCCTCATCTGCTATATGGCAGGTTCCCACTAGCTAGCTATTTCACATCTGGCAGTGTTTATATGTCAGTCCTAACCTTCCAATTCATCCCACTCCTCTTCCCTCTCCTCCTGTCCACCCTTCTGTTCTTTATGTCTGCATTTCTATTCCTGCCCTGCAAATACGTTCATCTGTTCCAGTTTTCTAGATTCCAAATATATGCATTAATATATTTGTCTTTCTCTTTTTAAAATAAATTTATTTATTTTAATTGGAGGCTAATTACTTTACAATATTGTATTGGTTTTACTATACATTGACATGAATCTGCCACAAGTGTACATGTGTTCCCCATCCTGAACCCCTCTCCCACCTCCCTCCCCATGACTTCACTCTGTTTGACAGACTGTAGGTCCATGAGGTCCATGAAAAGATGATCAATATTACTAATTATTAGAGAAATGCAGATCAAAACTACAATGAGATATCACCTCATACTTGTCAGAATGGCCAACAAAAAAACTATTAACAAATGCTGAAAAGGTGTGAAGAGAAAGGAAACCCTCTTGGACTGTTGGTGGCAATGTAAATTGGTACAACCACTATGGAGGACAGTATGGCAGTTCCTTAAAAAACTAAAAATAGAACTACTGCAGTTTTGATTTCAGGTTGCTCTGGTTCCACACTTTGTTCTGCCATTACATATCTGTGTAATTTGAGGAACTTTTAAACTGTTCTATGCCTTATTTTCCTCATACATTAATCAAACATATTTATCTGCAATAGTTATATGCAAAATTTATGTAATTGACACCTGTAAATGGCTATCCCATATTAATTTCTTAATAATTAAGTGATAATTCTTGCTACCAATACATTTATTATTATGAAAATAATTATGTACTAATGAATTAGAGCAGATATCATGAGTAAGATGCATTTGAGATGACTCTTTAAGTAGGTTCTGCCTCAACATTGTAGCAAAAGATACCTAACCCAGACTGTTGAACAGCATATGTAATAATTATCAAATAGAGTTTCTTAAAAAATACTGCCCTGCAAGTCAGAAAGATTTCTCTTCCTGTTGACCACAACAAGACCAGTAGTCCTCAGTGGAGGATGAATTATAGTTTGGATCATTGATCATTCGTTGTCAGTTTGACTTTTAAGATTTGCCAGGTATTAGGAGAGCTTATTTATAGAAAGCAGATGGCTTTTTGTCATTTAATTCACTGAAATTTACTTAGTATGAGGAAGGGAGAAACCAAGCTGGCTCCATGATAAAAGCTCACTAAATACATTAGCTCATTGAGTGGGCTGCAGAGGGACAAATAGAAAACTGCTTTTAAAATGAATTAGCTTTCTTTTATGTTTTCAAAGAGATAAGACCAAAGTCCTCTGCAGTGAATGATAATATGAGTAGAAGCAATTTCAGAGTCTGCTTTATCAAATGCTGAATCCTCTCTCATCCCATTGACCATAGTGCTGCCTTCCTAGAAAACATGAAGTTCAAAAAACAGTTGCCTGATTTCAAGACCTTGATCTATTCTACTCCAGTTCTCAGATCTTTGCCTTGTTTGTCAACTTTTTATTTTTTGTAAACGATCAAAACTAACTGGCTGCCCTTGTGCTGGTATTATTAATACAAAGTACCATTTGCTTTCTTTTGCAATAACACATATTCTGCATCATTTTAAAAGATGCCCCTAGTTATTCATTCAACTACTATGTTTTCACTCAAATTTTATTGCCTCCCTTTCCTTTCTATTTTCCTCCTACCTATCCAATACCTAGTGGGCACTATTTAAGAGCAACAGAAAGTGTGAACTTTGGAACCAATAGTTTTTGGTCCTAACTGTAGGTTTTTTAACTTACGAATCTTACAAAAATGTATTTTTCTCTATAATTATCTAATCTGTAAATAAACCTATATACCTCCTGGAAAATAAACATGTCAAAATTTGCTAGAAATATACTTATTACTATTATTGCTATTTTCAATCAGCAATCATTGATAAAACCTAACTCGTTATTGGATATGCAGATGATACCACCCGTATGGCAGAAAGTGAAGAACTAAAAAGCCTCTTGATGAAAGTGAAAGTGGAGAGTGAAAAAGTTGGCTTAAAGCTCAACACTCAGAAAACTAAGATCATGTTATCCGGTCCTATCACTTCATGGCAAATAGATGGAGAAACAGTGGAAACAGTGGCAGACTTTCTTTTTGGGGGCTCCAAAATCACTGCAGATGGTGACTGCAGCCATGAAATTAAAAGATGCTTACTCCTTGGAAGGAAAGTTATGACTAACCTAGACAGCATATTAAAAAGCAGAGACATTACTTTGTCCACAAAGGTCTGTCTAGTCAAGGCTATGGTTAATCCAGTGGTCATGTATGGATATGAGAGTTGGACTGTGAAGAAAGCTGAGCACCGAAGAATTGATGCTTTTGAACTGTGGTGTTGGAGAAGACTCTTGAGAGTCCTTTGGACTGCAAGGAGATCCAACCAGTCCATCCTAAAGGAAATAAGTCCTGAGCGTTCATTGGAAGGACTGATGCTGAAGCTGAAACTCCAATACTTTGGCCACCTGATGCAAAGAGCTTACTCACGTGAAAAGACCCTGATTCTGGGAAAGATTGAAGGCGAGAGAAGGGGAGGACAGAGGATTAGATGGTTGGATAGCATCACTGACTCAATGGACAGGAGTTTGAGTAATCTCTGGGAGTTGATAATGGACAGGGAGGCCTGGCATGCTGTAGTCCATGGGGTCACAAAGAGTTGGACACGACTGAGCGACTGAACTGAACTAGTTATTACCACTGTTAGATACCAAGGATAAAAAGACAGAAAACGCATGTTATCTTCCCTGAAGGAGCTTACTAGATGAGTTTAGAAGAACTTAGAGTATCATTGTGTGCATGCGTGGTCAATCACTCAGTCGTGTCCAACTCTTTGCAACTGACTCCATGAACTGTAGCCTGCCAGGCTCCTCTGCTCATGGTATTTCCCAGGCAAGATACTGGAGTGGGTTGTCATTTCCTTCTCCAGTGGATCTTTCCAACCCAAGGATCAAACAAACATGGGTCTCCTGCACTGCAGGCAGGTTCTTTACCTGAGAAGCCCTAGAATATCATTATTTGAGGAGGAGAAAAGATATATTTGAATGAACAATAATGTTTTAATTCTTTGACAATAAGCAACTTTTGAGCACTTCTATTTGCAAGGGAAGTTGATTTTATCTTAATCTACATGCACTTGAGATGACCTGGAACTGCTTGTTTGGAAACCTGCACTGAACTATGAGACAGAACAGAAGACCACAGTAATGATCACTGGCAGTGTCTCAGGATGAAAGAGTAGAAAAATCACCTCATGAGTTGGTCTGCGATGAATACCATGATGAAAATTAAGATGCCTCACAGTTGCTCACCTTCAAAATTTTATAGTACCAAACAGTACGCTCTTAAATGAGGTACCTAGAATAGTCAGAGTCATAGAGCCAGAAAGTACATTGGCAGATGCCAAGAGCTGGGAGTAGGAAGGGAGTTGAGGAGTTAGTGTTTAATGGGGACAGAGTTTCAGTTTAGGAAGGTGAACAATTCGGGAGATGGATGATGGTGACATTTGTACAACAATGTGAATGTACTTAGTGCCACTGAACTATATAGTTAAATGTAGTTATAATAGTATGTTTTATATGACTTTTACCACCACCAAAAAGAAAAGAAAACTATAGTACTTCCATAGAAAAAGAATAAGTCTCTTATAGGATAAGGTAGGAGAAGGCAATGGCACCCCACTCCAGTACTCTTGCCTGGAAAATCCCATGGATGGAGGAGCCTGGAAGGCTGCAGTCCATGGGGTCGCTGAGGATCAGACATGATTGAGCGACTTCACTTTCACTTTTCACTTTCATGCATTGGAGAAGGAAACGGCAACCCACTCCAGTGTTCTTGCCCAGAGAATTCCAGGGATAGGGGAGCCTGGTGGGCTGCCGTCTATGGGGTCGCACAGAGTTGGACACGACTGAAGCGACTTAGCAGCAGTAGCTTAGCAGGATAAGGTAAGACTTCTTGCACGAAGATCTGGGAAATCAGTCACTTTGTCCCATTGTTCCCCACAAGAAACGGCCAAGACTGTGTTACCTTTGCTCTCTCCTGTGTTCATTCCTGGCTCCTTTCTTTTATAGGTTTTTGATTTCTAGTATCCATCTTTCATACCAATCTCCAGCTCAGCACCTGCTTCTAGAGAAGCCAATATATGATAGTCGAATTTAAATATGGGAAAATATGGTCATTTATTTGATACAGGAATGATGCTAAAGCTGAAACTCCAGTACTTTGGCCACCTCATGTGAAGAGTTGACTCACTGGAGAAGACTCTGATGCTGGGAGGGATTGGGGGAAGGAGAAGAAGGGGACGACCGAGGATGAGATGGCTGGATGGCATCACTGACTCGATGGACGTGAGTCTGAGTGAACTCTAGGAGCTGGTGATGGACAGGGAGGCCTGGCGTGCTGCAATTCATGGGGTTGCAAAGAGTCGGACATGACTGAGCGACTGAACTGAACTGAACTGAAACCTTTCCAAGTTCATTTCTACAGGTGCTGCAAAGGATACTTACAACAAGCATGTCTGTGGTAATCATCAGAGCTAAAAGGATGGCAGAGCAGAAATACATATTTTAAATAATTTTGTTCAGATTGGAAGAGGCCAAGGTCAGTCTGAAAGTAATAGCCTGTATAGGCTCATTAATATTAAGGTGGGTCTGCTGTTCTGAAAAAGTTGCCTTCCACCCTTTTTCAAAAAGTCCTTTAACAACAATACTGGCGATAGATACTAAGCACCATGAATGTACTAAATACCACTGAATTATACAGTTTAAAAATTATTTAAATGGTAAAATTTATGTTTATACCAAAATTTCAAAATGTGAATAGAGCTGGAGGAGCTCAAGCTCTGTTCACACAGAGAAAGGGGCAGAAAGAGATCATTTGGATGTTGGTTTAGAATAAGAATTTGCCACAGCCTTGTTGTATAGGGGAACTGGACAACAATAAATGAGAAAGAAGACAGAATTGTTAATGACAGAGTAGTGGTACTCCACCTGTCCTTCACTCTAGGAGTTCTAGACCTTTAGATGAACATAAGAGTCATCCTGGGAGATTTGGAAAGGAAAAAAAAATTAAAAGAGTCTGTGCTCTTAGGCTTAGGATATAACTCCAAAGCAATTAAATCGGAATCTCTGAAGGTAGACCCCAGATAATCCATTATGTAATCAATCTTGAGAAACTCTGTTCTACTTCCATACCATTTACTAGTGAATGCATTTTCATCTCAGTGTGTCCTATTAAATATGGTATTCTTAATTCAGAGGTGATGTGAATTCAGTTCAGTTCAGTTGCTCAGTCGTGTCCAACTCTTTGCGACCCCATGAATTGCAGCATGTGAGAGTAACCTCAAAATCTCACATTTCCAAAATTCTGATATTACCCTCTTGTTTCCTAACTCTAAAAGGGAATGGGAAAGAAAAAGCCTTTCATGCATGAGAAGCACCTTCACAGGTGATAGTAGATGAATGAAAATGTTATCCATGTCCAGCTTTGCCAGCAACAACCTACGCCTAAAACCCTGAAATATCCATATCTGCTTCTCAACACATCTCCTATTTACTATCAATCCTGTGGTAGCCCTCAGACTGGTTTTCTTCCTTTCAGCCTATTTTTCCATACCTTTATCTAAAAACCAGTCACAACTCCAAGAGCCAATTCTGTTTGTCATTCTCTCTCTCAAAACTTTTCAGTGGTCCCTTTTCCATCCTTTTTAAATAAGTAGCTAGATAACCTTAGATGAGCTCCACCCACCCATCTCTTCATCTTTGAGAACTGCCACATGTCTTTCTCATCTAGTCTCACTGGACCTCTCATTTCTTGTTAATACTTCTCCTGTTCCCTCCTCTATCTCTTATATGTCAAGAATGTGACCTGTGCTATTGAATTTGATTATAATGTTCTTGCCTTTTCTTATTTGGTGATCCCCACTCATTATTCAGGTCTTGGATTAAATATCCTTTCTCGGGTAAGTCTTCCTGGCATGCTGTATCATCCACATTAACAAACAAACAAGCGAGGCAGCAGGCATGGTTTGTTCAGATATGTTCATGGCAAGGAAAGACTTTTTTTTTCTGCCCCACTGGCCCCTCAAGTTCTAAGAGAGTATAATAATATCTATTCTACTCAATACTTTATCACTAGGGCTTTAATATTATGTCTGGTGCTTTGATGAATACATTTCTTAATGATGGAGTGATTGACTGATCTTAGTTTCTGAAGCAAAATAATTCAAAAGGAACAGTGATTTCAAGGTACCCCAAGTTTTCAAACCCCTTTTCTTCCCAGAACAATTTCTCTACATTCTCAAATTAGATGGAAAATATCTTGATAATGCTTGAGTCTGAGATT
The DNA here is from genome assembly GCA_006410635.1 of Cephalophus harveyi. Taxonomy (NCBI): domain Eukaryota; kingdom Metazoa; phylum Chordata; class Mammalia; order Artiodactyla; family Bovidae; genus Cephalophus; species Cephalophus harveyi. The sequence goes on along the minus strand of SJYT01015557.1, from coordinate 63,404 downwards.
AGTCTCAAGAGGATTAGATCTTTAACCAACATGATGATAGTTTAGGGGGTGGATGATTATAGCCTAGCACCTCACAAGAGGACTCGGGAGACTGAACACAGATTGGGCATTCCAACAATTGTTGAAGCAAATGAAACACCTCCTCGTCAATCTTGATAAAGTTCAGATTATAAGAAATAAGAGTGAGTAACATTTAACCCAGTAGGTAGCACAAGTATAGCTCCATTTTATCTAGAGCCTAAGAATATAAATAGTTGAAAGATGATGCAGGGAAATTAACTGATCCAGAATACAGTAACATATCATTATCTGCCACCAGGTATCATCAGCATCTCAGCATCTTTCATGACTCCTTTTTTCCCCTTTCTTTGCTCCTGCAGATATAATGAACTGAATCCTCCCTTTTCCTAGACTCATCAGATGTACATTTTTAAAGCAACTTTAACTGGTGCTAAAGGCCAAAAAGCTGAATAATAGAAATCTACCAATTAAATAAAATTATACAACCCTTCCAAGTTTATAAAGAAGGAATAAACTGAGCAGTTGGAGACGAAGTGAATGTCACCATCCCAAGTTCTACTCCTCAAGTGTGTCCAGTCTTTGTAAATTTCCCATAAACATAGTCTACTCCTCACTTACCTTCAGGTCACTGCATGAGTATACTTCCAGATACCTCATATGCCTAGCCGAAAGAAAGATCACAGATCAGAACCCAAATTCAGTTACTTTTATTGTAGGTGAAGGGGGACTTCCTCTATGCTGCAGTTTCATTCAGGGATTAAAAAATTACAACCCACAGGCCAAATCTGCCAGCAGCCAGCTTTTGTGAAGTAAAAGTTTATTGTAACATGTTCATGGCATTTGTTTATGTATTGTCCATTGCTTCATTCACTGCAAAGGACAGGTGTCATGGCGGAGATGTATACCATAAAGCAGGTGACCCCAACCTCCAGAACAAGGACCAGAGTTACTTTCGTAGCATTAGATTAGAAATAAAGTGTACAATAAACGTAATGTACTTGAATCATCCCAAAACAATCACCCCGAACTCTGGTCTGTGGAAAAATTGTCTCTCTGCGGTTGGTCCTTGGTGCCAAAAATGTTGGGGACGACTGCCATAAAACAGCCTAAAACCAACTGATTCTTTGCAGAAAATGCTTTCTGCTCCCTACATGTTAATCAGGTCCTGCTATATCACCAGTTGTTCTCAGAAATGGGAGGTTAAGGTAATAAGGATGTCTGTTTCCTGAGAATAGTGTTAAGAAACAGTTGTATAGGTAATAATAAATAGGCAAGAGATTGCAAAATAACATTGAATTGTCAGGTTGGAAGTTGGCATCATCTTCAAAGTTAGCAATTAAAAAAAACAGCATTTCAGATTAGCATTTCAGTTTGAAGAAGAGAGTTTCGGATTGACCGGGGTGTCAGTTGGACAATGCAGAAACTTTCAGAAGCTCACAAAAGAGCAGAGCTCACATCTTACGCCTTTCTGAAATCTTAGTACAGTAAAAACATTTTTCATCAGATAATTAATGAGTGCCCAATGGTTTAAAAAATGTACTAGACCACTGAGTAGTATAATAAACTTAAAAATTTAGAGATAGTTCAGTCATTATCATTTAAATAAAATGAAATATATATATACATATTATTTATAATGGAGTACACTTAATATCATTTAATAGTCACTTAACCTTTAATAGGTTACTTAATCAGATAGTGACCCAGTATCATCATTTGTAAGACAGAGATGATAAAGATCATTAAGGTTGTAAGAATTAAAGGAGCTATTATATTTAAAACTCAAAAACACTTTTGGCATAAATACTTAAACACAATAATCTTGTGAAGAGATGCGTTTAGATCTGATACAATGTTTGTAATCTTAGTAATGTTCATATTATCAATTATTCCAACTTGTCTTAAGAATGTAATTGGTGGCTGATAAAGGGAGACTATTGGTCTTGCCTGTTGGAGATATTTTTTTCTTTATTCTGTTTGTCTTATGAAAAGAACAAGACACCTTTATTTAACATCTGCTTTTCATTAATTTCTTCCTTGTTCATGCCTTGACCTTTTCTCTACTCTGAGTTGTGTTCAGTCAAATTTCTTCTTTCTCTACCTTTTCTTGTTTTCCACAATACCAGAATTTAGATGTCATACCTTAAAAGCGAGTCTGAATACTGTGACCACACTTCATAAACTAAAGGCACTGGCCAAATATTTTTATTATTGCTTTCAATCACTGAGAAAGTCCCTTGCGTCTTGTCACCTATCTAATACCACACCCTGAGAGAGATTTGTTGTGTTAGAAATTCAGCTTTTCTCAACTTAGTCTTCTGTTTTCTGATTTTATGCCTTTCCGATATTGTGTGTTATTAGAAATTTGATCATTACAGTAGCTAAATAATGGAGTATAATTAACTTTCCATAGCACTTATAAATATTAAATAAGTTTTCACAGGCAGTGTAAAGCTAGACTGTGATATTTATTCATTTTTGCCACCTAACAACTTGCTTCCTCATATCTAGCCATTCAGTTCAGTTCGGTCACTCAGTCATGTCAGACTCTTTGCAACTCCATGGACTGCAGCAGGCCAGGCCTCCCTAACCATCACCAGTTCCTAGGGATTACCCAAACTCATGTCCACTGAGTCATTGATGCCATCCAACAATCTCATCCTCTCTTGTCCCCTTCTCCTCCCACTTTCAATCCTTCCCAGCATCAGGGTCTTTTCAAATGAGTCAGCTCTTTGCATCAGGTGGACAAAGTATTGGAGTTTCAACTTCAGCATCAATGCTTCCAATGAACACCCAGGACTGATCTCATTTAGGATGGACTGGTTGGGTCTCCTTGCAGTCCAAAGGACTCTCAAGAATGTTATCCAACACCACAGTTCAAAAGCATCAATTATTCTGTCCTCAGCTTTCCTTATAGTCCAGCTCTCACATCCATACATGACCACTGGAAAAACCATAGCCTTGACTAGATGGACTTTGTTGGCATAGTAATGTCTCTGCTTTTTAATATGCTATCTAGGTTGGTCATAAATTTCCTTCCAAGGAGTAAGTGTCTTTTAATTTCATGGCTGCAATCATCATCTGCAGTGATTTTGGAGCCCAAAGAAGTAAAGTCTGCCACTGTTTCCCCAACTATTTACCATGAAATGATGAGGCTGGATGCCATGATCTTCGTTTTCTGAATGTTGAGCTTTAAGCCAACTTTTTCACTCTCCTCTTTCACTTTCATCAAGAAGCTTTTTAGTTCCTCTTCACTTTCCGCCATAAGGGTGGTGTCATCTGCATATCTGAGGTTATTGATATTTCTCCCGGCAATCTTGATTCCTGCTTGTGCTTCATCCAGCCCAACATTTCTCATGATGTACTCTGCTAAAGATAAATAAGCAGGGTGACAGTATACAGCCTTGACATACTCTTTTTCTATTTGGAACCAGTCTGTTGTTCCATGTCCAGTTCTAACTGTTGCTTCCTGACCTGCATATAGGTTTCTCAAGAGGCAGGTCAGGTGGTCTGGTATTCCCATCTCTCTCAGAATTTTCCACAGTTTATTGTGATCCACACAGTCAAAGGTTTTGGCATAGTCAATAAAGCAGAAATATATGTTTTTCTGAAACTCTCTTGCTTTCTCGATGATCCAGTGGATGTTTGCAATTTGATCTCTGGTTCCTCTGCCTTTTCTAAAACCAGCTTCAGCATCTGGAAGTTCATGGTTCATGTATTGCTGAAGCCTGGCTTGGAGAATTTTGATCATTACTTTACTAGCATGTGAGATGAGTGCTATTGTGTGGCAGTTTGAGTATTTTTTGGCATTGCCTTTCTTTGGGATTGGAATGAAAACTGACCTTTTCCAGTCCTGTGGCCACTGCTGAGTTTTCCAAATTTGCTGGCATATTGAGTGCAGCACTTTCACAGCATTGTCTTTTTGGATTTGAAATAACTCAACTGAAATTCCATCACCTCCACTAGCTTTGTTCATGGTGATGCTTTCTAAGGCCCATTTGACTCTACATTTCAGGATGTCTGGCTCTAGGTGAGCGATCACACCATCGTGATTATCTGGGTTGTGAAGATGTTTTTTGTACAGTTCTTCTATGTATTCTTGCCACCTCTTCTTAATATCTTCTGCTTCTGTTAGGTACATAGCATTTCTGTTCTTTATTGAGCCCATTTTTGCATGAAATGTTCCCTTGGTATCTCTAATTTTCTTAAAGAGATCTCTAGTCTTTCTCATTCTATTGTTTTCCTTTAGTTTTTTGCATTGATCACTGACGAAGGCTTTCTTCTCTCTCCTTGCTATTCTCTGGAACTCAGCATGCAAATGAGTATATCTTTCCTTTTCTCCTTTGCTTTTGGCTTCTCTTCTTTTCACAGCTATTTGTAAGGCCTCCTCAGACAACCATTTTGCTTTTTTGCATTTCTTTTTCTTGGGGATGGTCTTGATCTCTGTCTCCTATACAATGTCACGAACCTCCGTCCATAGCTCATCAGGCACTCTGTCTATCAGATCTAGTCCCTTAAATCCTAATCTCACTTCTACTGGATAATTGTAAGGGATTTGATTTATATCATACCTGATGGCCTAGTGGTTTTCCCTACTTTCTTCATTTTAAGTCTGAATTTGGCAATAAGGAGTTCATGATCTGAGCCACAGTCAGTTCCTGGTCTTGTTTTGCTGACTATATAGAGCTTCTCTATCTTTTCCTGCAAAGAATATAATCAATCTGATTTCTGTGTTGATAATCTGGTGATGTCCATGTGCAGAGTCTTCTCTTGTGTTGGTGGAAGAGGGTGTTTGCTATGACCAGTGTGTTCTCCTGGCAAAACTCTTATGTAGCCATTCAGTTCAGTTCAGTTCAGTCACTCAGTCGTGTCCGACTCTTTGTGACCCCATGAATCGCAGCACGCCAGGCCTCCCTGTTCATCACCATCTCTCGGAGTTCACTCAGACTCACGTCCATCAAGTCCGTGATGCCATCCAGCCATCTCAACCTCAGTGCTTAATAATATTTAAAATGTAAATGTTCTAACCATAAAGGCCCTGTGCAGGAGCTTGGTAGAGTACCATCTCCTGTATACAAATGAAAAATAAACTTCTTAAAGCTAAGAGCACACAGAACTCGAATTTAGTTATTATAATTTATTATTCAAAACTCCACTACATAAGGACTTGCAGAAAAAAAAAAAAAAAGATGCTTTCTCATGGACATCCTCATGATTTCACTTTCAATGACAGGTAGTTACACTGAATGAATGGTTATTATAACCTGTCTTGAAGGTCATATACTTTATATTTAATCATGAAACTTTCATTCCACTAATATGGTGGACTTTGCTATATGTGATTACTTAAATTTTAATTTACACATAAAATTTAAAAATTTTATCCCTTGCTCACTTGCAGCCACACTTTAAATAATCGTAGTGACATAGGGTTAGTGATTACCATACCAGAAAGCAAAGATATGCAACATTTATATTACTGCAAAAACTTAACAGAAATTGCTGGGATAACTATTTATTCCCTGGTATTTAATGACAAGTTTTCCAGTTCACCAGTTAGGATATATAGGCAGATATAATACAATTAGGATGCTGTGAAAGATTAGAAAATATCTGAGTTGGTCTTGTGTGCCCCAGGACCCGGGGGGGAAAAAAGGCAGTGACTTCATTAGAGTGTGGGTCTGACTTACCTGCTGGTATTGGAGGGTCTACTGTGGAGGTGGGGGCCAGGGGCGGCTATGGCTTACTGAGCGAACAAAGACATTGCTGGTGGTAACTCTGGGGAATACTCATTGGCATGAGCCCTCCTGGAAGTTGCCATTTTCTCACCAGGACATGTCCCCACTCAACAGTGCCACCAGAACAGCTTTGAAACAAATGCTATAGGAGCTTCTCTAAGTAGAAGACAAAAGGCTACAACTAGAAACAAGAAAATTACAAATGGAAAAGCTCACCAGTAAAGGCAGAAATCATCCACAAACAAATATGATATCAAAAGCAGCAGCAGTTATGAGGAGAGTATAAAACGCAAGGCATTGAAAATATATTTGAAATTAAAGACTGGCAACTTAAAACAATCTTATTTATATATAGACTGCTATATACAAACCTCAGAGTAACCACAAACTGAAAATCTACAATAGGTACACACATAAAAAAGGAATTAAAAAAAAAAAAAATGCCAAAGTTGGGCAACAAATCACAGGAGGACAGAACAGGAAATGAAGAGAAAAGACATACAAAACAAATCAACAACATTTAACAAAATGGCTGTAAAAACAAGCCATTGATCATTACCTTAAAGATTAACAAATCAAATGCTCCAACCTAGAGACGTAGACNAATTAAAAAAAAAAAAAAAAAAAAAAATGCCAAAGTTGGGCAACAAATCACAGGAGGACAGAACAGGAAATGAAGAGAAAAGACATACAAAACAAATCAACAACATTTAACAAAATGGCTGTAAAAACAAGCCATTGATCATTACCTTAAAGATTAACAAATCAAATGCTCCAACCTAGAGACGTAGACTGGCTCAGTCAATTAGAAAAAAACAAAAACCGTATGTATTCTGTCTACAAGAGACCCACTTCAGATATAGGGACACATACAGAATGAATATGAGGGGATAGGAAAAAGTATACCATACAGATCAAAAGAAAGCTGAAGTAGCAGTACTTAGAAAAAAAGAAAGACCTTAAAGAGTGTTACATGAGACAAAGGACACTGCATAATTATCATCAATCCAAAAGCATGTAACATATGTGCATCCAACATGCTGCTGCTGCTAAGTCACTTCAGTCGTGCCCGACTCTTGTGCGACCCCATAGACGGCAGCCCACCAGGTTGCCCCGTCCCTGGGATTCTCCAGGCAAGAACACTGGAGTGGGTTGCCATTTCCTTCTCCAACATAGGAGCACCTTAATATATTAGGCAAATTCTAACAGCCATAAAAGGGAAAATCAACAGTAACACAATATTGGGGGTTGGGAGGGGCTTTAACACCCTACTTTTATCAGTGGACAGATCATCCAGAAAAATCAGTAAGGAAACATAGGTCTTAAATGACACATTAGACCAGATGCACTTCATTGATATTTATAGAGCATTCCATCAAATAGTAGCAAAATCCATGTACTTCTCATACTTCTCAAGTGCACATAGAACATTCTCCAGGATTGATCATATGCTGGGCCACAAAGTGAGCCTTGGTAAATTAAAGAAAATTGAAATCATGTCAAGAATCTTTCCCAACCACAATGTTATGAGATTAGAAATCAATTACAGGGAGAAAAAAACTAAACACACACACACATGGAGCCTAAACAATATACTACCAAGCAACCCATGGATCACTGAGGATATCCAAGAGACAATAAATATCTAGAGACAAATGAAAATAAAAGCATGATAATCTAAGCCTATGGGATCAACAAAATTAGTTCTAAAAGGGAAATATATAGTAATAAAATCTTAGGAAATAAGTAAATCCCCAAATAAACATCCTAACTACACCTAGAACAACTAGAGAAAGAACAAACAAAACCCAAAATTAACAGAGTATAAAGATCAGAGTAGAAATCACTGAAATAGAGATGAAGAAAACAATAGCAAAGATCAATGAAACTAAAAGCTGGTTCTTTGACAAAGTTGACAAGATTGTTAAACCTTTAGCCAGACTCATCAAGAAAAGAAAAAAAAAAGGTCTCAATAAAATTAGAAATTAAAAAGGTGAAGTTTCAGCTGATACCACAGGAATTATTATTATTTAGTCACTTCAGTTGTGTCCGGCTCTTTGTGACCCCACACACTGCAGCCCACCAGGCTCCTCTGTCTGATTCTCCAGGCAAGAATACTGGAGTGGGTTGTCATTTCCTTCTTGAATACAAAGGATCATAAGAGTCTACTACAAGCAACTATATGCCAGTAAAGTTGGGACAAAGTTCTCAAGCTGGGACAACTTGGGAAAATTCTTAGAAAGACACAACCTCCCAAGACAGTATACTGACACATATATATGGAATTTAGAAAGATGGCAATGATGAACGTGTATGCGAGACAGCAAAAGAGACACAGATATATAGAACGGACTTTTGGACTCTATGGGAGAGGGGGAGGGTGGGATGATTTGGGAGAATGGCATTGAAACATGTATACTATCATGTAAGAAACGAAGCACCAGCCTATGTTTGATACAGGATACAGGATGCTTGGGGCTGGTGCACGGGGATGATCCAGAGAGAGGATATGGGGTGGGAGGTGGGAGGGGGATTCAGGATTGGGAGCTTGTATACACCCGTGGGGGATTCATGTCAATGTATGGCAAAACCAATACGGTATTGTAAAGTAAAAAAAAAAAAAAAAAAATGAACCAGGAAGAAATAGGAAATATGACAGACCAATCACAAGCATTGAAATTTAAATTGATTTAAAAATTCCCAACAAAGGAAAATCCAGGACCAGACTGTTTCACAGGCAAATTGTATCAAACGTTTATAAAAGGGTTAGCAGCTATCCTTCTGAACCTATTGTGGAGGAAGGAACACTTCCAGACTTATTCTATGAGGCCATCACCCTGATACCAAAATCAGACAAAAATACCACAAAAAAGACAATTACAAGCCAAGATCACTGAACGTAGATGCAAAAATGCTCAACAAATATTAGCAATCCAAATCCAGCAGTACATTGAAAGAACCACATCCCATGATTGAATGGGATTTATTCCAGTGATGCATGCAGTTTTCATTATTCTCAAATCTATCTGTGTGATACAGCCAATCAACAAATTAAAGTCTAAAAACCACATGATCATAATAGATGCATAAAAACATTTGAGAAAATGCAGCACCTATTTATGATAAAAACTCCAGAAAATAGGCACAGAAGGAATATACCTCAACACAATAAAGACAATATATGACAAACCTACAGCCAACATCATATTCAACAATGAAAAGCTGAAAGCCTTTTATCTAAGGTCAGGAACAACAGAAGGATGTCCACTTTCACCATATTATTTCAACATATTTTTGAAAGTCCTATCCTTGGCAATCAGAGAAGAAATTAAAAGGTATGTAAATTGGAAAAGAAGAAATAAAACTGTCACTCTTTGTAGGTGGCATGATTCTATATGTGGAAAATCCTAAAGATGCTACCAGAAAATGACTAGAGCTCATCAATGAGTTTGGTAGAGTTGTAGAATACAGAATTAATACACAGAAATCTGTTACATTTCTGTACACTAACAATGAGAGATCAGAAATAGAAAATTAAAGAAACAATCTCATGTATCATCACCTCAAAAAGAATAACTAGCATAAACCTACCTTAGGAGACAAAAGACCTATATTCTGAAAAGTATGATACACTGATGAAAGAAATCAAAGATGATACAAACAGATGGAAAGCTATATCATGATCTTGGGTTGAAAGAATCAATATTGTCAAAATCATTATTACTCAAGGCAACCTACAGATACAGTGCAGTTCCTATCAAATTACCAATGGCATTTTTCACAGAACTAGAACAGAAAATCTTAAAATTTGTATGGAGGAAACAAAAGACCTCGAAATAGCCAAAGCAGTCTTGAGAAAGAAAAATGGAGTTGAAAGAATCAAGCTCCTTAACTTCAGACTGTACTACAAAATTATGGTAATCAAGACAGTATAGTAGTAGCACAAAACAGAAATATAGATCAGTGGACCAGAATGGAAAGTCCACAAATAAAACCACACACACACGGTCAATTAATCTGTAACAAAGGCAAGAATATACAATGGAGAAAAGACAGTCTCCTCAAAAGTGGTGCTGGGATAACCACACAGCTACATGTAAAAGAATGAAATTAGAACATTCTCTAACACCATACACAAAACTAAAATGGGTTCAGTCTCTCAGTCGTGTCCTATACTTTGCGGCCCCATGGACTGCAGCACACCAGGCTTCCCTGTTCATCACCAACTCCTGGAGCTAAGATAGAATACTATAAAACTCTCAGAGGGAAACTAAGTCAGAACACTCTTTGACATAAGTTGTAGCAGTATCTTTTTTGATCCATCTCCTATAGTAATGGGGAGAAAAAAAAGGTGAACAAATGGGATCTAATTAAATTCAAAAGCTTTTTGCTCAGGTTAGGAAACCTAAACAAAATGAAAGGCCACCCACAGAATGGGAGAAAATATTTGCAAACAATACAATTGACAAAGGACTAATTTCCACAATTTAGAAAAAGCTCCTGCAGCTCTAAAAAGAGAATAAAAATGGGCAGAAGACCTAAACAGACATTTCTCCAAAGAAGAGATACAAAGGGCCAAGAGACACATGAAAAGATGCTCAACATTGCTATTAAGAGAAATGCAGACCAGAACTACAATGAGATAGGACCTCACACCTGTCAGAATGTCCAGCATCAAAAAGCGTACAAACAATAAATGCTGCAGAGGGTATTCAGAAAGGGAACCTTCCTATGCTGTTGGTGAGAATGTCAATTGGTAGAGCCACTATGGAGAACACTATGGAGGTTCCTTAAAAGCTAAAAATAGAACTATCATATGATTCAGCAATCCCACTCCTGAGCCTACGTCTGGAGAAAACCATGGTTCAAAAGGATATCTGTTCCCGTGTTTACTGCAGTTCTATTTACAACAGTGAAGACATGGAAGCAACCTAAATGTCCATCAATAGAGGAATGGATAAAGAAGATGTGGTACATATATACAATGATTTATTAGTTAACCATTAAAAAAGAAAATTATAGTAACATGGATGACCTGGTGATTATCATACTAAGTAAAGTAGGACAGACAAATATCATATGATATTGCTTATATAAGGATCTACAAAAGTGATACAAATGAATGTATTTACAAAACAGATATAGACTCACAGACTTAGAATACAAATTTATAGTTGCCAAAGGTGGGTCAGGGGATAAATTGGGAGTTTGGGAGTGACATATATATACTATTTTATTTTATTTAAAATAAATAATCAACAAGGACCTACTATATAGCACAGGGAACTTTTCAATATTCAGTAGTAACCAAAATGAGAAAAGAATTTGAAAATATAGATATATATATATAACTAAATCCTTCTGTTATACAACTGATGCACAACAATGTAAATCAGCTATAGTCCAATGCAAAATAAAAATTTTAAAAAGGCAGTTAGATTTGAGATTAGATTTTTCTAAAGAACCAGATACCACTCTTATCTGCAAGTAAAATATCATTTCTTTGTCCCCAGTCCCCCTGTGAAGGTGTCAGAAAAGTTCCATGAAAATGGAAAACAAGATGATTTACAGTGTTGAATTGAAAAAAAAGTGTCAGAGTAATCCACACTTTCTTTCCATCTTTGAATCAGTTTCCAGTGAATGAGCAACATTCACTGATAACTTACATAAGCCAAGCATGATATTGTATGCCAGGGATAAAGAGGTCAATAAGACATGGGAGCTATATGCAAGGACTTTACATATATATGTCTGTCATATCAAGTATCTGTTTTGGAATAACTTTAAACTAACAAAATTTGAAAAAAATGTATAGAGATTGAATGCATATTTTAAATTTAACAAGTCAGCAAAACATCTCAGACAAATCTTTGGAGAGGTAAATGAGAACATTTACTTCATCAGTACATTATTTCCTTTTTAAAATACTTACCATGATGTCTAGGCAAAACTTCTCAAGGATCCACTACTTAGGGTGAAACAGTAGAAGGGAGAGAAGAGAAAAAAACCCAAGGCTTATGAATTCTTTCATGGAAGAAAATTTGAAATTCTAGTGGGGAAACCAAAAGAGGGCAAGAATGATTAGTTGTTATCTTCAAATGAAAACTCATATCCATCAATTTTTAAAAAAATCATTACTGTAATCCAAAGTAGCAAAAACAATAGGTACTTAATATTCACTGAACAAATGAATACATACATTTTGTGGCTGAAGGAGTCAAAGCAATAAAATCCCCAATCAACCTGTTGAGGATAACAGACATTTCTCCATTTAAGGATTCTTCAGCTTTAATCATGGAGTTGGACTTTCTGAAGAAAAAAAAAGGTTGAGATAATTGCTATATTAGGTATGAATGAAAGTTGACTTTAAAACCCTGGATATTGTTGCTTGTTTCCCCTGGCCATTGGTATTGATTTATACAATGAAACAGTGGAAACAGTGTCAGATTTTATTTTTTTGTGCCCCAAAATCACTGCAGATGGTGACCGCAGCCATGAAATTAAAAGATGCTTACTCCTTGGAAGAAAAGTTATGACCAACCTAGATATCATACTAAAAGCAGAGACATTACTTTGCCAACAAAGATCTGTCTAGTCAAGGCTATGGTTTTTCCAGTGGTCATGTATGGATGTGAGAGTTGGACTGTGAAGAAGGCTGAGTGCCGAAGAATTGATGCTTTTGAACTGTGGTGTTGGAGAAGACTCAAGAGTCCCCTGGACTGCAAGGAGATCCAACCAGTCCATTCTAAAGGAGATCAGCCCTGGGATTTCTTTGGAAGGAGTGATGCTAAAGCTGAAACTCCAGTACTTTGGCCACCTCATGCGAAAAGTTGACTCATTGGAAAAGACTCTGATGCTGGGAGGGATTGGGGGCAGGAGGAAAAGGGGGCGACAGAGGATGAAATGGCTGGATGGCATCACCGACTCCATGGACATGAGTTTGAGTGAACTACGGGACAGGGAGGTGATGGACAGGGAGGCCTGGCATGCTGCGATTCATGGGGTCTCAGAGAGTCAGATGCGACTGAGCGACTGAACTGAACTGAACTGATCTGATGATAAAAATTATGCAAACTCATGAATGGTAGACAGATTCCCCACCCCACCACTCAGAATGTTGGAATTCTTGTCTCAGAAACCTGTGAATGTTATTTCTCATTGCAAAAGCACTTTGCTGATATGAGTTAGCTTAAGAATCTGAGATAGGATAACCATAAGATAATATGCTTCAAGCTACCACATTTGCAGCAACTTGTTACAGTAGCGATAAAAAATGTAGTTGAGGAACATTTAAACATTGTATACTTTATATTCCAGCATGGATAGCCTGTAGCTTTTGAAAATAAAGATACCTGATAACCCCTGATCTTCTACCCATATACTTGCATGGAAACAATTGAAACGTATTGTCATTTTAACCAGGGGCATGAGCACTGAAACCATCAGCTACCTTCTTTAAAATTTATTCCCAGCAGCCCCACCTATTAATGTAGCCTGCATGACCCCTCTGCAATGTGAGCCATAACTCCATCGGGTCATTATTTGACACTTAAGAGTGTGAATAGGGTAACTGTGTTATTTCATTTTGCTAAGATATTTTCCATTATTTCTACCAACCAGTCTATACTTGACTCTCATGCACCTATCTTCTTTGTGCAATAAACCACAATGAAATAAAGTCTAGTCATTTGTTGAACACACCGTGCCATTTTCTGCCTTATTGTCTTTGAACGTGCTTTCTTTCCTGTATGGGATGTTCTTTCTTTTTATTCCTGCCAGACTGCATTCATTTCATTCAAAACCAAAATGAAGATTCAATGCTGTGCATATTTTCTGGGAAGCAGCAGCATGCTCAGTTCTTCTTTCCTCATTTATGAGTGAGTCCAGGTTTCATAAGATAGGATCAATAAAATGCATGTATTCTAGTAATGTCCTTTTTGATAATAATGAATATACATTGCTTCATTTGTTTATTGATAAATATTAAGCATCTTTTATATGCTATCCATTGTGTAAGGCACAAGTGACATAACTATGAAAAAATACAGGTCATTCTATCCTGTAGCTTATGGTAGAATTTAATGATGATCTCATCTCCCATCTTTATAGCCACAGTGCTAACACAGTGCCTGAGATATGAGGTATTCAAAGGAAAGAAAGAAAAAAGAGTGAGAGAATGGGAGAATGAAAGGGAAAGAGAGAGAAAGGAAAAATGAGAAATAGAGATTAATGAGAAATAAAGAGAAATAGGAGAGGGAAGAAGAGGCAGACAAAGACAAAGGAATGAGTTCCCTGAATACTAAGTTCTTCCAACCAAAATTCAGGCTGGAGCTGGCCCTGAGGAAAGAGAAGTAAGCAAGTTTGTATAGAATATGCATAGCTGCCATCTTGACAGAGATTCATTTTTATTTAATGTCGAATATCAAAGAGTGATGCTATGTTTCACAAACTTTCCCACTGAATTATTCTAATAGCAGAAGAGAGAGGGAGAACCTCCAGAGGCTCTCAACCCACTAGAAGAGGGGGATTTCTTTTAAGTCTCTGGATTTATTTGAAAAATTCATGTAAATTTTATACTCCACTCATAATACAGCCGTGTTAGTTTATATATAAAAAAACATTAGTTTTCTCTAGAATCAGCTAGTAAAATTGACGCTCTAGGAAATGGCATCCATCGGTTACTGTGTAGCTCTGCTTGTCAGGGCCAGCACACCACCACTTACTCTGCAGTAAGGCAGATACCAGCTTGCAAAGAGATGGAGTGGGGAACCACCTGGGTGGTCTATGAAAATGTCCACAATGACCGTCACTGGAAGCCATGCATGGGACTTTTCGCCATGAACCGCAAAAAAGGGAGATACGTCCACACAAAGAATCATCTGCTCTTACTCTATATGCTTGGAGTCTGCTAAGCATTTTAAAACAGCAATTACTATTTAAGAAGTTCCATTTCAGCTGTTTCTAAATCAATTAATAATATATATTTTCCTTTTAATATCTTTCTGAGGAGACTAAAGTGCCTCTCACCTGCACAACACTTTTCTTTCCAAACTTGGGCTTTTTCATCAATTAAAGTACCTTATTTTATACCAAGTTAAAATATCTAATATCAAACATATCTCTGGCTTAAGTAATAGCAATGTTTATAATTGGATGGCAAAGTTTGAGCTTTAAATCTAGAGAATATGTTGCTCTTAAGTTAATACAATAATACTGTTGGGACTATAAGACTTTTTAAACTCATGGATATGTTATATCTACATTTGTCTATTTAAATTCATAGAAATATTTTTATAATAGTAGACACTTCACTTATTAGGAATGACCAGTTCTGGATATGATAATTTAAATAGATGTAAGCATATGTAAATATAAATGATGCTGTTTCAATTAGTCAGAATATGTAAAAAGATGGGGCTTCCCTGGTTTCTCAGTTGGTGAAGAATCTGCCAGAAGTGCAAAAGAACTGGGTTCAACCCAGGAAATGAAAGGCAAGTTAGGAAGATCCCCTGGAGAAGGAAATGGCAAACTATTCCAGTATCCTTGCCTGGAAAATCCCATGGACAGAGGAGCCTGGTAGCCTGCAGTCCGTGGGGTCACAAAGAGTCAAACATGACTGAACAACTAACACTTGTACTTGTAAAGATATTGATATTGTGCAGAATTGAATGTCTTATGTACTTGAGGGCCAATTAGACCCCCCCCTTTCTATGTTTAATAGAATGTTGTATAGAATATTGGAGAATTATTTTCCAAAAGACCTTGGAACCACCCATTCCCATTATGCAGATAATCCGGACTGGAAGTTGCTCTCTTCCTGTCAGGATGAGAGGATGGTTTATAAAGCCACCCCACAGAGAGGTGTTGGTAGTAGGCATTTTACAGTGTGTGAAGTGGACTAGAGCATGTCCCCAACCTGCTAAAATTGCTGGAACATATTGAAAGCATAAAAAGACTATGCATTTAGAGTGACAGAACTACTAAGGCATTTTTAAACTTTAGGTGCAGAGGGATACCAGCATCTCTGTCTGAAATTAACATGATAATTATCAGCTTTTACATTAACAAGTGCTCAGTCCAACATGAGTCAATTCACACAAATATTATTAGATTTTTTTATGGACTGATGATACAGCAGTTATCACCAGATTGGTGATATATCTGGTTGGTGAGATATAAATCAGAAATCATCAGGTTGTGAGGAATGCTACCTGTCCAGATTCTGTCAGGGGAGATGAAGCCGGTTGTAGAGCAGCCGTGCACTGGCCAAGTGGACTCTGCGCAGGTTTGTCCAGGGACGGTAGGTGAGTTTTACAAATGAAAAAAAGGAACCATGTAAGTAAATACCCAAGGAAAGAAGAGGACCAATAAGCTTGTCTAATCCAGTGAGTAGTAAAAATATTGAAAAGGTGTGACTAAGGAATGTGATAAGTGATAAATCCAGAAATAAGCAGAGCACAGGCCACACAAGCCCAGTAGTGATGGTGAGGAGTTACATGTGAGGAGTGTTACGGAAATTCTTTGGGGTGACTTCAGCAGCAACATTTCTTGTTCTTATTTATGGCTTTAAAAAGATCACTCTGTTGTATAGGGAAAATAGATGAAACAAAGGAAAGAGTGCACAGCAAAAGAACAGTTAGGAGAAGTCATGATGGTCTAGAAGATGGGGAGAGGGGACTTATTAACACTTACATGTTATGTTGTGCAGGGATCTGAAACCACAAGATTACCTCAAAAGATGCATGCACAACAAAAGCATTTGATAAAATTCAACACCTATTCATGACAAACATACTTACCAAAGTGGGTATAGAAGGAAGATATCTCAACATAATAAAAGCTATTTATGACAGACCCACAGCCAGCTTAATACTCAGTGGTAAAAAGTTGAGGTCCTTCCTGCTAAAATCTGGAACAAGACAACCACTCTATTCAACACACTCCTAACCACAGCAATGAGACAGTAAAAATATAAGGCATCCACACTGAAAGCGAAGAGGCAAAATTGTCATTATATGCAGATGATATACTATGTATATTAATATACTATATATTGATAGTTTTAGTTACTCAGTTTTGTGACCCCATGGACTGTAGCCCCTCCAGGCTCCTCTGTCAATGGAATTTTCCAGGCAAGAATCCTGGATGGGTGGCCATTCCCTTCTCCAGGTGATCTTCCTGACCCAGGGATCAAACCTGGGTCTTTTGCCTTACAGGCAGATTCTTTACCATCTGAGCCCCGAGGGAAACCCATATATAATAAACAGAAAAACCCTTAACACTCCACACAAAAGCTACTAGAATTGATAAATGAATTCAGTGCAATAGCAGAATAGTAGAATACAATAGTGGAATAGTAGTGAATAGTAGAATACAAGGTTAAAATACAGAAATCTGTTGCATTTCTTTACTAACAATGAAATATAAGAAAATATAAAACAATCCCTTCTAAAATTGAATCAAAACATAAAATAATTAGGAATAAACCTGACCAAGAATGTGAAAGACTTCTATGCTGACAATATAAAAACTGATAAAGGAAATTGAAGATAATTTAAAGAAATGGGATGATAGCCCGTGATATTGGATTAGAAGAATTAATATTATTAGCATAACCATATAACCCAAAGCAATCTACAGATTTAATGCAATCCCTATCAAATTGCCCATGACATTTTTTTTAAACAGAACTAGAAGAAATAATCCTAAAATTCATATGGAACTATAAAAGACCTAGAATTGCCAAAGTAATCCTAAGTGGGGAGGAAAAAGCTGGAGGCATAACCCTACCAGACTTCAGACAACACTAGAAAGCTATAGTAAACAAACAGCATAATTTTTGCACGAATCAGACATATGAATAAATGGAACAGAATAGGGCCCCAAAATAAACCCACATGCCTACAGTCAATTAACCTTTGGCAAGGGAGACAAGAATAGACATGGAGAAAAGACACTGTTTTCAGCAACTGGTGTTTGGAAAACTGGACAGCTGCATATAAATCAATGAAGTTAGAATACACCCAAGTGCCAGCACAAAAATAAACTCAAAATAGCTTAAAAAACTAATATAAGATGTGACACCACAAATTTCCTAGAAGAGAACATAGGTAAAACCTTCTGCATAAAGTGTAGTGATATTTTCTTAGGTCTGTCCCAAGGCAATAGAAATAATAAATAGATCTTCCCAATCCATGGATTGAACTTAGGTTTCCCTCATTGCAGGTAGATTCTTTACCAGCTGAGCCACTAGGGAAGCCCAATAAAAATAAAAGCAGAAATAAACAGGTGGAACCTAATAAAACAGGTGGAACCTAATAAAACATAAGCTTTTGCATAGCAAAGGAAGTCATAAACACAAAGACAACTTACAGAATGGGAGAAAAGATTTGCAAATTAGGCAGCTGACAAGGGATTAATTTCCAATATATACAAACAGCTCACACAAATCATTAACAACAGCAACAACAACAAAAAACACAATCAAAAAATGGGCAGAAGACCTCAACAGATATTTCTCCAAAGAACACATACAGTTGGCCAGTAGACACAGAAAATGTTCAATATTACCAATTATTAGAGAAATGCAAATCAAGACCACAATGAGATAGCACTCATATAGATCAGAATGGCCATCATCGAAATGTCTCTGGGTGGGGAGGGAAGAAGGGGGAGGGTTTCAAGATGTTGGGGAGGACACATATACCTATGGCCAGTTCATGTTGATGGCAAAAACCATCACAATATTCTAAAGTAATTATCCTCCAATTAAAATAATTTTTAAAAGCTCTACAAACAATAAACGCTGGAGAGAGTGTGGAGTAAAGAGAACGCTCATTCACTGTTGGTGAGAATATAAATTGGTACAGGTACTATGGAGAATGGTATGGATGTTCCTTAAAAAACTAAAAATAGAGCTACCATATGATCCTCTAATCCTGCTCCTGGGCATAGATAGATAGATGTGTATATATACTGTCAACGTATCATTTGTGTGTATAGTTATGAGTCTGGGTGAGAACAGTTTTAACTGAAAATTTATTTGGAGCAGAGTGACAAAAGATTTATCCCTGATTTCACCAAGTAAAGATCAGAAGTAAGTTAGAAGGAGCCATCAAAGAACTTGAGAAGCAGTATCCAGAGAAGTAGGGGGAAAATCAGGAGACTGAGGATCCTCAGAAGGCAAAGAAGAAAGTGCTTCATAAAGAGGTAATATACTGTATGGAATGCTGCTTTGTTCAAGTGGGATGAAGCTGATAATTGCCACTGGACATACCTAGATGATGATCTTTGGAGAGCTGATCAAACTGCTAATAGCAGGATAGTGCAGGCCAAACTACTAATAGGAGTGTATTGAGTACATCATGAGAATGAAGACTGGAAACCTGTAGGTTTAAGCAGTTTTAAGTCATTTGCCCAGAAAGGATCAAAGAGTATTGTGGTGGTAGGTGGAGGAACATTGAGTCAAGGGAATTTTTTTGTTTTTCAATATGAGTTACTATAGAAGATATTTTACTATAATGGCAGTGTTCCAGCTTATCAAATTCTACATCTTTATTAATAATTATCCCTTCCAAATGTTTAGAAAAAAAAACGTAATTAGAACCATTCAGTGACAGACTTTATTCTCTTGGGCTCCAAAATCACTTGAGATAGTGACTGCTGCCATGAAATTAAAAGACGCTTGCCCCTTGGAAGTCAAGTTATGACCAACCTAGATAGCATATTAAAAAGCAGAGACAATATTTTGCCAACAAAGGTTCGTCTTGTCAAAGCTATGGTTTTTCCAGTAGTCATGTATGGATGTGAGGGTTGGACCATAAAGAAAGCTAAGTGCCAAAGAATTGATGCTTTTGAACTGTGGTGTTGGAGAAGACTCTTGAGAGTCCGTTGGACTGTAAGGACATCGAACCGATGAATCCTAAAGGAATTGATCCTGAATATTCATTGGAAGGACAGATGCTGAAACTCCAATACTTTGGCCATCTGATGCAAAGAGCCAATTCATTAGAAAAGACCTTGATGCTGGGAAAGATTGCAGGCAGGAGGAGAAGGGGACGACAGAGGATGAGATGGTTGGATGGCATCACTGAGTCAATGGACATAAGTTTGAGCAAGCTCTGGGAGATGATGAAGAACAGCGAAGCCTGGTGTACTGCAGTCCATGGGGCTGCAAAGAGTTGGACATGACCAAGTGACTGAACAACAACATG
>SJYT01015557.1:15404-32496 GCA_006410635.1 Cephalophus harveyi | reverse complement strand
GGGGTGGGGGGGGATAGGGTGGGGTGTGTGTGTGTGTGTCTGTGTGTTTTGTCTGCCCTAGAATGATACTCCAAGGTCCAGGCTACAACTTTCTATGTCTCTTCTCACCCTGAGAAGCAGATTACCTGAGAGAGGGAAAGAATATATGAAAATAATAGCAAATATTGGGTTTGCCTCAGGACACACTCCTTTTCTCCTGTGTCTTGATTTGTTCTCTAATGCCTTCCAACTGTTTAATGGTTATTCTGAATGAGAGATGCAGTGTGATACTAGACACTCCATCATTGTCAGAAGTAGAGATTTTAGTGATAATTCATAACTTAAAATTGTTTTTGCACTTGTCCTACATCATAAAAAGTTCCATAAAAGTGACAGTAATCTATTGGGTTGGCTGAAATGTTCATTCAGATTGTTCATAAGATGTAATGGGCCAAAGAACTAAATAGACATTTCTCCAAAGAAGACATACAGATGGCTAACAAACACATGAAAAGATGCTCAACATCACTCATTATCAGAGAAATGCAAATCAAAACCACAATGAGGTACCATTTCACACCAGTCAGAATGGCTGCAATCCAAAAGTCTACAAGCAATAAATGCTGGAGAGGGTGTGGAGAAAAGGGAACCCTCTTACACTGCTGGTGGGAACGCAAACTAGTACAGCCACTATGGAGAACAGTGTGGAGATTCCTTAAAAAACTGCAAATAGAACTGCCTTATGACCCAGCAATCCCACTGCTGGGCATACACACCAAGGATACCAGAATTGAAAGAGACACATGTACCCCAATGTTCATTGCAGCACTGTTTATAATAGCCAGGACATGGAAACAACCTAGATGTCCATCAGCAGATGAATGGATAAGAAAGCTGTGGTACATATACACAATGGAGTATTACTCAGCCATTAAAAAGAATACATTTGAATCAGTTCTAATGAGGTGGATGAAACTGGAGCCTATTATACAGAGTGAAGTAAGCCAGAAAGAAAAACACCAATACAGTATACTAACGCATATATATGGAATTTAGAAAGATGGTAACGATAACCCTGTATGCCAGACAACAAAAGAGACACAGATGTATAGAACAGTCTTTTGGACTCTGTGGGAGAGGGTGAGGGTGGGATGATTTGGGAGAAGGGCATTGAAACATGTATAATATCATATATGAAACGAATCACCAGTCCAGGTTCGATGCATGATACTGGATACTTGGGGCTGGTGCACTGGGACAACCCAGAGGGATGGTACGGGGAGGGAGGAGGGAGGGGTTTCAGGATGGGGAACACGTGTATACCTGTGGCAGATTTATGTTGATGTATGGCAAAACCAATACAATATTGTAATTAACCTCCAATTAAAATAAA
Organism: Cephalophus harveyi; assembly: GCA_006410635.1. NCBI lineage: Eukaryota > Metazoa > Chordata > Mammalia > Artiodactyla > Bovidae > Cephalophus > Cephalophus harveyi. The sequence goes on along the minus strand of SJYT01015557.1, from coordinate 31,124 downwards.
TTTATATAAAAAATAAAATGAGAGTGGAAAAAAAAAAAAAGATGTAATAGAAAACCTCAAACAAAACTTTCTGGCCAACCCAATATATAAAGTTTAGTTAATTTAAATCATTTCATAAGAATTAACTATTATGAAGAGTTACAGCACCAATGTCTTATAGCAATTGTTAACTTATGTCAGACATGTTCTAAGTCAGAATACCTAAATTTAATGCACAATTCCTATGGATTATCCAAGTTCATACCATTTCATGGTGGAAAGTGCTAATTCAGAACTCTCTATATCTGCTCAATCAAAAATTAAATTTATTTTGGTTTTCCTGTCATTGGTAAATAAAATGTCTCCCTGAACATTGAGCCAAGCTGTAATCATTCTCAATTCTTCCTTCTCCTTACCTACCACATCCATCATGTTTTCATTCCTAGTTCCATTCATCCCCATGTCTCTCAGCTGTATTTTCTTCTTCTTCCCCCCTAACTGGTGCTATTGGGTCTCAGAGCCTAACCCTTTCTTGCCTTAATTATTATCTCTCCTAATTCAAATCTCTGATTCCCCTGTCCGTGTATTTATCTTTAAAGTTGCTACATTATCTTTTCAAAACAGAAATGTTATCCTTTCATCCTTATTTTAATTTGAAAACTCATTAGTACCCCACTGCTCACATGCAAAGTAATGACGTATTTTAGGGCAGCAGCCAGATTGTGCAGGAGTTTTATAAGTCAGGCTAACTTTTCTGTCTTAATTCTGACTTTAAACCTATAGACTTGTATGTTAAACTACTCCTAGGTTATTATATGATATTTTCATGCATAATTATGTCTTTGTATAGCCTGTGAGTAAAATTCCTTTTTGCTGACCTCCTCTGTGAAGACTTTTCTTAATCGACCAGCATTTACACTCCTTCCTCTGTTCTTCTGTGGCCCTTTATACATGGCTTTGCCATAATACATATGCATGGTCTATTCACGAATGGTTATTATTCTCTATTTATGTTATTGGTTATTTTCTCTATTTCTCCCTCACTGATTATATCCATGCCCATGAGTCTATTTTCTATGTGTATAGCAATTAATCTTGTCTCTTCAAATTTTCCTTCCTTCAGTTTCAGAACTTTATACAAATTACCTTCTTTTATTCCACTACTGTATGCTTTATTTACTCCATATGTAAAATTAAACCCAATATCTATTGTTCTCCATGTTACAATCTGTTTGCTTCATCAAATTATTGGCACCCCAGTCTCTTTTAGGAAAATCTCCTTCAATTTTTCAATTCATTTCTTTTCTTTGCTTCCTGTATCCATTCAGTTATGAGAAACTTTTGAGTCTATATCACAAACATTATTTAATCCTATCAACTTCTCTTCATCTTCACCAGTGCTAATCTAATTTCAGTCATCACTGTCTTCTTAAGGGTTACCATTCTAGTAATGTCCCAAAGGACATCACTTAAGATGTATCTAATACAACTTCTTCTGCTTAGAAATTTAAAAAATCCCTCAAGATAAAATGTATCTCCTAATATGACGTCTGCTGCTGCTGCTGCTGCTAAGTCACTTCAGTCGTGTCTGACTCTGTGCTATCCCATAGACGGCAGCCCACCAGACTCCTCTGTCTCTGGGTTTCTCCAGACAAGAATACTGGAGTGGGTTGCCATTTCCTTCTCCAATGCATGAAAGTGAAAAGTGAAAGTCAAGTCACTCAGTCGTGCCTGACTTATATTAATTTTTAAGTCTGATCTTTTTTGAACTGCACTTCCCCCCTAACAAATTTATGTACATGGGAGAAGGCAATGGCACCCCACTCCAGTACTCTTGCATGGAAAATCCAATGGGCAGAGGAGCCTGGTGGGCTGCAGTCCATGGGGTCACAAAGAGTCGGACACAACTGAGACTTCACTTTCGTTTTTCACTTTCCTGCATTGGAGAAGGAAATGGCAAGCCACTCCAGTGTTCTTGCCTGGAGAATCCCAGGGACAGGGGAGCCTGGTGGTCTGCCGTCTATGGGGTCGCAAAGAGTTGGACATGACTGAAGTGACTCAGCAGCAGCATTAATATCTAACTAAAGACATCATTATAGTCACATTATTTTTTCTGCCTGAAAGCATTTCTTTAACTGGCCAGTAATCTTTTTCATTCACAAGAGTCACATCAATTTTAATTGTCTCTGTGAAACTGTGCATAACTCCCACAATCCAAGTAGGTTATTCCATTCATCTACAAATACTAATTAAGAACCTACTTGGTACCAGGTACAACTGTAAGTGCTTAGATGAATAAAGCAAATGGAAACAAACGTTAACAAATGAAAGCAAACCTTAACGAAACAAAAATTCTTGTCTTCATGAGTTTGAGAGTGTAATGAAGAAGAAAGAAAATAGGCATAAAATAAGTATATTTAAAAGTCTGTGAGACCAAAAGGAAGAGCAGAGGAAGGTAAGGAATAGGAAGTGCCAAGAGGATTGGAAAAGTTGACTTAAAACTCACCTTTCACAAAGCTAAGATCATGGGATCTGGTCCCGTCATTTCATGGCAAATAGATGGTGAAACAGTGAGAAACTTTATTTTGGGGGGCTCCAAAATCACTGCAGAAGGTGATTGCTCCCATGAAATTAAGACACTAGCTCCTTGGGAGAAAAGCTATGACCAACTTAGCACATTAAAAAGCAGAATCATTGCCATGAAAGTTCTGTCTAGTCAAAGCTATGGCTTTTCCAGTGGTCATGTATGGATGTGATAGGTGCACTATAAAGAAAGCTGAGTGTCAAAGAATTGATGCTTTTGAACTGTGGTGTTGAAGAAGACTCTTGAGAGTCCCTTTGACAGCAAGGAGATCCAACCAGTCCATCCTACAGGAAATCAGTCCTGAATGTTCATTGGAAGGACTGAAGTTGAAGCTCCAATACTTGACCACCTGATGTGAAGAACTGACTAATTTGAAAAGACCCTGGTGCTAGGAAAAATCAAAGGCAGGAGAAGAAGGGGATAACAGAGTCTGAGATGGTTGGATGGCATCACCAACTCGATGGACATCAGTTTGAGCAAGCTCCGGGAGTTGGTGATGGACAGGGAGGCCTGGTGTGCTGCAGTCCATGGGGTCACAAAGAGTTGGATGTGATTGAGCAACTGAATGAAGAAGGCAATGGCACCCCACTCCAGTACTCTTGCCTGGAAAATCCCATGGACGGAGGAGCCTGGTAGGCTGCAGTCCATGGGGTCATGAAGAGTCAGACACGACTGAGTGACTTCACTTTCACTTTTCACTTTCATGCACTGGAGAAGGAAATGGTGCAACCCACTCCACTGTTCTTGCCTGGAGAATCCAAGAGGACAGTGGAGTCTGGTGGGCTGCCGTCTATGGGGTTGCACAGAGTTGGACACGACTGAAGTGACTTAGCAGCAGCAGAGCAACTGAACTGAGAGGATTGGATGGGTGATCAGACTGGGCCTCATTGATAAGGTGACATTTGAGCAAAAACTTGAAGGAACTGAGAGGATAAACCAAGTGAGTCACTCAAAAAGTGGTCAAGGTAGAGAAGTAAGCTGGTCCAGTTAGCCTAAGATAGGAGTATATGTGCCATATTTAAGAAATAGCAAAATGTTGGATTGGAGTGATAAGAGGGAAAGATTATGAGATGGGAATCATTGAGCTGTATGGAGAAAACAAATGCATTTGGCTTTGTAGGTATGGCTAAGGATTTGGGTTTTAATCCTGAGTTAACTTGTGAGCAATGCAGAATTTTAAGAAATAACATGGTCTGAGGATAAGGATATCCAACATTTGCAAAGGATAAGGTTGGTTGTCCTCAAAGAACTTTATACATATCCTATTGTTAACAGTTAACATGATGTATTTGCTAAACTGAATCTCTCTCATCACTGTCCAATACTCTGAAGTTCTTGAGACTATGAATCATGTTATATTTGTTTTTGTATCCACAGGTATCAACCTGCACTTACAAGCCAGAAAATCACATATGGCCAATAAACTTAGATGTATTAATTACAAAATATTGTCTGTCCAGGATGTAAAAACTGTTTAAAAACTTTAAAACAGAGATAGATGCTGTTGCATGTTAGTGCAAATCACAATAGAAGTCAGAGGTAATTTAATGCATGCACTGATAGCATGGTGGCTCAGAGGTAAAGAATCCACCTGCAGTGTGGGAGACCTGGGTTTGATCCCTGGGTCGGGAAGGTCCCCTGAAGAAGGAAATGGCTACCCACTCCAGTGTTCTTGCTTGGAGAATTTCATGAACAGAAGGGCCTGACAGGCTACAATCCTTGGGGTCACAAAGAGTCGGACATGACTAAGTGACTAACACTGAGAGCATACATTCTATGTGCATTGTTATTTCATTCCCCTTTGGGTGACTTAAAATAATCATCTGATGCTGCAAAGTTCTAAGTTGAACAAAGAAACACTGTATCTCTCTTCACATGAACCTTGAAACAACTATATGATTCGAAGAAGACTGAAAAAAGAAAAAAAAAACTTTAAACCATAATAAGACTTGTCATTTCTCTGAGACTTCATATATTTTAATGATTTTATTTTTTCATAAGAATCTTAAGAAATTTGTCATATGTGTCCATTTTCATAGTGAACATATTAATTCTTACTAAGATTTCAGATTTGAACCCAAAGCTATCACTGTTAGATTTCTGCCTTATCACTCTATTCATCAGAAGGTCTCTACACAAATATATACATCTGTATTACAGAGAGATGTATCTTGACGTATATTCATAGACCTAAGTATACTTACATAGAACTTATATGCAAAAAATTACTACCGCATTTGGGAAAAGTGCCTTGTATTTAAAAAGAATGTTTTGTGTCTGTGGAGGAGAACGAGATTTTGAGGTATCGAAAGAACTGAAGGTAAGTTTCAGAACTTATTTTCCTCAGTCTAGAAATTCTGACTACTTCAGTGAGATCTCATATCAATTTCTCACTTTGGCTTAATGTGCCTCTAAGAATGCTTTGAAAGATACATGGGACTTTAAATTGCAACCTTGGTTCTTTTTACCTCCTCATAGTAGAAATAAGCCTTAGTGATTTTTCTTTCTTCCTATCTCTCCCTATTACCTGAGTGATCTCCTTGTCCAAGGCCACTCTATTCTCACCTGAAGAATAGTACCTATCACTTCCTCAAATAGCTCTGGTAAGGGGCAGTTCTAAAAGATATATAAGAACAATTCCAACGAACCGTATATGTATAGACAGACAGATAGATACATGCCTGTCTACACACATATGCAGGATAGGCTCTGTGTGTACATGTATATTTGCATTTAGTTGTTAAAAACCTTAAACTCCAAGATAGACAAACTGAGATTAGAATCTTAATTCTGCTATCATTTCAGCAGCATAAGTATCAACCAGTCATAAACTCCCTAAAATTCAGTCTTCAAATATGTAGAATAGAAGTAATGTCTCCATCTTTAGAAGTTATTACAAGAATATAATGATACAAAATAATTAAAAGCAATAGTGGAGACTAATATTACTTATTTAATAATAGTAGCTAACAGTAAATGACTAACCTATCTGTTAATATCTAGTATTTCCATGTGCAGATTGCATTAAGTCTGAATACAAAGTGAGGTGAGGTGAAGTCGCTCAGTCGTGTCCGACTCTTTGCGACCCCGTGGACTGTAACCTACTAGGCTTCTCTGTCCATGGGATTCTCCAGGCAAGAATACTGGAGTGGATTGCCATTTCCTTCTCCAGGGGATCTTCCCGACCCAGGGATCGAACCCAGGTCTCCTGTATTGGAGGCAGACGCTTTAACCTCTGAGCCACCTGGGAAGCCACCTGGGAATACAAAGTAGTGGGTCAATATTAAATCAGTTTTCATAATGGAGCATATATAATACAAACATTTATGCAAACGGTATTAAATTCCTTTGTTTTATAAACTCATTGCTATAAACTGAAAATCTTGCTAAGAGTGGCAGTGTATTGCCATTTTAAAGGAATTTCCTTCTCAAACCTTTCTCTGGGCAGCTGCCTGTTTTTTTGAATTTCCTGTGATTTACACATCTGTCTACTGCAATGGGAAGCCATGCCGATAGGTGGGCAGAGGTGGGCCACGCATCGATCTCTGTGACATGCCATTAGCCGTCTTCTTTCACTTAATATTATCTGACGAGTCTTGACCAATTCAATTTTCCTTCTGATGACACTATGCTTAATAGAATTAGAACTCCTCCTGCTCTCATGTCATGTTTTACGCTTAGGCAGATTCAAAGTTGTCTCTTCTTAATTCTGTCTTAAGTCATTTTAGCTAATTCTCCATTCCCTTTTAATCCTGATATTAAATGAAAAGCAAAACATTTCCACTGGCCTCGATAAAATTTGTCATTCTCTTGCAAAGTTCAAAGTGCTAACTAAACCATTTCATAGAATTGTTCCATATTGTTTAGCAATTTGGAACTTTTATCCTTGTTGTTTGCAACTTAATTATGAATTCATATTTTAAAATAGATCATTTTGGTTTTGTCAATGGGAAATAATTTATTTTGAAATTCTTTTTTTTTCTCCTAAATCAATATATGCTACGGATAAGAAAGTTCCAGTGACCCAAGATCAGTTCTTTCTAACAGAGAAGATCTGCAACTTTTTGTTTACAGAGGACTGTTTTGTTGTCTCTTTTTTTTTTTTTTTTTTGCTTACTAAGATGAAGTTTTTACTGTAAAATTAAATGTCGATTTGTAAACAGACACCAACATTTCCCTAATCAGCAATGTTCTTATTCTTTAGGATTTTAGCATAGAAAGTTTATTAGGGAAATCAGAGGTTAAATTCTACCAAATATATATTCTGTTGAGAAATAAACATAGTACAAGTCATAGCATTAACCCTAGTTCATCAATTCAGTTCAGTCTCTCAGTCGTGTCCGACTCTTTGCAACCCCATGAATTGCAGCACGCCAGGCCTCCCTGTCCATCACCAACTACTTTGCAGTCCAAGGGACTCTCAAGAGTCTTCTCCAACATCGCAGTTCAAAAGCATCAATTCTTTGGCGCTCAGCCTTCTTCACAGTCCAACTCTCACATCCATACATGACTACTGGAAAAACCATAGCCTTGACTAGACGGACCTTAGTAGGCAAAGTAATATCTCTGCTTTTGAATATGCTGTCTAGGTTGGTCATAACTTTTCTTCCAAGGAGTAAGTGTCTTTTAATTTCATGGCTGCAGTCACCATCTGCAGTGATTTTGGAGCCCAAAGAAATAAGTCTGACACTGCTTCCACTGTTTCCTCATCTATTTGCCATGAAGTGATTCGACCAAATGCCATGATCTTAGTTTTCTGAATGTTGAGCTTTAAGCCAACTTATTCACTCTCCTCTTTCACTTTCATCAAGAGGCTTTTGAGTTCCTCTTTACTTTCTGCCATAAGGGTGGTGTCATCTGCATATCTGAAGTTATTGATATTTCTCCCAGCAATCTTGACTCCACCTTGTGTTTCTTCCAGTCCAGCGTTTCTCCTAGTTCATAGAGTCTAATAAATGTGCATGTGTCTGTGTTCAGTCGCTTCAGTAGTGTCCAACTCTGTGACCCTATGGACTGTAGCTCCTCTGTCCATGGGATTCTCCAGACAAGAATACTGGAGTGGGTTGACATGCCCTCCTCCAGGGGATCTTCCCAACCCAGGGATTGAACCCATGTCTCTTATGTCTCCTGCATTGCAGGTGGATTCTTTACCACTAGTGGCACCTGGGAAGACAAGTCTAATAAAATTTCTTTCCTTTTTTTCTCCCTCTCAGTGATATCAAAAGAACTGCATCTTTTAATGTCTATAATGAAGAAAAGCTATGACCAACCTAGACAGCATATTAAAAAGCAGAGACATTACTTTGCCAACAAAGGTCCGTATAGTCAAGACTATGGTTTTTCCAGTAGTCATGTATAGATGTAAGAGTTGGACTTTAAAGAAAGCTGAGCGCCGGAGAATTGATGCTTTTGAACTGTGGTTTTGGGGAAGACTCTTGAGAGTTCCTTGGACTGCAAGGATATCCAATCAATCCATCCTAAAGAAAATCAATCCTAAATATTCATTGGAAGGACTGATGCTGGGGGCTGAAACTCCAATACTTTGGCCACCTGATGTGAAGAACTGACTCATTGGAAAAGACCCTGATAATGGGAAGGGTTGAAGGTGGGAGCAAAAGGAGATGACAGAGAATGAGATGGTTTGATGGCATCTCTGACTCAATGGACATGAGTTTGAGTAAGTTCCAGGAGTTGGTGGTGGACAGGGAAGCCCGGTGTGCTGCAGTCCATGGGGTTGCAAAGAGTTGGACACAATTATGCAACTGAATGAACACCTGAGATAGTATTTGTTAGTCTCATTCTATATATGAAGAAAATAAGGCAAAAAATAAAGTCAGCAATGTTGTTGTTCAGTTGCCAAGTCATGTCCAACGCCCTGTGACCCCATGAACTGTGTCATGCCAGGCTTTCCTGTTTTTCACTGCCTCCCTTAGTTTGCTCAAACTCACGTCCATACACATAAAATATTTTGACTTCTGCCTGTTTCCTTCCCAGATTACCCCAGGATACTGAAGGCAATGCTTAGCATTTGGCTGACCGTTTTCGGGCACCTTTCATATTGCCTGAACAAACTCATTTGCAAAATAATAATTAAAATGATAATACTGATATAAAAATAACTACAACTGCTGAATGACTTGTCATGATAACAAGGGAGAACAATGATGAGATGCTTGCAATGACAGTACCCAGGTTATACAATAGTTTATATATGTGTGCACTTTTGCCTCTGTGGGTGCAAGTGTGGATGTGGTCATGGGTGAGTGAGTGTACATCCCCATCTCCAGTGACTTTCCATTGAATAAATGGCAATGAAAAACAATTTTAACACTAGATAGACTTTATTCTTATTTAACTCATTTATATCTTATTTAAACTATATGCAGAGTACATCATGAGAAACACTGGGCTGGAGGAAGCACAAGTTGGAATCAGTGTTGCTGGGAGAAATATCAATAACCTCAGATAATGCAGATGACACCATCCTTATGGCAGAAAGTGAAGAAGAACTAAAGAGCCTCTTGATGAAAGTGAAAAAGGAGAAAGAGATGGCTTAAAGCTCAACATTCAGAAAACTAAGATCATGGCATCTGGTCCCATCACTTCATAGCAAATAGATGGGGAAACAGTGGAAACAGTGGCTGACTTTATTTTTCTGGGCTCCAAAATCACTGCAGATGGCGATTGCAGCCATGAAATAAAAAGATGCTTACTCCTTGCAAGGAAAGTTATGACCAACTTAGATAGCATATTGAAAAGCAGTTGTTGACTTTGTCAACAAAGGTCTGTCTAGTCAAGGCTATGGTTTTTCCAGTGGCCATGTATGGACATGAGAGTTGGATTATAAAGAAAGCTGAGTGCCGGAGAATTAATGCTTTTGAAGTGTGGTGTTGGAGAAAACTCTTGAGAGTCCCTTGGACTGCAAGGCGATCCAACCAGTCCATCCTAAAGGAGATCAGTCCTGGACGTTCACTGGTAGGACTGATGTTGAAGCTGAAACCTCAATGCTTTGGCCATCTGATGCAAAGAGCTGACTCATTTGAGAAGACCCTGATGCTGGGAAAGATTGAGGGCAGGAGGAGAAAGGTACGACAGAGGATGAGATGGTTGGACGGCATCACCAACTTGATGGACATGGGTTTGGATGGACTCTGGGAGTTTGGTGATGGACGAGGAGGCCTGGCGTGCTGCAATTCATGGGGTCACAAAGAGTCAGACACTACTGAGTGACTGAACTGAACTGAACTGAGACTATTCTACAAATTCCCTTCAGTCTCTACTATCATTGACATTGTATTATTGAAATTTATTGAAATATACTCCTTTGGGACATCCCCTGCAGTCCAGTGGTTAAGAAGCCACCCACCAATGCAGGGGATACTGGTTCAATCCCTGGTCAGGGAACAAAGATCCCACATGCTGTGGGGCAAGTAAGTCCATGTGCTGCAACTAGAGAAGCCTGCACAGCCAAACCAAAAAACTCCTCTTCAACAGTGTTAATTGTGGTTCTCTCCACCCTCCATTCTACCTGTGGAAAACCTAACCTAAATGCCAGGTTCTCTCTGAAGGTTTTCCTGAATAGTGCATTTGTTTTCTCTTGCTTCTGCAAGAAGTTGACACAAACTGATTTAGGACCCTATGAATTTATTACCTCAGGGTTCTGTAGGTCAGAAGTCTCACCGGGCTATAATCAAGGTTTGGGGGCTGTACTCATTCTGGAAGCTCTAAGGGAAAATACATTTCCTGGTCTTTCCATATTTTAGAGTCTGCCTGAATCGTTTAGTTCATGATTCTTTCTTCCCTGTTCAAAGTCAGCAATGTAGCATTTTCAACTCTCTCTTAGACTCTGACCTTCTGAGAAAGTCCTTTGTAAGTACCTTGGACCCCCACCCTGAAGAATCATGGATAATCTTCCCACCTAAAATGCCTAGATTTATCACATCCAAAATACCTTCTGCCATGCAAAGTAATGTATATCTGCAAGTTCTGGAAATTATAACGTGGGCATCTTTAGGGGAGACAGTATTCCACCTACTACAGAGGAAAATCAATCTTGTCTCTGTCATTATGTTTCCATTAAGCGTTTAGGCCACTAGTACATTTTAAATTTAATATAGATTTATGTGCGTTGTTTTTCATTGTGGTTTCATCTCTTCCCTTCATAGTTAGAATCCCAGAGGGCATTGAAATCTTATCTCTTCAATTCAATTGGAGCTACTTGAGGATATTCCTACCTCCTGGACACCTTTTGATTCTGAGAACATCTGACACGAGTGTGGTTTATTAAATTGAACTTAAAAGTTTTGAGACAGACTAATTAAACTTTGAGTCAGTCAAAGCAGAAGCAGCAAGGGATGATTGAGTTACTTTGTTAAGCGATTTTTGTTACCAGGCAAGACAAGACTGGCAATTAACATGAGCCTGAAGGGGTTCTGAATGAACCTCCCCAAAATGGTGGCACTTTGGGTTGCAGATTATTTTGAGCTGAAGGCAAAGAAAAAGGTTTACCTCTCCCTTAACTACCTAAAATAATTTAGATAGAGGGCCTGCCCCAGAAAGAGCATTGTTTCCAAGAGATCACTTTTTCTCTGAATGGCTTATTTGCATGGCAGAATAAACATCTAATCACCAAATATCTTCTCTCCTTACAGTCCTGTGAATCACCCTCCCCTTTGAAGCTCCAGGCCCCTGTCCCATTCCTTAGCTCAGGATGGCATATCAGTTGCCCAGCTTGTCCTTAGGTTTCATTGTCTTTGTGGAGCCCCTGTACATAAGCAATTCGATTTTTATCTGTTGGGACTTCTCTGGTGGTCCAGTTGTTAGGAATCTGCCTTGCAATGCAGGGGACATGGGTTTAACCCCTGGTTGGGGAACCAAGATCCCACATGCTACAGAGCCACTAAGCCCCTGCACCACAACAACTGCACAATGTGCACCACAACTAGAGAGTCTGTGTGCCTCAATAAAAGCTCTCACGTGATGCAAGTGCTGCAATTAAGACCTGACACAACAAATAAGCTAATCTATTATTCTATGTCAATTTTATTTTTTGAGCATCCAGAAAACCTAGAAGCACAGAAGAAAAATTGTTCCTCCCCAAGAGGTGGTCTTTCAGGAAAACTAAATATAGAAAACTAAATCTGAGTTTTGGGGATTGCCATATTTTTTTAGAATGGGTGTATTTTCTAGAATAGGATGCAGTCAATTTGGGGCTTCCCTGGTGGCTCAGAGGCTAAAGCGTCTGCCTCCAAATGCAGGAGACCTGGGTTCGATCCCTGGGTTGGGAAGATCCCCTGGAGAAGGAAATGGTAACCCACTCCTGTATTCTTGCTTGGAGAATCCCATGGATGGAGAAGCCTGGTAGGCTACAGTCCATGGGTTTGCAAAGAGTGGGACACAACTGAGCGACTTTACCTTCACCTTCACCTTCAATTTTGAGAGGCCATTAACTATCACAGTTGCTGAGAAAAAATTAGGAGTCATTTCAGTCTTTTATCTTTGATGCTGATTACCAAGATCATTCTTGTATGATCTTGTTCCAAGATCAGGTGGTGATAATTGCCTCATATGGAAGGATTTAAACTTTACTTTAGACAGTAGTCCAAGAGCTTCCCTAGTGGCTCAGAGGGTAAAGCGTCTGCCTGCAATGCAGGAGCCCCAGGTTCGATTCCTGGGTTGGGAAGATCCCCTGGAGAAGGAAACAGCAATCCACCCAGCACTCTTGCCTGGAAAATTCCATGGATGGAGGAGCCTGATGATAGGCTACAGTCCATGGGGTCACAAAGAGTCGGACACGACTGAGCGACTTCACTTTAGACTGTAGTCCAAACCCTGACATTCATAAACTTACTTATATGTCTATCTTTAGAAATAAAGGAGGGACTAGTCATTAAGATAATCCTATTTTTGTTCTCAATTACTAGAATGGTGGAGAGTTATATTGTTCAGGGACTATGGCTGCAGGAGATAACAGAGAACAGGCTACATGGTTTCTTCAAATTCAGAGCAAAATAAAATTGGGTTTTTCTATTGATGATGATCCTCACCATGCCTACAACCTATGCACATTCTACAAACAGAATCTGAAAGAAAAAGTCAAATATACTTGGGTTAAATATACTCTGGGTTAAATATACTTGGGTTAAATATACTCTGTTTTGAGGAAATAAAGGCACAAGATTTTTAGGTTTAAAAGCATTGTATTCAGAGCAAAATAAAATTGGGTTTTTCTATTGATGATGATCCTCACCATGCCTACAACCTATGAACATTCTACAAACAGAATCTGAAAGAAAAAGTCAAATATACTTAGGTTAAATATACTCTGGGTTAAATATACTCTGTTTTGAGGAAATAAAGGCACAGATTTTTAGGTTTAAAAGCATTGTGCTGTTTGTTTCAAAGACTAACCCCTGTGACCTCCCTAAGAGATATTCACTAATATTTTCAATTTTGAAATTTAAAGGTTAAAAAACAAAAAGGTTAACATCAAGAACACTAAAACACAGATATGAATTAATTTTTAAGTGTCTAAAAATATAACATTAGGAAAAGGCATTAATTTTTAAATGAATAAATTGTTACATTATCTGTCACAAAATAACTATCTCACTGAAGGCATGCTCTAGGTAGGTTAACTTTTCTGACTTTGCAATAACTTTTAAGTGGGTACTATGTTTACTGAAAAAGCATACTCAATTTAAAATAAGTTTCTCATGGGCAAATTACTAGAAAAGTAAACTATAAAAAGTCTTCTAATTTTTCATAGAAGCTGGTATTTTAGAGCTTTTTAGTATATTCCAGATAATGTAAATTTAGACCTCTGAAAATCAAAGTTCCTGACTAGAACCCACAAAGTATAAAAGTAAAACCTACCTTCTTACTAAGTGTATTTTATATGGATTTTAATTTTTTAAAAGTGATTATTTTATAATTTGATGCATACCAGCTAACAAACGGAGAAGGCAATGGCAACTCACTACAGTACTCTTGCCTGGAGAATCCCAGGAATGGGGGAGACTGGTAGGCTGCTGTCCATGCGGTCGCGAAGAGTCGGAGACGACTGAGCACCTTCACTTTCACTTTTCACTTTCATGCATTGGAGAAGGAAATGGCAACCCACTCCAGTGTTCTTGCCTGGAGAATCCCAGGCACGGGGGAGCCTGGTGGGCTGCCGTCTATGGGGTCGCACAGAGTCGGACACAACTGAAGTGACTTAGCATTAGCAGCAGCAGTTAACAAAATCTAGTAAATCTGAAGTTCAGTTGTCCAGGAGTAGATTTCTGGTCAAAGATGAAGAATGTGTGATGGGGAGATACAGTGATAGGTTTCTGCATAGGAAGGTGTGATAGTTAATGTGTCAACTTGGCTGGGCCATGCTGTGAACTCCTTTTCTGAATCATTCCTCTGAATGTTTCTGTGAGGTATTTTTAAACAAGATTAACATTAAAGCTGGTAGAATTTGAATAAAGTGGATAATCCTCCCTGACATGGTGGGCCTTGTCCAACTGGCTGAGTGCCCTAATTGAACTAAGGGGCACCTCCTTAAACAACAGAATTCTGATAACAGATAACCTTTGGATTTTACTTACTCATCTCTTCACTTAGAAGAGCCAATTTCCTTAGAATAGATTACCTTAAACAGATACACACACACACACACACACACACACACACACACACACACACACTTATATATATATATGTTGCTTTTCTGTTTTATTAGTTGTATTAGTCCTATCTATCTGTGTATGAAGCACAGATATATGCTACTGCTAAGTCACTTCAGCCATGTCCAACTCTGTGCTACCCCATAGACGGCCTTCTACCAGGCTCCTCTGTCCCTGGGATTCTCCAGGCAAGAACACTGGAGTGGGTTGCCATGTCCTTCTCCAGCACAGATATATAGATAGGTATAAATATATATATCTAATCTATCTATCTCCTATTGGTTCCATTTCTCTAGAGAACCCTAACACAAAGTGAAAAAGGAATAATTATCCAGAAATAAAATAGAAAATCAACTAATGGATCATAAATAAGGCACACCATCAATGATATATTAGTGTATGTCATAAAGGTAAAAAGTGATCTGTATGGATGAGGCAAAGAAATGAACATGTCTTAGCTACCAAGGATGGTGCTACTTGCTTCAAAATTTACCCCCATAGCCTCCCTATGAGATATTATCATTTTCAATTTTCAGGTAATGATATTGTCGACTAAAAAGATGTACAACTTGAGAGTTGTGAGTTAAGTTTTATTTGGGGCAAAATGAGGACTGCAGCCTAGCACTCAGAAGCTCTATACAGTCAACAAAAACAAGACCAGGAGCTGACTGTGGCTCAGATCATGAACTCCTTATTGACAAATTCAGACTCAAATTGAAGAAAGCAGGGAAAACCGCTGGACCATTCAGGTATGACCTAAATCAAATCCCTTATGATTATACAGTAGAAGTGAGAAATAGATGTAAGGGCCTAGATCTGATAGAGTGCCTGATGAACTATGGAATGAGGTTTGTGACATTGTATAGGAGACAGGGATCAAGACCATCCCCATGGAAAAGAAATACAAAAAAGCAAAATGGCTGTCTGGGGAGGCCTTACAAATAGCTGTGAAAAGAAGAGAAGCGAAAAGCAAAGGAGAAAAGGAAACATATAAGCATATGAATGCAGAGTTCCAAAGAATAGCAAGAAGAGATAAGAAAGCCTTCTTCAGCGATCAATGCAAAGAAATAGAGGAAAACAACAGAATGGGAAAGACTAGAGATCTCTTCAAGAAAATTAGAGATACCAAGGGAACATTTCATGCAAAGATGGGCTCAATAAAGGACAGAGATGGTATGGACCTAACAGAAGCAGAAGATATTAAGAAGAGGTGGCAAGAATATAAGGACTGTACAAAAAAGATCTTCATGACCTGGATAATCACGATGGGATGATCACTCATCTACAGCCAGACATCCTGGAATGTGAAGTCAAGTGGCCCTTAGAAAGCATCACAACGAACAAAGCTAGTGGAGGTGATGGAATTCCAGTTGAGCTGTTTCAAATCCTGAAAGATGATGCTGTGAAAGTGCTGCACTCAATCTGCCAGCAAATTTGGAAAACTCAGCAGTGGCCACAGGACTGGAAAAGGTCAGTTTTCATTCCAAT
>SJYT01015543.1:237247-252149 GCA_006410635.1 Cephalophus harveyi | reverse complement strand
GAGAAAGAGCAGCCAATGAGAGGGGAGAAGAAGCAAGAGGAAGGGGAGTCCCAGAAGCCAAGTGAAGAACAGATGTCCAGGAAAGGGATGACCAGCTGCATCAACCATGCTGTTTGGTTAGACACGATGAGGACTGAGAACGGACCACAGGATTTGAGAGATAAAAGGCACAAGTCCACAAGAAGAGCAGGGGGGTGGTGTGTGGAGGTAGGGGAGGGGAGGGCTGGTGGGGAGGTGAGGCTGAAGCCCAGCTGAGTGGGTTGCAGAGAAATTAGGAAGAATTAAGAGCGTGGGTCAGACAAGCTAGACTCCTCTTTCATAGCCCTTTGCTACAAACAGAGAAATGGGGGCAGTAGTTGAGGGCAATAAGGAGTCAAATTAAAGATGAGAGATTTTATGCTGCAAAGAATGAACCAGTCAAGAGGGGGAAATAAAAAATGCAGGAGAGAAGAGATAACTGGAGGTGTGATGCCTGTGAGCAGGAGAGAGAAGATGGGAATTGCACATGAGTGGAACGAATAGCCTTAAATAGGAACACAGACAATTAGTCACTGCCCCACATGGGGCATCTGGGGACAGAGGCAGGTGGTAGGGAATGAGAAAGTTCTTTTTCTCTTTAAATTTTCTCAGTCAAGTGAGAAGCAAGAAGCAAGGCTGCTTTATGACTCGTGGGGGTAATCCTTAATAGAGGCCTAAACGAACCTGCTTCCTTTAGACCCAGGCAAATAAGCAGCCTCAGGATGGACCAATGAGGGCACCAAAGGGGCAGCCCAGCTCTCAGGTGAGAACTGCCGAACCCAGTTCTTTTTCTTTGTTTCTTTCTCTTTTTGTTTTAGCTTTTGTGATTGACTCCCATTGTAGAGTTTGTAAACTGAGCTACAATAAGTTTCAGCAAAACAATATAATGTAGAACATTAAATTAATGCTGTCAATTTTTTAATTTTGTTGTTTATTGTTTTGGCTTCATACCTGTATAAGCACAATAAGCCTGAATATTTTTTTAATGTTAAGCATTCTCTGAACCCAGTTCTTTTTCTTTGTTTCTTTCTCTTTTTGTTTTAGCTTTTGTGATTGACTCCCATTGTAGAGTTTGTAAACCGAGCTACAGTAAGTTTCAGCAAAACAATATAATGTAGAACATTATATTAATGCTGTCAATTTTTTAATTTTGTTGTTTATTGTTTTGGCTTAATACTTGTATAAGCACAATAAGCCTGAATTTTTTTTTAATGTTAAGCATTCTCACTACACACATGAAACTTAAATCTGTGAGGTAGTGAATCTGTTATTTTCAGCTTGGTAATCATTTCACAGTGTATATCAAATCACTACACTGTATACTTTAAATATATATAATTATATTACTGTCATTTATTCCTCAGTAAAGTTGTAAAAAAAAAAAAAAAAGCTACATCTTTTTTTAAGGAGAGGAAACAGCTGGGAGAACTAGACTTAGCAGCCAGAAGAGGGCATAAGAAGGCAAATCTCTGAGGAATCAAAACCAGGCAGAGAAAAGCCCCTAATCCTTCAGCTACACTTTAAAAATTTAGAAGTCTTTGATCCATTTGCTCTCAGTTTCCCTAGTGANAAAAAAAAAAAAAAAAGCTACATCTTTTTTTAAGGAGAGGAAACAGCTGGGAGAACTAGACTTAGCAGCCAGAAGAGGGCATAAGAAGGCAAATCTCTGAGGAATCAAAACCAGGCAGAGAAAAGCCCCTAATCCTTCAGCTACACTTTAAAAATTTAGAAGTCTTTGATCCATTTGCTCTCAGTTTCCCTAGTGAACCCCTCTTACTTAGTGAGGGAAATACTAATGTTCCAATAAGGAAAGTAGGTAGGACATTTACAAACAATTTATAAGTGAAAAATGGAAACTGCCAATTCAGACCAAAAAAAATGTTGCATTTCACCGGTAGAGGTAGAAAGTAGACTGGTGGTTGCCAGGTGGGGGCAAGGGAAATAGGGAGTTAGTGTTTAATGGGTAGAGTTTCAGTTTGGGAAGAAGAAAAAGTTCTGGATATGGATGGTGGTGATGACACAACAGGACACATGTTGCCACTTAACTGTGTATTTTATTAATAAAAAATGGTTAATAAGGAAAATTTTTTGTTATGTGTATTTTACCACACGCGAAAAAATACTGCATTTCATTGGCAAAGAAATGTAAATTAAAACAATGCAACAGAAGTTTGTACCCATACTCTAGCCGCAGTGGGCACGGATGGCTGTGGAAGAGGTGGATGTCACCCAGGACACAGCGAGACCAGCCTCCTCGCAGCTTGCTGGGTGGACGAAAAGCAATGTCATCTTCCCAGAGGGCTATGAGACTCAAATGCTTTGACACTGTAGCTTGCCTGTCGAGAGCCTATTCTAAAGAAAGCATCAGTACCCAGACTGAGAATATGAAACTAAGTGCATACATATGCACTCACTGTATGCTGGAAGGCCAGGAGGGTGCCACCAAGGGATGACAACCTGGAGGAGAATCTGGAAAACAGAAAGCACAGTGGGCAAGACAGAGCATAGAACTCAAGGGTGCCGGGCACCCATACCCGTCCAGCTGAAAGAAAAGGGCATGCAGAAAGGAGCTTTCGAGCAGAAATCGGAAATGATCCTGCAATCAGATGCAGGAGGAACTGGAAGGAGAAAGTGTGGGGCAGGGAGAAGGAGGAGGTCTCTCTGGATATTATAAGGGATCAGGACAGTTGACCCAGCTTTTTCATGCTCCTCTTTCACCCTCATCAACAGGCTCTTTAGTTCCTCTTCACTTTCTGTCCTTACAGTGGTGTCACTTGCATATCTGAGGCTGTAGATATTTCTCCCAGCTATCTTGATTCCAGCTTGGGATTTATCCAGCCTGACATTTCACATGATATACTCTGTATATAAGTTAAACAAGGAAGATGACAATATACAGTCCTGTGCTCCTTTTCCAAATTTGAACCAGTCAGTTAGCTTGATATTCAAATTCTCCCAGCTATCTTGATTCCAGCTTGGGATTTATCCAGCCTGACATTTCACATGATATACTCTGTATATAAGTTAAACAAGGAAGATGACAATATACAGTCCTGTGCTCCTTTTCCAAATTTGAACCAGTCAGTTAGCTTGATATTCAACATTAAAAAAATGAAGATCATGGCATCCAGTCTCACTCAGTTCAGTTCAGTTGCTCAATTGTGTCCGACTCTCTGCAAAATCATGGACTGCAGCACACCAGGCTTCCCTGTCCATCACCAACTCCTGGAACTTACTCACACTCATGTCCATCGAGTCAGTGATGCCATCAACCATCTCATCCTCTGTTGTCCCCTTCTCCTCCTGCCTTCAATCTTTCCCAGCATCAGGGTCTTTTCTAATGAGTCAGTTCTGCACATCAGGTGGCTAAAGTGTTGGAGTTTTAGCTTCAGCATCAGTCCTTCCAATGCATATTCAGGACTGATTTCCTTTAGAATAGACTGGTTGGATCTCCTTGCAGTCCAAGGGACTCTCAAGAGTCTTCTCCAACACCACAGTTCAAAAGCATCAATTCTTCAGCGCTCAGCTTTCTTCACAGTCCAACTCTCACATCCATACATGACCACTAGAAAAACCATAGCTTTGACTAGATGGACCTTTGTTGGCAAAGTAATGTCTCAGCTTTTTAATATGCTGTCAAGGTTGATCACAGCTTTTCTTCCAAGGAGCAAGTGTCTTTTAATTTCATGGCTGCAGTCACCATCTGCAGTGATTTTGGAGCCCCCAAAATAAAGTCTGTCCCTGTTTCCTTTCCTTGTTTCTCCACCTATTTGCCATGAAGTGACTGGACCAGATGCCATGATCTTTTCTGAATGTTGAGTTTTAAGCTAACTTTTCCACTCTCTTTCACTTTCATCAAGAGGTTCTTTAGTTCTTTGCTTTCTGCCATAAGAGTGGTGTCATCTGCACATCTGAGATTATTGAAATTTCTCCTGGCAATCTTGATTCCAGCTTGTGCTTCATCCAGCCCGGCATTTTGCATGATTGTACTCTGCATATAAGTTAAATAAGCAGGGTGACAATATGCAGCCTTGATGTAATCCTTTCCCGATTTGGAACCATTCTGTTGTTCCATGTCCAGTTCTAATTGTTGCTTCTTGACCTACATACAGATTTCTCAGGAGGCAGGTCAGGTGGTCTGGTATTTCCACCTCTTTAAGAATTTCGCACAGCTTCTTGTCATCCACACAGTCAAAGGCTTTGGCGTAATCAATAAAGCAGAAGAAGACATGTTTCTGGAACTCTCTTGCTTTTTCAGTGATCCAAAGGATGTTGGCAATTTGATCTCTGGTTCCTCTGCTTTTTCTAAATCCAGCTTGAACATCTGGAAGTTCACGGTTCACATACGATTGAAGCCTGGCTTAGAGAATTTTGAGCATCACTTTGCTAGCATGTGAGATGAGTGCAATTGTGCAGGAGTTTGAACATCCTTTGACATTGCCTTTCTTTGGGATTGGAATGAAAACTGACCTTTTCCAGTCCTGTGGTCACTGTTGAGTTTTCCAAATTTGCTGGCATATTGAGTGCAGCACTTCAACAGCATCATCTTTTAGGATCCAGTCCCATCACTTCATGGCAAGCAGATGGGGAAAAAGTGGAAATTGTGACAGATTTTATTTTCTTGGGCTCCACAATCACTGGATGGTGACTGTAGCCATGAAATTAAGACACCTGCTCCTTGGAAGAAAAGCTATGATACACCTAGACAGCATATTAAAAAGCAGAGACATAATTTTGCTGGAAAAGGTCCTTATGGTTAAGGATATTATTTTTCCAGTAGTCACGTATAGGATGTGAGAGTTGGACCATAAAGAAGGCTGAGCACCAAAGAATTGATGCTTTCAAATTGTGGTGCAGGAGAAGACTCTTGAGACATGGATAGCAAGAAGATCAAACCAGCCAATACTAAAGGAAATCAATCCTGAATATTCATTAGGACTGATGCTGAAGCTGAAGCTCCAATGCTTTGGCCACCTGATGTAAAGAGCCGACTCACTGGAAAAGACACTGATGCTAGGAAGATTGAGGGCAGGTGGAGAAGGGGGCGACAGAGGATGAGATGGTTAGATAGCATCAGTGACTCAATGACATGAATTTGAGCAAACTCCAGGAGATAGTGGAGGACAGAGGAGCCTGGTGTACTGCAGTCCACGGGGTCACAGAATCAGACATGACTTAGCGACTGAACAACAACAATTATGACAACAGCTGACCCAGTTCTACCCCAACACACACTATAAACATGTTCCTTCTCAGAGTTGCCATCTCTGATGCGTGTCAGCAGTATGCAACACAAAACACATGGGACACTGATGTGCTCAACGGCATTATTTGTAAGAGTAAAAATATTATTGATAGCTGGCAAAGATAGCTAATAAATTATAGCATATCTCTATAATTCAAAGTTTTTCAGTGATTGAAAATTTATTTTTGAATTTAAATGATATCAGAAAAGGCTCATGTCTAAAGGAAACAGACAACTGCAAAACTGAATTGGGTCTGTGGAATAATCTATAGTGAAAGTGAAGTCACTCAGTCACGTCCAACTCTTTGTGACCCCATGGACTGTAGCCTACCAGGCTCCTGTCCATGGGATTTTCCAGGCAGTAGTACTGGAGGGGATTGCTATTTCCTTTTCCAGCGGATCTTCCCCACCCAGGGATCAAAACCAGGTCTCCCGCATTGTAGACAGATGCTTTACCGTCTGAGCCACCAGGGAAGCCCAATCCACAGTGAAGCTCTGTATAAATGCTGATTTCTCTGATTTTGATAACTGTACTGTAGTTATATAAGAGAATGTCCCTTTTTAAGGAAATATACACTGTACTTCAGTATTTATGAGTGAAGGAGCATCATGTATACACTTACTCTCAAATGATTAACAGAAAAAATAATATACAGAGAGAATGACGAAGCAAATATGGTAATATTCTCAGTGGGAGAATATGAATGGAAGGTATAACTTTTTTCAAAAAGCAAATAACCCAATCCAAGAGGAGCTGCCCCACGTCCGAGGTCAGGGGTGGCGGCCAAGAGGAGCTACCCCGTGTCCGAGGTCAGGGGCAGTGGCCAAGTGCCAGGCTGGGATGGAGCAGGAGCAGCTGAGATGAGCTACCCGCCGTCCGAGGCCAGGGGCGACGGCCCGGAGGAGCTACCCCACGTCCAAGGAGCGGTGGCTGCGCGGGTGCAGGAGGGCCAAGAGGAGCCACTCCATGTTCAAGGTCAGGAGGGGCAGCAGTGAGGAGATACCCCTCATGCAAGGTAAAGAGCAGCAGCTGCGCTTTGCTGGAGCAGTCATGAAGAGATATCCCAGGTCCAAGGTAACAGAAACCCAAGTAAGACTGTAAGTGTTGCGAGAGCACATCAGAGGGCAGACACACTGAACCCATAATCACAGAAAACTAGTCAATCTAATCACACGGACCACAGCCTGGTCTAACTCAATGAAACTAAGCCATGCCCTGTGGGGCCACCCAAGATGGGCGGGTCATGGTGGAGAGGTCTGACAGAATGTGGTCCACTGGAGAAGGGAATGGCAAACCACTTCAGTATTCTTGCCTTGAGAACCCCATGAACAGTATGAAAAGGCAAAATGATAGGATACTGAAAGAGGAACTCCCCAGGTTGGTAGCTGCACAGTATGATACTGGAGATCAGTGGAGAAATAACTCCAGAAAGAATGAAGGGATGGAGCCAAAGCAAAACCAATACCCAGTTATGGATGTGACTGGTGATAGAAGCAAGGTCCAATGCTGTAAAGAGCAATATTGCATAGGAACCTAGAATGTTAGGTCCATGAATCAAGGCAAATTCAGTTCAGTTCAGTCGCTCAGTCGTGTCCAACTCTTTGCAAACCCATGAATTGCAGCATGCCAGGCCTCCCTATTCATCACCATCTCCCGGAGTTCAGTCAAACTCACGTCCATCAAGTCGGTGATGCCACCCAGCCATCTCATCCTCTTTCGTCCCCTTTTCCTCCTGCCCTCAATCCCTCCCAGCATCAAGTCTTTTCTAATGAGTCAACTCTTCGCATCAGGTGGCCAAAGTACTGAAGTTTCAGCTTTAGCATCATTCCTTCCCAAGAACACCCAGGGCTGATCTCCTTTAGAATGGACTGGTTGGATCTTCTTGCAGTCCAAGGGACTCTCAAGAGTCTTCTCCAACACCAAAGTTCAAAAACATCAATTCTTTGGTGCTCAGCTTTCTTTACAGTTCAACTCTCACATCTATACATGACTACTGGAAAAACCATAGCCTTGACTAGATGGACCTTTGTTGGCAAAGTAATGTCTCTGTTTTTATATGCTATCTAGGTTGGTCATAATTTTTCTTCCAAGGAGTAAGTGTGTTTTAATTTCATGGCTGCAGTCACCATCTGCAGTGATTCTGGAGCCCCCAAAATAAAGTCTGATACTGTTTCCACTGTTTCCCCATCTATTTGCCATGAAATGATGGGACCAGATGCCATGATCTTCGTCTTGTGAATGTTGAGCTTTAAGCCAACTTTTTCACTCTCCTCTTTCACTTTCATCAAGAGGCTTTTTAGTTCCTCTTCACTTTCTGCCATAAGGGTACTGTCATCTGCATATCTGAGTTTATTGATATTTCTCCCAAATTGGAAGTGGTCAAACAGGAGATGACAAGAGTGAACGTCGACATTATAGGAATCAGCGAACTAAAGTGGACTGGAATGGGTGAATTTAACTTGAATGACCATTATATCTACTACTGCGGGCAGGAATCCCTAAGAAGAAGTGCAGTAGCCATCATGGTCAACAAAAGAGTCCGAAATGCAGTACTTGGAGGCAATCTCAAAAAGGACAGAATGATCTCTGTTCGTTTCCAAGGCAAACCATTCAAGATCACAGTAATTCAAGTCTATGCCCCAACCAATAACGCTGAAGAACCTGAAATTGCATGGTTCTATGAAGACCTACAAGACCTTTTAGAACTAACACCCAAAAAAGATGTCCTTTTCATTATAGGGGACTGGAATTTTCTTATCTCTCCTTGCTATTCTCTGGAACTCTGCATTCAGTTGGGTATATCTTTCCCTTTCTCTTCTGCCTTTTGCTTCTCTTCTTTTCTCAGCTATTTTTAAGGCCTCCTCAGACAACCATTTTGCCTTTTTGTGTTTCTTTTTCTTGGGGATGGTTTTGGTCACTGCCTCCTGTACAGTGTTGTAAACCTCTGTCCATCGTTCTTCAAGCACTCTTTTCTGCCAGATCTAAACCCTTGAGTCTATTCATCAACTCCAATATATAAATATAAGGGATTTGAATTAGGTCTTACCTGAATAGCCTAGTGATTTTTCCTCCTTTCTTAATTTAAGCCTGAATTTTGCAATAAGGTGTTCATGATCTGAGCCATAGTCAGCTCCCAGTCTTGTTTTTCTGACTGTATAGAACTTCTCCATCTTTGGGTACAAAGAATATAATCAATCGAATTTCAATATTGACCTTGTGATGTCCATGTGTAGCGTCGTCTCTTGTGTTGTTGGAAGTGGGTTTTTGCCATGACCAGTGTATTCTCTTGACAAAACTGTTACCCTTTGCCCTGCCTCATTTTGTACTCCAAGGCCAAATTTGCCTGTTACTCCAGGTATCTCTTGACTTCCTACTTTTGCATTCTAATCCCCTATAATGAAAAGAACATCTTTTGTTTGTTTGTTAGTTCTACAAGGTCTTATAGGTCTTCATAGAACTGTTCTACTCTTTAGCTTCTTCAGCATTAATGGTTGGGACAAAAACTGTGAACAACTGTGATGTTAAATGGTTCACCTTCAAAATGAATCAAGATCATGTGCTCAGTAAAAGATGCAAAAAGAATACCTGTTCCAGTCTCTGGAGCTGTTTCCCTATGTAGCTCCCTCCTCTCTAGGACTTAGCCTCACTAATTCCAAGTACCTTACACTCGTATCTGTCTCCTTATTGGCCTCTGCTTAGATCCCACTCCTGCATTGTGGTCCAGAAAATGCCTCCAGGCAGGAAACTGGGGCAGTCCTCGCTCATCTTGTTTTGTTTTCCTTTTCTCAGGGATCCTATACCACCTGTGTCCAGTATTTGAAAAGAGTTTTTCCATACATTTTGTCCTATTTTCTGGTTATTTACAGCAGAAGGGCAAGCCTGGTACCAGATATTGTATCATTGGCAGAGGTTTTTGTTGTTGTTCAGTTGCTCAGTCTTGTCTGACACTTTGCAACCCCATACTTCACGATCTCCTAGAGCTGACTCAAACTCATGTCCATTGAGTCAATGATGCCATCCAACCATCGCATCCTCTGTTGTCCCCTTCTCCTCCTGCCCTCAACCATTCCCAGAATCAGGGTCTTTTCCAGTGAGTTGGCTCTTTGCATAAGGTGGCCAAAGTATTGAAGCTTCAGCTTCAGCCTCTGTCCTTCCAGTGAATATTCAGGGATGATTTTCTTTTGGATTGACTGGTTTGATATCCTTGCAGTCCAAGGGACTCTCAGGAGTTTTCTCCAGCACCAATTTGAGAGCATCAGTTCTTTGGTGCTCAGCCTTTTTTATGTCCAACTCTCACATCTGTACATGACTACTGGAAAATGACTCAAACTCATGTCCATTGAGTCAATGATGCCATCCAACCATCGCATCCTCTGTTGTCCCCTTCTCCTCCTGCCCTCAACCATTCCCAGAATCAGGGTCTTTTCCAGTGAGTTGGCTCTTTGCATAAGGTGGCCAAAGTATTGAAGCTTCAGCTTCAGCCTCTGTCCTTCCAGTGAATATTCAGGGATGATTTTCTTTTGGATTGACTGGTTTGATATCCTTGCAGTCCAAGGGACTCTCAGGAGTTTTCTCCAGCACCAATTTGAGAGCATCAGTTCTTTGGTGCTCAGCCTTTTTTATGTCCAACTCTCACATCTGTACATGACTACTGGAAAGACCATAGCTTTGACTATATGGACCTTTGTCAGCAAAGTGATGTCTCTTCCTTTTAATATGCTGTCAAGGTTTGTATAGCTTTTCTTCCAAGGAACAAGTGTCTTTTAATTTTGTGGCTTCAGTTACTGTCTGCAGTGATTTCAGAGCCTAAGAAAATAAAGCCTGTCACTGTTTCCACTTTTTCCCCATCTATTTGTCATGAAATTTTGTGAGAGGTTATTTAGGTTTTTTTCTCTACTATTTTTCCGTATTAAGTAAAGGCAGAGATCTTGTCCCCACTTTAGAGGTTAGATGACACAGAGTTGCCAAGAGTGATTACAAAGCTTGAGATCACATACTGAATTGGTAGGACGGCAGGAACCCTGGATCATATGACCTTGCCCTGACTTACTGAACTAGATCCCGCCTGTGGACCTAAGCATACCAGTGAGTGTTGGTAGTGGCACACCAGTGAGTATTACTGGTTCCAGTTGGCAGAGACAAAAGCAGTGGAGAAAAGAGAAAACAGAATAAAGAAAGAAAGTGGTAGAAGAATGGGGTCGGAAGAGCTCTATATCTGTGTATCAGGAGAGAAAGTGGGGCTTCTATAGTAACCCCAAGAGTTGCGTAAGATGTCACTCACTGTCACCCGTAACAATATAGAAAGAATAGCTGCTGACCTGATATCCTTCAACATATTATCTCGTTTAATCTTCATTCTCTACCTAAAGAAGACACTATTATTCCTATATTATAGATGAGGAAACTGAGGCTCAAAGGCAAAATTACCTGCCCATAACAATATTGCAGCAATGCTGAGATTTGAACAGGGCACAGCAGACTCCTAAGTTCGTGCTAGTCATCCTTATGGTTCGCCAACAGAGGGTACCTTTCCCTGACTTCGTTTTTGTTGACTTGCCTAGTACTTTTTCCCCTTTCACCTGATTCTGCCCCTACAGGAATACCATTTATTTTCTTCTTACTTTTAAAATCAATACATGCTAATTGTAGGAGATTTTGAAAATACAGAACATTAGAAGGACAAGAATCATCTGTATACTCACCGTTATCCATTATTTTCAATCTCAAACTTTGGTTTTTCACTGTAATGCTCACTTTTGTAACTGCTTTGTCTTCACCACATATAATGTGGTATTTATTGATGAATGTTTATTGATTTTAGGCACCATCAGAACTCTATAGAATATTTAAAACAGCAGTTAATTTGCTAAGAAAGTCACACATTTGTTTTTATGCCTAAAGAGCTGCTGGATTCCAGTGGACACACATGGGGCCTGATGTCTTTTTCAGTTTCAGGTCTATGCCATGTTAACTTTCATGGCCCTCATGGCTAAGG
Organism: Cephalophus harveyi; assembly: GCA_006410635.1. Lineage (NCBI taxonomy): Eukaryota > Metazoa > Chordata > Mammalia > Artiodactyla > Bovidae > Cephalophus > Cephalophus harveyi. Next base: position 240,890 of record SJYT01015543.1, on the reverse strand, counting down.
AGCAATGCAAGGGCACCATGCTGTACCCATAGGCTCTCAGCTGATACCTTTCGGCTGTAGGCCTTCAGAGATGGAAAGTAAATTCGGTATATTTATTCACCAACTATTCATTGGACAAGCTCTGTGCTAGCTCCTAGGGAGGAAGTGTGAGCTAGAAACAGTCTTTCCTGTCTTGGAATTTACCCTTTAGTGATAGAAAACCCATGAAATCCATTTCTGAAACGTCCAGATTAGAAGACATTTTCCCACCATGATATTTTTACCAGTAAACTCAGAATTGTTTGTCATAGGTAGGTTTAAAAAGGAACAGTTGTGGAAGTCCAAGTAAAGTTCATAAAGTAAAGATGGGAACCTGTTACTTTAGGCTGACATCAGATGATCTCTTAGCCTGCGTCATGCCGTCTCACAGGGAAGGTTTTATGTATGCCTCCTTTGGTCTTGTCTTCTTTTCATCTCCACGTCTGGTGTATAAGCTTTAGCCGGGGCCTTTGATTTACAGTGTTCTGAAGAAACAGACTGGGGGTGACAAAGCCAGCCAGGCCATCCCTAAGAGCCTGGTATATTGTCCCAAATCAAGCTGTCTGAGAGCCACACAGAGGATTTCTGCCGCCTGCTCAGGGGGAGCCTGCTGGAGGCAGCACCCTGAAAGCCTCATAAAATAGTGTTTCCCCATCCTACTCTGAAAGGCACAGTTTGCTTGGGTATGACAGCAATTTGTAATCCTTTGGATCATCTTTTACTATCAATAGTTTAGTCAACTGAGAAAATAAGAAATTATGGGCCCATCAGTTATAGATATGTTAAATAAAGGGCTTTAAAATTATGTGCAAGTCTGTGACCAATATATATTTTTAAAATTTTAATTGCTTTACAATGTCATGTTAGTTTCTACTGTATAGCAACATGGAGCAACTATAAGTATACATATATCCTTTCCCTCTTGTGGCTCACTTCCATTTTTCCCGCATCCCATCCCTCTAGGTCATCACACACCACTGACCTGAGCTCCCTGTGTTGCATAGCAGATTCCCATTTACATATGGCAGTGTGTATATGTCAGCGCTACTCTCTCAATTTATACCCCCAAGTCCATCCCACTGTTGTGTCCCCAAGTCCTTTCTCTGTGTCTGCATGCAACCAACATTTTTTTAAACTCTAAGACATAGCTTGGTAAAAACTTCGTTGTAGCATACTGAGTATTGAGGGACAGTGAGTTCAGTTACCTCAGTTACCTGAGTTATCACTCAGTTTGGGAGTAATAAAAAATTACCCCAATATTCCACAGCTTAAAACAACAAACATTCATTATCTCACAGTTTCTGGGGGTCAAAAATCTGGGAGTGGCTTAGCTAAGGGTTTCTGGCTTAAGGGGTCTCATGAGGTTGCAGTCAAGCCTTGACTGGAGCTAGAGGATCTGCTTCCAAGAAGATTCACTCATGTGAGTTAACTCCAGAGGACTGGAGTTTTCAGTTCTCCAGCCCTCTCAACAGGGCTGCTGAGTGTCCTCAAGACATGGCAGGTGGCTTCTCCAGTCGAGAGAGAGAGAGAGGTGCTCAAAACAGAAGCCACAGTACCTTTCATAATCTAATCTTGGAAGCAACAGACCATCACTTCTACCATTTTCTATATGTCACACAAGCCTACCCTGCTACAGCATGGGAGGAGGCCATTCCGGAATTTCATGAACTCCAGGAGATGGGGACCTTTAGGGGTCATCTTGGAGGCTTGGCTACCATGTCGGCTGTTGATCAGGCCAAATTTCATTTAAAAGTTCACCATGTTGGGTCAGGTAAATTGATATATATTGCTTCTGTTGTTCGTCTTCTTGAGAGACACAGAGTGAAAATCCAGATCTGAGAGGTTGTGAATGTGCATGTACATGTGTGTGTCCCTAAATCCCAGGCATGAGGCCAATTCTATAGTTTCTTATCATCCGTCAGGTGAAAGAGCTGACACTTGAGAGGCATGGATTGATCACTCGCAGACTTTTGGGACTGAATGAACAGTCTCAACCTGGGCAAGACCAGGGACCCAGTACAAGGGGAAAACCCCTTCTTGTCTGTCCGCTGAAGGGGACACTGACCAGGCTCCAGGTCTGAGGAATCTGAGGAGGGAACCTGTTGTCAGTGGAACATCCTGGGAACACATCAAAGCCATGGTGCCTTTTAGCCCTCATTTTATATTCTTACCACATTTGCTTCATCATTCTCTGTTTCCATTCAATGCTGCTTTTCAAAAGGGTTGTTCTTACTATAAGGTAGTAAATTAACATTGTAAAATACAGACAAACTTAAAGAAAGCTTTGAAAGAAGAAACTCTAGGATGAAAAGGGTGGAAAAAAGTTGGGATGGTCTTCAAGCACATCTCATGACTTATTTTCTTATAACTGTTCATATCACTTAACTCTGGTTCGTGGGTACATGAAGATTTGCTATTTTTTGTTTTTGTATGTTTTCTGCTTGCTTGAGTATTTCATGTATTTTTTTAAAAAGCAGTACTGAGAAGAAACCCTTCTCCTTTTTAAGACCTGGAGATAATCCTTAATCATTGTTACCGTTTTTGTGATTTACTTGTAGCTTTTTTTTTTGGAACCAAATAAGAGTCATTCTCTATGTATAATTTTGCATGCAGCTTTTTTTCATTCTGTGCCTAGAAGGTGGAATTACCACATCAAAAAGCATGCACCTTTNCTTAATCATTGTTACCGTTTTTGTGATTTACTTGTAGCTTTTTTTTTTGGAACCAAATAAGAGTCATTCTCTATGTATAATTTTGCATGCAGCTTTTTTTCATTCTGTGCCTAGAAGGTGGAATTACCACATCAAAAAGCATGCACCTTTCCAAATTTGTTACATAAGTGCTGCTATGCTAACACTCCAAACAACTGTATCAAAAATGTCTGAGAGTGTCGTGTTCCCACATCCTTGCTGACATGGATGTGTTCCCACATCCTTGCTGACATGGGTGAAAACAAAGAATTCATTATGCTAATTTGCATTTCTCTGGTTACTAGTAAGATTTGAGTATCACTTTAATTTTCTTAGACATTTTATTCTCCTGTGAATTATCTGTTCTTCAGTTCACTTCAGTTCAGTCGCTCAGTCGTGTCTGACTCTTTGCGACCCCATGAATTGCAGCATGCCAGGCCTCCCTATCCATCACTGACTCCCGGAGTTCACTCAAACTCACATCCATCGAGTCGGTGATGCCAGCCACCCAGCCATCTCATCCTCTGTCGTCCCCTTTTCCTCCTGCCCCCAATCCCTCCCAGCATCAGAGTCTTTTCCAGTGAGTCAACTCTGTGCATCAGGTGGCCAAAGTACTGGAGTTTCAGCTTTAGCATCATTCCTTCCCAAGAACACCCAGGGCTGATCTCCTTCAGAATGGACTGGTTGGATCTCCTTGCAGTCCAAGGGACTCTCAAGAGTCTTCTCCAATACCGCAGTTCAAAAGCGTCAATTCTTCAGCACTCAGCTTTCTTTACAGTCCAACTCTCACAGCTATACATGACTATTGGAAAAACCATAGCCTTGACTAGATGGACCTTTGTTGGCAAAGTAGCGTCTCTGCTTTTCAATATGCTATCTAGGTTGGTCATAACTTTCCTTCCAAGGAGTAAGCGTCTTTTAATTTCATGGCTGCA
>SJYT01015543.1:189820-232216 GCA_006410635.1 Cephalophus harveyi | reverse complement strand
CTGGGTATTGTTTTTGCTTTGGCTCCATCCCTTCATTCTTTCTGGAGTTATTTCTCCACTGATCTCCAGTAGCATATTGGGCACCTACTGACCTGGGGAGTTCCTCTTTCAGTATCCTATCATTTTGCCTTTTCATACTGTTCATGGGGTTCTCAAGGCAAGAATACTGAAGTGGTCTGCCATTCCCTTCTCCAGTGGACCACATTCTGTGAGACCTCTCCACCATGACCCGCCCATCTTGGGTGGCCCCACAGGGCATGGCTTAGTTTCATTGAGTTAGACCAGGCTGTGGTCCATGTGATTAGATTGACTAGTTTTCTGTGAGTATGGTTTCAGTGTGTCTGCCCTCTGATGTGCTCTTGCAACACTTACAGTCTTACTTGGGTTTCTCTTACCTTGGACCTGGGTTATCTCTTCATGGCTGCTCCAGCAAAGTGCAGCCGCTGCTCCTTACTTTGGATGAGGGGTATCTCCTCACCGCTGCCCCTCCTGTGCCCGTGCAGCCACTGCTCCTTGGACGTGGGGTAGCTCCTCCGGGCCGCCCCACCTGGCCTGGGGCGGGGAGTAGCTCATCTCGGCCGCTCTTGCTCCGTCTCAGCCTGGCACTTGGCCGCAGCCCCTAACCTCGGACGTGGGGTAGCTCCTCTCGGATTGGGTTATTTGCTTTTTGAAAAAATTATACCTTCCATTCATATTCTCCCACTGATAATATTCTTACCATATTTGCTTCATCATTCTCTCTGTATATTATTTTTTCTATTAATCATTTGAGAGTAAGTGTAGTCATGATGCTCCTTCACTCATAAATACTGAAGTACAGTGTATATTTCCTAAAAAAGGGACATTCTCTTATATAACTACAGTACAGTTATCAAAATCAGAGAAATCAACATTTATACAGAGCTTCACTGTGGATTGGACTTCCCTGGTGGCTCAGACGGTAAAGCATCTGTCTACAATGTGGGAGACCTGGTTTCGATCCCTGGGTCGGGAAGATCCGCTGGAGAAGGAAATAGCAATCCCCTCCAGTACTACTGCCTGGAAAATCCCATGGACAGAGGAGCCTGGTAGGCTACAGTCCATGGGGTCACAAAGAGTTGGACATGACTGAGCGACTTCACTTTCACTATGGATTATTCCACAGACCCAATTCAATTTTTGCAGTTGTCTGTTTCCTTTAGACATGAACCTTTTCTGATATCATTTAAATTCAAAAATAAATTTTCAATCACTGAAAAACTTTGAATTATAGAGATATGCTATAATTTATTAGCTATCTTTGCCAGCTATCAATAATATTTTTACTCTTACAAATAATGCCGTTGAGCACATCAGTGTCCCATGTGTTTTGTGTTGCATCCTGCTGACACGCATCAGAGATGGCAACTCTGAGAAGGAACATGTTTATAGTGTGTGTTGGGATAGAACTGGGTCAGCTGTTGTCATCATTGTTGTTGTTCAGTCGCTAAGTCATGTCTGATTCTGTGACCCCATGGACTGGAGTACACCAGGCTCCTCTGTCCTCCACTATCTCCTGGAGTTTGCTCAAATTCATGTCATTGAGTCACTGATGCTATCTAACCATCTCATCCTCTGTCGCCCCCTTCTCTGCTTGCCCTCAGTCTTCCTAGCTTCAGTGTCTTTTCCAGTGAGTCAGCTGTTTACATCAGGTGGCCAAAGCTTTGGAGCTTCATCTTCAGCATCAGTCCTAATGAATATTCAGGATTGATTTCCTTTAGTATTGGCTGGTTTGATCTTCTTGCTATCCATGTCTCAAGAGTCTTCTCCAGCACCACAATTTGAAAGCATCAGTTCTTTGGTGCTCAGCCTTCTTTATGGTTCAACTCTCACATCCTATACGTGACTACTGGAGAAATAATATCCTTAACCATAAGGACCTTTTCCAGCAAAATTATGTCTCTGCTTTTTAATATGCTGTCTAGGTGTATCATAGCTTTTCTTCCAAGGAGCAAGTGTCTTAATTTCATGGCTACAGTCACCATCCAGTGATTTTGGAGCCCAAGAAAATAAAATCTGTCACAATTTCCACTTTTTCCCCATCTGCTTGCCATGAAGTGATGGGACTGGATCCTAAAAGATGATGCTGTTAAAGTGCTGCACTCAATATGCCAGCAAATTTGGAAAACTCAACAGTGACCACGGACTGGAAAAGGTCAGTTTTCATTCCAATCCCAAAGAAAAGCAGTGTCAAAGGATGTTCAGACTACTGCACAATTGCACTCATCTCACATGCTAGCAAAGTAATGCTCAAAATTCTCCAAGCCAGGCTTCAATAATATGTGAACCGTGAACTTCCAGATGTTCAAGCTGGATTTAGAAAAAGCAGAGGAACCAGAGATCAAATTGCCAACATCCTTTGGATCACTGAAAAAGCAAGAGAGTTCCAGAAACACGTTTTCTTCTGCTTTATTGACTACGCCAAAGCCTTTGACTGTGTGGATCACAAGAAGCTGTGCAAAATTCTTAAAGAGGTGGAAATACCAGACCACCTGACCTGCCTCGTGAGAAATCTGTATGTAGGTCAAGAAGCAACAATTAGAACTGGACATGGAACAACAGAATGGTTCCAAATCAGGAAAGGATTACATCAAGGCTGCATATTGTCACCCTGCTTATTTAACTTACATGCAGAGTACAATCATGCAAAATCCTGGGCTGGATGAAGCACAAGCTAGAATCAAGATTGCCAGGAGAAATATCAATAATCTCAGATGTGCAGATGACACCACCCTTATGGCAGAAAGCAAACAACTAAAGAACCTCTTGATGAAAGTGAAAGAGAGTGGAAAAGTTAGCTTAAAACTCAACATTCAGAAAAGATCATGGCATCTGGTCCAGTCACTTCATGGCAAATAGGTGGAGAAACAAGGAAAGGACACAGTGACAGACTGTATTTGGGGGACTCCAAAATCACTGCAGATGGTGACTGCAGCCATGAAATTAAAAGACGCTTGCTCCTTGGAAGAAAAGCTATGATCAACCTTGACAGCATAATAAAAAGCTGAGACATTACTTTGCCAACAAAGGTCCATCTAGTCACAGCTATGGTTTTTCCAGTGGTCATGTATGGATGTGAGAGTTGGACTGTGAAGAAAGCTGAGCACTGAAGAATTGATGCTTTTGAACTGTGGTGTTGGAGAAGACTCTTGAGAGTCCCTTGGACTGCAAGGAGATCCAACCAGTCTATTCTAAAGGAAATCAGTCCTGAATATGCATTGGAAGGACTGATGTTGAAGCTGAAACTCCAATACCTTAGCCACCTGATGTGCAGAACTGACTCATTAGAATAGACCCTGATGCTGGGAAAGATTGAAGGCAGGAGGAGAAGGGGACGACAGAGGATGAGATGGTTGATAGCATCACTGACTCGATGGACATGAGTGTGAGCAAGTTCCAGGAGTTGGTGATGGACAGGGAAGCCTGGTGTGCTACAGTCCATGATTTTGCAGAGAGTCAGACACGACTGAGCAACTGAACTGAACTGAGTGAGACTGGATGCCATGATCTTCATTTTTTTAATGTTGAATATCAAGCTAGCTGACTGGTTCAAATTTGGAAAAGGAGCACAGGACTGTATATTGTCATCTTCCTTAACTTATATACAGAGTATATCATGTGAAATGCCAGGCTGGATAAATTCCAAGCTGGAATCAAGATAGCTGGGAGAGATATCTACAGCCTCAGATATGCAAGTGACACCACTGTAAGGACAGAAAGTGAAGAGGAACTAAAGAGCCTGTTGATGAGGGTGAAAGAGGAGCATGAAAAAGCTGGGTCAACTGTCCTGATCCCTTATAATATCCAGAGAGACCTCCTCCTTCTCCCTGCCCCACACTTTCTCCTTCCAGTTCCTCCTGCCTCTGGTTGCAGGATCATTTCCGATTTCTGCTCGAAAGCTCCTTTCTGTGTGCCCTTTTCTTTCAACTGGACGGGTCTGGGTGCCCGGCACCCTTGAGTTCCATGCTCTGTCTTGCCCACTGTGCTTTCTGTCTTCCAGATTCTCCTCCAGGTTGTCATCCCTTGGTGGCACCCTCCTGGCCTTCCAGCATATAGTGAGTGCATATGTATGCATTTAGTTTCATATTCTCAGGCTGGGTACTGATGCTTTCTTTAGAATAGGCTCTCGACAGGCAAGCTACAGTGTCAAAGCATTTGAGTCTCATAGCCCTCTGGGAAGATGACATTGCTTTTCCTCCACCCAGCAAGCTGCAAGGAGGCTGGTCTCCCTGTGTCCTGGGTGACATCCACCTCTTCCACAGCCATCCGTGCCCACTGCGGCTAGAGTATGGGTACAAACTTCTGTCTCATTGTTTTAATTTGCATTTCTTTGCCAATGAAATGCAGTATTTTTTCACATGTGGTAAAATACACATAACATAAAAAAATTTTCCATATTAACCATTTTTTATTAATAAAATACACAGTTAAGTGGCAATATGTGTCCTGTTGTATCATCACCACCATCCAAATCCAGAACTTTTTCTTCTTCCCAAACTGAAACTCTACCCATTAAACACTAACTCCCTATTTCCCTTGCCCCCACCTGGCAACCACCAGTCTACTTTCTACCTCTCCCGGTGAAATCCAACATTTTTTTTGGTCTGAATTGGCAGTTCCCATTTTTCACCTATAAATTGTTTGTAAATGTCCTACCTACTTTCCTTATTGGAACATTAATATTTCCCTCACTAAGTAACAGGGGTTCACTAGGGAAACTGAGAGCAAATGGATCAAAGACTTCTAAATTTTTAAAGTGTAGCTGAAGGATTAGGGGCTTTTCTCTGCCTGGTTTTGATTCCTCAGAGATTTGCCTTCTTATGCCCTCTTCTGGCTGCTAAGTCAGGTTCTCCCAGCTGTTTCCTCTCCTTAAGAAAAGACGTAGCTTTTTTTTTTACAACTTTATTGAGGAATAAATGACAGTAATATAATTATATATATTTAAAGTGTACAGTGTAATGATTTGATATACACTGTGAAATGATTACCAAGATGAAAATAACAGATTCACTACCTCACAGATTTAAGTTTCGTGTGTATAGTGAGAATGCTTAACATTAAAAAAATATTCAGGCTTATTGTGCTTATACAGGTATGAAGCCAAAACAATAAACAACAAAATTAAAAAATTGACAGCATTAATTTAATGTTCTACATTATATTGTTTTGCTGAAACTTATTGTAGCTCAGTTTACAAACTCTACAATGGGAGTCAATCACAAAAGCTAAAACAAAAAGAGAAAGAAACAAAGAAAAAGAACTGGGTTCGGCAGTTCTCACCTGGGAGCTGGGCTGCCCCTTTGGTGCCCTCATTGGTCCATCCTGAGGCTGCTTATTTGCCTGGGTCTAAAGGAAGCAGGTTCGTTTAGGCCTCTATTAAGGATTACCCCCACGAGTCATAAAGCAGCCTTGCTTCTTGCTTCTCACTTGACTGAGAAAATTTAAAGAGAAAAAGAACTTTCTCATTCCCTACCACCTGCCTCTGTCCCCAGATGCCCCATGTGGGGCAGTGACTAATTGTCTGTGTTCCTATTTAAGGCTATTCGTTCCACTCATGTGCAATTCCCATCTTCTCTCTCCTGCTCACAGGCATCACACCTCCAGTTATCTCTTCTCTCCTGCATTTTTTATTTCCCCCTCTTGACTGGTTCATTCTTTGCAGCATAAAATCTCTCATCTTTAATTTGACTCCTTATTGCCCTCAACTACTGCCCCCATTTCTCTGTTTGTAGCAAAGGGCTATGAAAGAGGAGTCTAGCTTGTCTGACCCACGCTCTTAATTCTTCCTAATTTCTCTGCAACCCACTCAGCTGGGCTTCAGCCTCACCTCCCCACCAGCCCTCCCCTCCCCTACCTCCACACACCACCCCCCTGCTCTTCTTGTGGACTTGTGCCTTTTATCTCTCAAATCCTGTGGTCCGTTCTCAGTCCTCATCGTGTCTAACCAAACAGCACGGTTGATGCAGCTGGTCATCCCTTTCCTGGACATCTGTTCTTCACTTGGCTTCTGGGACTCCCCTTCCTCTTGCTTCTTCTCCCCTCTCATTGGCTGCTCTTTCTCAGCTTCCTTTGTCGGTTCTGGCTCTTCTTACTGCTTCTAACCCCTCGAGCATCTCAGGCTCAGACTTCAGGCCTCTCCCCTTCACCATCTGCCTCATCCCATGATGATGTCTTTTAACTCCTATGGTGCCAGCTCTCCCTGAGCTCCACACACGTACACTCAGCTATCTACTCCATAGCTCTAGATGGCCCTCTAATAAGCACCTCAAACTTCAGTTCAAATAGAACTCTTGATCCCCTTCAAACAGATGAACAAACAGCTCAGCCTCTCACCTAATTTTCTTCTCTTCACCCAGTTCCTCAGTCCTCAAACCTATCCTCTGTGTCCAATACAAGCAGTGCCACAGGCTCTATCCCCCAAATATATTCCAAGTATGGCAGCGTCTCGCCACCTCCATCACTCCAGCCATGCACAAGCTGCCATCTTACACTGACCCTGCAGTAGCTTCCTAACTAATCTCCAGTCCCTTTCTTGCCCTCCTTAATTCGCTCTCCATTGGCACCCGGAGCAACCTTTTCCTAAACTGTCAGTTCTGCCACTTAACTCTCCTACTTAAACGCTTCCAGTGCACTTTAGATGTAATCCAAATATCTTCCATTGTCCTCTGGGCCCCACGTGATCTGATCTCTCCCTGCCTGGCTATATCCCCTCCTCCTTACCTACTTCTCACCAGCCATACACAAGCTCATCCCCACCTCTCAGATTTTGCACTTTTAGGTCCTTTAGCCTGCAATGTTCTTCCACTGGAACATGTTTTGTTCCCTCATTTCCTGCAGATCTCTGCTCAAATATGACTTTCCCAGGAGTCTTGTTGGCCCACGCCCTCCATCCTGGCCTTCCCATCCACATCGTTCTCTATCCCCTTCCTCTGCTTCATCTTTCTTCCTGGGGTTTATCCCGGTCTCCAGTTAAAGTCTCTGTTTGCTCATTTATTTTCTGTTTTACCAGGGGGAACATAAGCTCCATGAGAGTAAGCACTTTATTTCTCTTATTCACTACTGAATTGTCAATATCTAGAATTAATGCCTGACACAAGGCAGCTACTCAAGAAATTTGTGTTAAGTGATGATTGAATTAATATTCATCTTCTACCATAATTGAAGAACTATGTTTTAAACACTGCAATAGAGATCTGGGATGAATTATTAACCTGTGTGTCTACTTTTTGCCTTGATCTAAAGTGTCATTTCCTAAATGAAGCAGTAGCAATGTAGAATCTACAAGATTCAGCCCAAGTTACCATTTTGCACAAGGATCTAACGCCTACAGCTATCTACTGCCTAGTTTTGTCCTTTAGTTGAGAGAACTAGGGGTGCTGCTCTGTACAGTGGCTGTCAAATATAGTTTAAAGTGGACTGGAATTTTGACATGAATTTTACCCATGATCATGGCTTAAGTGAAATGAACCTCTTCTTGGAAAAGGAGCGGGCTTAGGGAATCAAGTGAGATGAAAACAAGTGGTAACTGAAAGAGAAATATTACCAGTCATTGAAAAAAAAATTAAAAGAAATCCGGATTCAATATTTTTAAATAGATCAGAAACATAAGAAACAGATTTAGTTAAAATTATATACATTGGTATATAAATTGACCAAGTGTGTTAGTCGCTCAGTCGTGCCCAACTCTTTGTGACCCCATGGACTGCAGCCCACCAGGCTCCTCTGTCCATGGGATTTTCCAGGCAAACATACTGGAGTGGGTTGCCATTTCCTTCTCCATAAATTGACCATGCTGCTGCTAAGTCGCTTCAGTCATGTCCGATTCTGTGAGACCCCATAGACGGCAGCCCACCAGGCTCCCCTGTCCCTGGGATTCTCAAGGCAAGAAGCTGGAGTGGGTTGTCATTTCCTTCTCCAATGCAAGAAAGTGAAAAGAGAAAGTGAAGTTGCTCAGTCGTGTCCAACTGTTAGTGACCCCATGGACTGCAGCCTACCAGGCTCCTCCGTCCATGGGATTTTCCAGGCAAGAACACTGGAGTGGGTTGCCATTGCCTTCTCCAAAATTGACAATATCCAGCCTAAAAAAAAGATCTCTTTCCCAAACTGGGATTTTTAAAGGGAATATGTACCTATAGAAGAATTTAATGATGAAATCTCCAGTTTTCTACAATGTGGATTGAAGTGTGTGTTTTTGCAACTGCTGTGGTCATCAGAGGCCTTATCTTCCTTCTCAAAACCACCAGATTGCTTGCATGTTGTAAATGGGGAGTCATTGCCCCTTGTGGGGTCTTAAGAATGATGTCCACACTGCCAGACTCTGAGATACATATGAAATGAGAGGGTTTATTATACTCACAGTGCTAGAGGAGGGAGGCCCTCAGGCTGGGTCATGTGGGTCATGTGGGAGGAGCACTCAGGGAGCAGACTCAACAAGCAGGTCGGGGGCTGAGAACGAACGAGCACCAAGGGTCAGGTACGGTCCCCACACAAGTGAAAAGTGTGAAGGGATTTTATTGGTGTGTTTGAATGTCACTTGGTCACAGTCAAGGAAGGGCAAGAAGGGACCAGCCTTGTCACACTGTGCATCTGGTTGCCTGGCAGGTGCTTGCAGTCTATGCTCGGGGGTGTTGAGGCATCAGGAAAATAGGAATTTTTAAAAATTGGCAATACAATCAACTAAACCACATCCCTGTCAAAGTCCTTTATGGAATCTCCCGTTATACCCCAAAGGGAGGGTGTCTTCCTTTAAAACAAATTAGCAGGTTGAACCTGAAAGGATTAATATTCACAGTAGTGTAGATTTTCCTGGCTCCTGCTAATATGAATGTATGGAACATTACTGATTAACCAGTGCCATGTGCCAACTGCCTCCTCTTGCAAGTTGAGTGTACACAGAGTCCTGGCAACCTGCCTTAATGTAGAGGAAACAACCGCAGAAATGGATCGTTCTCTGCAGCCCTATTTTTCCTGTGCCTGGAACCCCACTTGAGGATGTTCAGGAAGAACAGAATAAAGGAGAGGCCCATCAGTGCAGTCAGCAGCTATAGTCTGACACCCACCGTGTGGCTGCAGGCCCCACCGTGTGGCTGACACCCACCATGTGGCTGCAGACTGCAGCGTTTCTAAGAACTTGTTATTGCACTCATCCTTACTATGTCGCCACCCACCGGGCAAATGAAAAGTCTGGTTAGGGAGCATTTTCCCTTCCTCTCTTTCTCCCTAAGGAAAGGAAAGTGGTTGCTATGGAAGTTATTTGAGCAAGGATAGAATTAAGATGGTGAGATGCCATTTAAAAGAAATCATGGGATGTGCCCTTTTACACAGCACAGAGCACTGTTGATTTCATGAACTTCTCTGCTGCAGGAGACTCAAAACAAACAATTGTTGTTGTTATTTTAGGCGCTGAGTTGTGTCCGACTCTTACGACCCCATAAACTGTAGCCCACCAGTCTCCACTGTCTATGGGATTTCCCAGGCAAGAATACTGAAGTGAGTTGCCATTCCCTCCTCCAGGGATTCTTCCTGACTCAGGGATTGAACCCACGTCTCCTGCATTGGCAGATGGATTCTTTACCACTGGGCAACCTGGGAAGCCCTAAACAAACATTATTGACTAATATTTTCCTTACTGTATAAGTTTGTTCTGAAAACTGGTTATTATTCATCTGAGTGTGTTGAAATCATAGTTTTCGTTTTCTGGACCAGTAGGGGTTGAGATGTGAGTGCCATTGGAGGCTCCCCTGGGCTGGAGGAAGGAAGCGGCTGCCCGCAGGGCACAAGGCACACAGCCACACTGTGAGAGGCCCAAGGCCAGCTGGTGTCTGGGGCTTTTCTTTGCCTTCATTGGTTGTGAACTTGGCTACAGGTTATTTTTCAGGTTTCTCTTTTGGTTCTCTGTTGGTGTTTGATCAAGTCATTTATTCTTTTCAGATGGTAACAAAATATAACTAAACTCTCAATTGTTGAAGGTCCTACAGGAAAAATTATCTAATCTTATCAACTCTAACCACAATTCTCCTTTTTCCATATTGAAATAACTATGTGATATGTATTTTGATGATGTGAGGTTTCTTAAGAACATAAAATAATTAGGTTTTATGAGAAAATTGTTTTTTTTTTTTTTAGTGGCCACACCACAAGGCTTGCAGGATCTCAGTTCCCTAACCAGGGATTGAAACTAGGCCCTCAGCAGTGAAAGCCCAGGATCCTAACCACTAGGCAACCAGGGAATTTCCAACTGACTGTAATTTATTTGGAATGGTCATTTTTTAATTTTTTTTAGGATTTCTGCCCAAGATTCTACATTGTCACTGAGGCAGAGTTCGCGTAGGGTTGCAAGGTTTTCTTCAGTAGCCTTCAGTAAAAGCCCAGGATCCTAACCACTAGGCAACCAGGGAATTTCCAACTGACTGTAATTTATTTGGAATGGTCATTTTTTAATTTTTTTTAGGATTTCTGCCCAAGATTCTACATTGTCACTGAGGCAGAGTTCGCGTAGGGTTGCAAGGTTTTCTTCAGTAGCCTTACTTCAGCACTCTACCCAGATGGCTTTCCTCAGAGTTTTTACCACCACTGTCTTGCCTTCTCCAGGGTCTGGAATTCTGAAGTGTCCTCTGCCAGGCAGAGCAGTCAGTCTAGCACAGAGGTTGAGAATATGACTCTGGCACTGGACTTGCCTGGATTTAAATTCGAGCTTCACCACTTACTAGTTTGGCATGCCTTATTAGGAAGTTGTAAGAGTTAAGTGAGCTTTGTTAGAGCCTGTGGAATCGTGCCTGGCACACGCCAGGGTTCACGTAAGTGCTGTGGTCTATGGCTAGTCTGGCATCCCACCTCCCTGACCACCGACTCTTCTCCGTCATCATGACCTTCCATCCCCTGGTCCTCTCCTTCTGCCACAAGCTTCTCCCTCTCTGCATTTGCTTGTGATGCCTTCCTCAGTCACCTGCCAGTTTCCTGGCTGCATGACTGCACTAGTTCAGGTCCTGGTGAGGAACAGAAAACTCAACCCAACCAGATAATCTGAGGAAAGCTTAATAAAGCTGTGAGCAAGGGTGAGGAAACCACAGAGGGGGCATGGCCAGGGCCTGAGAGCTGTAGTAGATGGGCTGCCTGACAGGAGCTGTGAGCTTAGAGGAGGGATGTGGTCAGCCCATGACAGCCACCCAGGAAGGGAGCCAGGGAGGTGGTCCCGTTTCACCTTTCTCCCTCCTTGCATCTCCTGCCAGGCCTCCCTTTGGTTCTCAACCCCAAGGCAGAGGGCAAGAGTGCCCATCTGGGCTGTCCATGTGGTCAGCCTCCTGAGGCAGAGCAGGGTGGAGCCAGCTAAAGAGTGCATCTAGACCAGAGGGTGGGTGGAAAATGCCCGCATAGGGCCCTCGGTCCCTCTGCTCTGCAGCTCCCACGTGGCCTTGAGCCATGGCGCCTGGTTGTCTGGCCCACAGCCATCTCTCCACCCATAAGCCCTCCTGTCTCTGCCCTCATACCCAGCACTCTGGTCCCCTCCGCTGCCTCTTGTCCAGTCTGCTGGCTGCCCATAAAACATGCCATGACCTGTGTACCATTTTTAAACTTTTCATGCTCATTTGCTTTCTCAGGAGCGCTCTTCCCTCCTCCTGGGTCTGGAGAAGTGCTGCCTCTTCACTGCGTCTGGCCTGGATGTCCTTGCTTGTTCTCTGCAGTCTTCCCCTGCCTCCAGTTAGATTCCCTTACAGCCTCATTACAAGTGCAGTTCATGTGGTGGTGTGCAGGGTTGTTTGTGGGACCGCTTGCTCTGTAGACTTGATTTTCCACTCTTCAAAGAGAGACCACACCATGCTCAACTCTGCATTCCTTTGTGGCACCTCCAAGTAGTTGAAATAAAAACAAGTGCTCACAGGGAACTCTGCTCAATGTTATGTGGCAGCCTGGATGGGAGGGGAGTTTGGGGGAGAATGGATATATGTCTATGTGTGGCTGAGTCCCTTCGCTATTCACCTGAAACTATCCCAACATTGGCTATACCCCAATACAAAATAAAAAGTTTTTTTAAAAGTGCTCAAAAAAATCAGTTATATTGAAATGATTAAGAGAAAGATGCAATAGATATCACCTAGATTCAGATGGCATTAGTTATGAATAATGGATTTAGTATATTTATCACCTGGTTAACTATCCCATGTCGTATATAACCAAGTCCATCTCCAACCCCATCCCCCTACAATATCCAGATTTAGTTGCTGTCAAATCCTCCGGGGCACCCTATATGTCACTTGTTAGAATTTATCTGTGGAGTTACTTATTCCTTGTTTTACCTCCTCTTATAGATCTTTAGCTCCGTGAGGGCTTTATCTGTGTCATTCATCACAGAATCTCCTGGCTGTAGGACAGGGTATGGTACGTAATTGATCCTTCACAAATATTTGTTGAATGAATAAACATATTGGTCACAGTACTCTGTGGCATGTGGTAATCTCAGGAGGCCAGCAGAGTAGGGATTCTAGGTGCCATGGAAGGATCCATGAAGTTCCTCTCCATACTCTTCAAGTCATTCCTCACTGCTTTAAGGGGTCATTTCCTTATGACCCCACTCTCCCATCAGTAGAGCAACCACCCTTTCTACTTGAATGGGAGAAGGTCTTGTACCAAGTACAAATTATTTTTTCCTTCAATATTCATAGAGATTACTGGGGGAAATTTCTTTCCTTGAAATTATTCTATTTCTCATTTCTCTTATTGTGTTTATTTGTAGTTTCATTTGATGGTACCAAGCAAAATATATTTGATTATTATTTGAACCATTTCAATCCTATTCAGTAATATTAAAAATATGTGTAATCATTAGCAGGTCTTATAATTGAACACTGGCATCATTTTACATTATTCACTACTGTAATAGTCTAACCAGATTTTCTTATGAATGAATGACTTCAGGGAGTTTTTTTTAAAGGTCACAAGTGATGTTTGATAACCTGAAAAAGACTGGCTTTTGGAAACAAGTAGCAACACAGCCTGGAAGCCTTAATTTGTTTAAGCCCTATCATTGCTCAATAATCTTGTCATCTGGTATTTTCCTGAGGTTTAATATAATGAAAAAAAAAATGTTCTGGAAAAGAAATTAAACTTGGAGTTTGAGATAATAGAGCTCATATGAAGCATATATACTGGAAATATTTTTTAAGACTCAAAAGCAAAATAAAAAGCAATTAGTTAGGAGGGACTATCTAAGTAGGATTGTCTAAAGTGAAAACCTGTAAAAATTGCACAGATGGACTTCATAAATTTTGGAATTAATAACTCTGGGGCTTCACTGTAACAGGTTTTTAGTGATACATCTGTTGCAAACTAATTGCCTCTTTTCTGCCTGATAACTGAAGTTTATGTTTGCGGCTTTTGCAATAGGGCAGTTAAAAGCTCAACATTGTCATGTTTTTCCATTAATTTACCAGTGAGTGGTTGGGTTTATACAGATAATTTGATTTATTTTGAAGATAATTGTAATTATAAGTTTGTTTTACTAGACAAAGCTATTTGTCAAGCTGTTTTACTAGCTTGTCCTTTATAATATAATTTGCCTTTAACAACAGTGCAATTTCTTCTGCCCTTCTTAGTTTTAACAGCCTTTTCTTTAGGAAAAAACAAGTGTCGGCAATGTCTATGAAGATGATATTTTTAAGGTAGATGACAATAGAGTGGTTTGAGGGCTCACCATCTTCGGTGATAGATCAGATTTGGACAGACCTGATATAAGACTCCATCATTATAGCCAGGAACAGGCCAAACCAGAGTCAGGCCCTTCACTCTCATCTATGCTATGACACCTACTTTCAGGATTTCTAAAGACGGAACATTTGTATACTCTGTAACCCAGCAGTTCCACTCTCAGATACATGTATGTCTCATTCATTCAGAGGAACCACTGAGCTACCAAGCTGAAACCACTTCAGCTTAGCTGTGATCATTCTGTGGAGAACCATGGGAGTTTATCCAAATCCCCATTTCCTTTAGGAGCTGGGTCTGGGGTCCTGGTTCAGTGAATTCTTTATGGCACCTCTGACTCTGTTCTTACAAGCTCTGATTACAGCAGTCATCAAAAGAACGTGGTTTAGCATGTTATAGTGCTCTCGGTGTTGTTTTTTTTTTTTTTCTTTCTATCTTTCTTGACTACAAGTTTGTTGAGGACAACAGCTCCACCAGGGTCTTTTGTTTCTCTACTTAGGGTCAGGCATTTGATGCACATTTAATAAATATTTGAGGGGAATTCCCTGGCTGTTTAGTGGTTAAGACTATGCTTCCAATGCAGGGGGTCCAGGTTCCATCCCTGATTGGGGAACTAAGATCCCATATGCCTCGGTATACTGCCAAAAAAAAGAACACTTAGTAAATATTTGACAAATGACTGTTGTCATTGAACAGAGACCATGCCTGAGCCAGAGCAAGCATTTGCTTTTAAGTGGCAGTAGTTGTGTTGCTTCCTTTGAGTTGTCTCAATTTGATTTCTTTAATCCCTTTGATCTCTCTCTCTGTTTAAACATTTTCTTGTTTATATGTTTACTGTAGAAGATGGAAAATATAAAAAAACACAAAAAAGAAACTCTTGCATTTTGCTATATTATCTTCTTTTGCTTTTCTTCTAATGCATTGCTGTCCTCCTCTCCCCCTATTTTTTTAAATTTCTTAAGAGTAATGGAAATGAATCTAGGAGAGAATTCTCTTTTCTTGTTTATATGTTTACTGTAGAAGATGGAAAATATAAAAAAACACAAAAAAGAAACTCTTGCATTTTGCTATATTATCTTCTTTTGCTTTTCTTCTAATGCATTGCTGTCCTCCTCTCCCCCTATTTTTTTAAATTTCTTAAGAGTAATGGAAATGAATCTAGGAGAGAATTCTCTCTAAAGGATTCTTGGATAGAGTAGAAGCTGCATGTGTTTCTGTTTTGGTTTTCTCTACTCTCCATGTGTGAAGGGGTAGCTTAGATGAAGTGCTGGCCCATAGAAGAATATGTCATGATATTTAACTCAAGCTTCTTCTTATCCACTGCTTTATTTTTGAGGTCTGCATTGCTGGTGGGTGCATTATATTACAAATCACTGAAAAGACATAGAGTTCTTCTAGGATATCATCATTCTGCTTATTAAAATACTTAAAGGTGTTGTTCTCAGTCTCATCCTGAAAGCATGATGAGATCTTTTAGAAATCACTGCTTTATTTTTGAGGTCTGCATTGCTGGTGGGTGCATTATATTACAAATCACTGAAAAGACATAGAGTTCTTCTAGGATATCATCATTCTGCTTATTAAAATACTTAAAGGTGTTGTTCTCAGTCTCATCCTGAAAGCATGATGAGATCTTTTAGAAATTTTAGACTTCAACATCTTTTAGACCTTAACATCCCATTAATCCTAGTTCTCTGCTCAAGAACCTCAGAGAAGGTCTCCTTCTCCAGGTTGAGGTTTCTAGGCCCTTGTCTCAGTCTGTGCTGGTCTTTGTTTCTGGAACCACTTGGTCATTGCCTTCCCTTCCCTTGTGCTGTGTGGCTGATGGATCTGTCCTCCTGTCATACCTGGAGTTCCCACTCCACACCCGTCATTCCCCTGGGTGTACACACCATACAGTGCTGTTTGTTGTTCCGTCTCTCAGTCATGTCCGACTTTTTGAAACCCCCTGGATTGCAGCATACCAGGCTTCCCTATCCCTCACTATCTCTCAGAGCATGCTCACACTTACGTCCACTGAGTCAATGGTGCCATCCACCATCTCATCCTCTATCACCCCCTTCTCCTCCTGCCCTCAGTCTTTCCTAGCATCGGGGCTTTTCCAGTGAGTCAGTTCTTAGCATCACGTGGCCAAAGTATTGGAGCTTCCGCTTCAGCATCAGTCAATCAAGGGTTGATTTCCTTTAGGATTGACTGGTTTGATCTCCTTGCAGTCCAAGGGACTCTCAAGATACAGTGTTTTTACACTTTCTTTTTCCTCTTAAAATAGTCCTAAAAATAAACTCTTCTGCTTCAGTTTTTTTCCTCCAGATTCCTCTGAGTTTTGTCCCAAGTTTCTTTTTAGATTTTTAAAGTATTTAAATTACACTCATTTAAATGAGATTGTTCATTGGTAAGAAAAATCACGCCTTTAACTCTGACAGACTGTTTCTTTTGACCTTTAAAATAACTTAATGGGAACATGGTTTGTTCAGCTCAGCTCTGCTTGGGGGGTCTCATGACATTTGCGTCATCTCTAGGCCTCTACTTCACCCTGTTATTATCAATGATTGTCCTGAACAGAGTCCATCTACTATGGGTCCTGTGGTGTGTGTGTGAGAGAGACAGAGAAATACACACACACAGACACACACACACACACACAGACACACACACACACACACAGAGTGTTACAGAAAAGTTAGTTCTTATGGAAATAGTTACAGAAAAGAGAAAAAGGTTCAAGTTTGGATCTGCACCATTATCATTTCTGTTTGGTCTAACCCTNTTTCTATCTTTCTTGACTACAAGTTTGTTGAGGACAACAGCTCCACCAGGGTCTTTTGTTTCTCTACTTAGGGTCAGGCATTTGGTGCACATTTAATAAATATTTGAGGGGAATTCCCTGGCTGTTTAGTGGTTAAGACTATGCTTCCAATGCAGGGGGTCCAGGTTCCATCCCTGATTGGGGAACTAAGATCCCATATGCCTCGGTATACTGCCAAAAAAAAGAACACTTAGTAAATATTTGACAAATGACTGTTGTCATTGAACAGAGACCATGCCTGAGCCAGAGCAAGCATTTGCTTTTAAGTGGCAGTAGTTGTGTTGCTTCCTTTGAGTTGTCTCAATTTGATTTCTTTAATCCCTTTGATCTCTCTCTCTGTTTAAACATTTTCTTGTTTATATGTTTACTGTAGAAGATGGAAAATATAAAAAAACACAAAAAAGAAACTCTTGCAATTTTGCTATATTATCTTCTTTTGCTTTTCTTCTAATGCATTGCTGTCCTCCTCTCCCCCTATTTTTTTAAATTTCTTAAGAGTAATGGAAATGAATCTAGGAGAGAATTCTCTACTTTTCTAAAGGATTCTTGGATAGAGTAGAAGCTGCATGTGTTTCTGTTTTGGTTTTCTCTACTCTCCATGTGTGAAGGGGTAGCTTAGATGAAGTGCTGGGCCATAGAAGAATATGTCATGATATTTAACTCAAGCTTCTTCTTATCCACTGCTTTATTATTGAGGTCAGCATTGCTGGTGGATGCATTATATTCCAAATCACTGAAAAGACATAGAGTTCTTCCAGGATAGCATCATTCTGCTTACTTAATAGTGTTGTTCTCAGTCTCATCCTGAAAGCAGGATGAGACCTTTTAGAATTTTTAGACTTCAACATCTTTTAGACCTTAACATCCCATTAATCCTAGTTCTCTGCTCAAGAACCTCAGAGAAGGTCTCCTTCTCCAGGTTGAGGTTTCTAGGCACTTGTCTCAGTCTGTGCTGGTCTTTGTTTCTGGAACCACTTGGTCATTGCCTTCCCTTCCCTTGTGCTGTGTGGCTGACGGGTCTGTCCTCCTGTTATACCTGGAGTTCCCACTCCACACCCATCGTTCCCCTGGGTACTTGTCTCAGTCTGTGCTGGTCTTTGTTTCTGGAACCACTTGGTCATTGCCTTCCCTTCCCTTGTGCTGTGTGGCTGACGGGTCTGTCCTCCTGTTATACCTGGAGTTCCCACTCCACACCCATCGTTCCCCTGGGTGTACACACCATACAGTGCTGTTTGTTGTTCCGTCTCTCAGTCATGTCCGACTTTTTGAAACCCCTGGGATTGCAGCATACCGGGCTTCCCTATCCCTCACTATCTCTCAGAGCATGCTCACACTTACGTCCATTGAGTCAGTGGTGCCATCCAACCATCTCATCCTCTATCACCCCCTTCTCCTCCTGCCCTCAGTCTTTCCCAGGATCAGGGCTTTTTTCCAGTGAGTCAGTTCTTCGTATCAGGTGGCCAAAGTATTGCTTCCACTTCAGCATCAGTCAATCAGGGTTGATTTCCTTTAGGATTGACTGGTTTGATCTCCTTGCAGTCCAAGGGACTCTCAAGATACAGTGTTTTACACTTTCTTTTTCCTCTTAAAATAGTCCTAAAAATAAACTCTTCTGCCTCAGTTTTTTTCCTCCAGATTCCTCTGAGTTTTGTCCCAAGTTTCTTTTTAGATTTTTAAAGTATTTAAATTACACTCATTTAAATGAGATTGTTCATTGGTAAGAAAAATCACGCCTTTAACTCTGACAGACTGTACTTTACAAAGTTAAGGAGAAAAAATTGATAGTGAAACTAATTGTGTGTAACTTTAGAAAAGGAACCATTATCCAATTAGGTTACATTCTAATTTGACTAATTCTTTTAATGAAATAGTTTTTTTTTTTTTTTTTTTACTAAAATAGTATACAGTCATATAGAAAACAATCTACAGAATGTAGATGATGAGGAGAGCAACAATAAAGAAAATGAGAATCATTGTTTATCAGGTGTCTGGCCTGCTCTGTTTCCTTCCATCCTCCAGGTCAGACACTGTTGCACAAAGGTCTACAGTAAAAAGACTTGCCTTAAAAAAAAAAAAGACTTACCTTATGCTTTTAACCACCACCTTGAACTTCAAGCCCCTTTTTAATGAACACCTGCTAAACCTCTGTCTGAACACAGGTGGTATTCTGCAGACACAGTTTGGAAAACAAGAGAGGTTCAACTAGTCACACAGCCAGCCAGGGCCTGAGCTGGAGCCAGACACAGTTGCCTCCCTCTACCCACCACCAGCTTATCAGATTCTTCCCACTACTTGTTTTGATGGTGTTTTGAGATTGTTCTTTAGCATTAAAATCTAGAGCAGTATATTAATTCATTCTGTTTTATTCACTAAAACCATTTTTCCCAGGCTCGTGTGGGGCACATGTACCACAATATCTAGGACAGCGTCTCTGTCTCTAGGGAGCCACAGTCAGATAAGAAAAGAGCTACGCACAGGCCTTCAGCAGATGTGGAAGAACCACTGGGTGCTGTATACTCGACCCTGGGGCTGTGGGGTGGGCGGGTCAGTTCTGCCTGGGAACCTGTGTGGGCTTCATAGAGGATGGAGCATAGGGACTCCAAGAAGCAGTGGAGCCTCTGGATAGAGAAAGCTGGCGAGGGGAGAGTCAAGACCGAGTTTGGCAGCCTGTGGACAGCAGGGCTTTTAGCAGGGTGTCTGGTGGAGAAGCACAGATGGTGTTTAATGTCAGCTCTGAGTCACCCTTTGAAATTGCACAAGTTCAAGGGGAAGGATCTGGAAATTCTCCAGCACGTTATTTGACCTTCCAGTCTCTCAGTAACCATGTGGTGTCCAGCTCCTAAGTGGAAGTTCTCTGCAAAATCATGTCATACAGGAAAAGTTAAAGAATAATTTCAAGAAGATATGCCTTTCTTATGCCTTAGTCTGTGAACCAGAGGGTTTATTCCCCTCCCTTAAAATACTTTTTACTAGTGCATTGCCACCACCCTGCTTTGACAAGGACTCAGGCTCTGTGGATTCTCAATTCTTGCCCCATCTCCAAGAAGGACTGAATGAAGGTTAAATAAAACTTCAAAAGCAGGGCCAGAAGATACTGAGTTTTTGAATGTGACAGTGCTTAACATGGAAAATATGTTTTCTGTCTAGTTTTTTTGTTGTTGTTGCCTTGGCAACTGGTTGGGTTTCTTTTTAAGCTTTCGATTTTTCTCAGAAACGTGAGCTGCTTTCTTTGATTTAGCTCAGATGTGTGAACAGATTTATATCTCATTCAGTGTCTCTAGTGTAAGTGTTTATGAGGTATAGATTCTCATTTTCCATAATCTTCACAAGGTTGAACAGAGATAAATAATTTCACATATCTGTTAGCTTGCCTGATTAACCAAACAAAGACAAGTCACCAGGATCTTTTTTTGTCTGATGTCAAGTACTGTAAAAATGATTCAGATTCATTTTTATAAACTATAACTAAATATTTTGATATTAGGCTTTTTAATGTCTCTGACAAAGTCTATGTGAAAATTGTTTCCACAAGCTATAAATGCACCTCATTCTTTCCGTCTTCCCATTACTTCCTCTGTTCTAGCCACAGGGGCCTCCTGGCTGGTCCTCATCCTGGCTAATTAAACCTGCCCTCTTTCAGGGACTCTGCATTTGCCGTTTCCTCTGTCTGAAACCCATCTGCCCCGGATGTTCCTCTCTCATTGCATGTAGGGCTTCCCAGTTAAATGCCATCTCCTCAGAGAGGACTGTCTGGCCCTTTCTGTCTAAAACAGCATCCTCATGGCCATTTTGGAGATGAGTAGGTCCATCTCTGGAAAACCTAAATGAGTATCAGTCACCCTACATGAAGTCCACCAGTCTATAAGCCCTACCCATGGCGAGAGCTTCCAATTAATATTTTAATGCCTCACCCTTAAATTATGAACTCACAGCCAAAGATTAGCAGATATTTGTGGAAATCCTCCATCATAAAATGTAGAAACCAATATGAATAAGAAACAGGACTCAGAAGAAAGTAATAATGATGGAGCAGAAGAAATCTGCAAAAAAATAAAACAGAAAGTGGGGTACAGAAAATCATCATTGAAGTAATACAGAAAACTTAGGAACACAACAGGGGGAGACCTGGGTCAACAGCCATGGAGCTGGCCTGGAGCCTGAGGGTGGAGAGCTGGTGAGGCAAGTGCTCAGCAGGCTGGGGAGCTGAGGCTGTTCTGCCAGGTGAACATGTGGAAGTTACACTGAGAGGCTCTTGGGGAGTGTGGGTAGCAAAGCAAGCAAATGTAAAAGAGGAATAACAAGCACAGAAACAGTAATATTGTACAATAAATCAGTGACAACTTTATGTAGTTATCATAACTTAAAACTCTAAATGTTGATTTAATTTTAAAACTGGGGATAATTGTATTTAGAGAACAAGGGGAAGGTAAGTCTCTGTACAGGGGCATGTGTGTGATGGGGCCTAATGTCAACATATAGTGTCTTAAGACTGGTAAGTTATCATATAGGATCATGTTCATTAGATATAAAAAGATTTTAAAAACCAGAAGGAACAGCAAATAGGAATGTAGACTCTGAGCAATGGGGAGGATGCTGAAGGAGACATTGTTACTCATTGTCAGACTTTTAGCTTCATCTGACTTTTAAAAGCTCTGAGCCTATATTACTTTTAAAAACATAAAAATTAGGAATTAAAATGTTTGAAGCAGCCTTGCTTTTGTGCATATGTCACTGATTCAGTCTGATGTAAGTTTGATTAATGTGAATTCAGTCTAGTATCTCACTGATGTCCTTGGCAGGTAGTCTCATTTGTTTAATCAAATCCATTTGCACTTGCACACAGAATAATTAATTCAGGCTCACTTTATTAGAAGTCATGCTGAAGACATTTATCATTTCTTTCTTTACCATGGAGACGGATAGGACTATGGCTCATGGTTGTTGAGGCTCTGTGCTCATTAAAGATGGAGTGGACATATATGATACCAAACTGAACTTTTTAATTACTTCAGATTTAATGCTGTACCTTTGCCATGCACTTAATCTTCAGCAAATATTTACCCTTCCCAAACTGATTTGTAATTTATAACTTGTCATGTCAAATGAAGCATTTTCTGAATTACAGTCTTTTTTTGTTTTAATTACAGTCTTTAAAAAATAGCTGACACACTGTCCTTTGTGGGGAACTTTCAACATGTCCATCCTATGATTTGGAAATAACCCTTCTCACTCCTCTCAGCCTTAGTCCATACTTATTGATGTATTTATATTGGATACAGTTTAATGCTTTTATTCTGCCATCTGGGTCATTCTCATAGAAATGGATGGGTGGGTGACTCCATGGAGAGAGAGAGAGACAGAGAGGCAGACTGACAAACTGAATTGTGCTAAGAATGTGTGGAAATAAAGTATCAGATAACAGAGAATATACCACCAGCTTTAGTCTCAGGCTTCCCAGGTGGCTCAGTGGTAAAGAATGCCTGCAATGTAGGAGACCCACGTTCGATCCCTGAGTCAGGAAGAACCCCTGAAGAAGGGAATGGCTACCCACTCCAGTATTCTTGCCTGGAGAAACCTATGGACAGAGGAGCCTGGTGGGCTACAGTCCACGGGGCCACAATGAGTCAGACACAACTGAGCAACATTTCTTCCTCCTCCTCCCATGCCTTATTGTTCTCTGGTTCCACTTCCTGAGTTTGAATCCTGGCCCTGCCACTTACTAGCTGTGAGTCTTTGTCCAAGTTTCTTAATCTCTGTACTTCAGTTTCATTATCTATTAATTAGCCCACTTAATGCCTATTCCAGCCTCCTCCTAGCATTATCTCTTGCTTTACACTGGGTTGGAAGTTTCCATTTCTAGATCTTTCAGCTAGTATTCTGGAGTTAGATCTGCTAATCAAATACATTCCCATAAACCTCTGAATTCAGGTCTAGATGATGTGGGGAGAGAGATGGGGCCTGGACCTTCATTTCATTTCTAGCTGGTGTGAATAATGGCAGAGGCAGCGTGGTTCTGAAACCAGCTGCTATAGCAATAGCTTCCTGACAACAGGCAGCTTCCTGATTGAGAACTTCCAAATTGTAGCAGAAACTGAGTTTGAGCAGCATTTGTAGCAGCAGCTTCCTGGTTTTTTAGGTTTCAGCAGTACCTTTGTCTGTCCAGTTCTGCTGAGTGATTTGAGGAGTAATTCCTAAAAATTCATCTTAGAGTCTGTCTCTGCAGTTCTCCCAACAATATCATGAGCTGTGTTATACCCCTCTTTCTGTTTAAGGTAGCCAAAGTGACTTATGTTGGCTCCAACTAAAGATCAGGAACAGTCACCTTCACTTAGAGAGTTGTAATGAGGAGCGATAAGGCATTTAATGGGCTTAAAATATGTAGTGTGCTTAGTTGCTCAGTTATATCTGACTCTTTGTGACCCCACGGACTGTAGCCCACCAGGCTCCTTTGTCCATGGAATTTTCCCAGCTAGAATACTGGAGCAGATTGCCATTTCCTCCTCCAGGAGATCTTCCCTACCAAGGGATCGAACCTGCATCTCCTGCATTGCAGGTGAATTCTTTACCACTGAGCCGCCAGGGAAACCCAAAACATGTGGCATGCCCCGCTCCCCTTTTTGACATTCTTGTAGCTTTTCTTGACCTCAATCAACGGTATACCTACAACCATGAATAACATAGATATTTATTAGCTTGTTGGTTCATTCATTCATTCATTCATATGTTTATTGAAACAATTATTTGCTGGGTGGCTATTTTAATTAACGTGTTCTAGGTGTCTTGGGGCAGCAGAACCCGTGTAGCCCACCAGGCTCCTTTGTCCATGGAATTTTCCCAGCTAGAATACTGGAGCAGATTGCCATTTCCTCCTCCAGGAGATCTTCCCTACCAAGGGATCGAACCTGCATCTCCTGCATTGCAGGTGAATTCTTTACCACTGAGCCGCCAGGGAAACCCAAAACATGTGGCATGCCCCGCTCCCCTTTTTGACATTCTTGTAGCTTTTTTTGACCTCAATCGACGATTTACCTACAACCATGAATAACATAGATATTTATTAGCTTGTTGGTTCATTCATTCATTCATATGTTTATTGAAACAATTATTTGCTGGGTGGCTATTTTAATTAACATGTGTTCTAGGTGTCTTGGGGCAGCAGAACCCAACCAAACATTAAATGTTAAACATTAGAATCATCTGTGAATCTTTTTTAAAAAAACTTAATGTCTGTGCCACATTCAAGACTTATTGAAGACAGGGAGTGTGTGTGTGTGTAAATATTTTTTAAATTGAGATACAGTTTCATTACAGTGAAGTACATGAGTCTTTTGTGTTTCAGCTTGGTGGATTTTACATATGTGAAAAGAAAAAAAGTGTATATATATATATACACCCAATTAGCTACTACCTAGGTCAAGGTATAGGAAAATAGAAATGTGCATGAAAAATATATGATGTGCATGGGATTTGTGGGGCTCCTTTTAAAAGGAGCTAAAGTTTCAAATACATTTGAGATTTTGCCACTCAGAGGTCAAAAAAGTAATTGTCTGGAATGACCAGTATAATGAGGTCATTTTCCTCTTTTTCCTTCTTCATTGTCAGCTACAAATTGGTACCCTGTCCTAGGTTTATGAGGAAAATTATTTCATTTTTATGTGAAGTGAAATAAATTTAAGAAGGACCTTAGGTAATAAAAAAATCAATAAAGCTATAAATGTTACCACTAATAACTTGTGAGTCATAACCTTTGACTCTGTTGATCTTCTTATGGTTGGCATAATTCATTGGCTAGCTAAAAGTAAGTTTACTTTCTTTTAAAAAAATTATTTATTCATTTACTTTTGGCTGCTCTGGGTCATGATCACTGTGCTCAGGTCTTCTCTAGTTAGGTTGAACAGAGGCTACTCTCTAGTTGCAGTGTGTGCTTGGGCTTCTTTCATTGCAGTGGCTGCTCTTGTTGCAGGGCATAGGCTGTAGGGTGCACAGGCCTCAGTACTTGCTGCGGGCAGGCTCAGCAGTTGTGGCACATGGGCTTAGTTGCCCCTCAGTGTGCCCAATGTTAGCTCCCTAACCAGGGATCAGACTCACCTCCCCTGCATTGGCAAGCGAATTCTTAACCACTAGACCACCAAAAATATACTTTCTTAAAATTAAGCTATATTGCTTCTTTTATATGATCTCTTCAAAGAGAGTGAATATCATGAAACAGTAAAAATAATTATTTTCCTTTTTTTCTAAAAGGGTGCTTGGTCTGTAGGTCAGTGTACAATTAGTATTGAAATGCTGAGGGCACTAGAGTAGCAGCATGAGCTGACTTAGGAAGATCAAGTTAGTAATTTTTGAAAAACATATGAAAACAGTTGATTAGAGAGAGAGAAAATAACACCTGTGAAACATTGTTAATAAAAACATCTACGTTTTTTAATAAAACCAACTAGAACAACTTTGAAGTGAAATGACTTTGCATAATTAACTCATTACAGAATGAAATTTTCAGGAAAGAAAATGTAGAGCCTAATGGATACAAGATAATATATAATCAAAGGCAAAAATAAAAATCCTAAAACCAGCCATAAAGAAAAGACGGATTGCTTATAAATGAATGATAATTAAGCTGACTGTTGATGTCTCAGTAGCAGCAATGCAAGCAAGAAAGCAGTGGAATAATATCTTTTCTATTTAGCCTGCTTACAAAATATTGTGATTGTTAAATTTGAGAATTCATGCTTTTATCAGTTCTGAGACATTCTCACCCATTAATTCATTGTGCATTGCCTTTCTTATGTTCTCTCTATTGTCTTTTTCTGAAATTCCAATTAGAACATCTCACTTTGACTTACATATCTCGAGTTTTGTTTTCTCCATCTCTTTTGTCTCTCTGTGCTAAATTCTGACTAATATCTTCAAATCTGATTTCCATTTTGTAATTCTCTGTCCAGCAGTGTCTAGTCTTCTATTTTTACCCAGCTACTGAAGTATGCTGCTANCAAGTACCACAGTCTAGACCCCGAGCTCCTGGCAAATGTGAGGCAGGGAAGACAGAAGGCAAGCAGAGGGGTGTTGGGCACTGTCCATGAAGCTGTCTCTTATACACATCTAGTGAAACTGGAGCCTATTATACAGAGTGAAATAAGTCAGAAAGAAAAACACCAATAAAGTATGCTGCTACTGCTGCTGCTGCTGCTGCTGCTAAGTCACTTCAGTCGTGTCCGACTATGTGTGACCCCATAGACGGCAGCCCACCAGGCTCCCCCGTCCCTGGGATTCTCCAGGCAAGAGTACTGGAGTAGTGTGCCATTGCCTTCTCCAACTGAAGTATAAATAAATATTATTATAATTTTACATTTTTCTAAGCTTTTAAACTTCTGTTTCTAATTTACCTGTTTATTTTTCACAGTCTCTTGTTCTTTAGTCAAATTGTCTATTCCCTATTTTACTTCTTTAACACAAGCATATTTATTTTATATTCTGTGCTAATTTCAGTAATCTGTTTCCATGAGTTTCATTCCAGTGCTGTTTCTTTTGTTTATTCCCTCTCAATAAAGGTGCTTGTTTCAATATGTTTTTTTTTTGAGTGTTGTTTTTGTTGTAAACTCGTATTCCATGGAACTTTGTATACATTTCTTTTGAGATTTGGAGTTGAGAGTACAGTCTTCTAAGAGGATTTGCATTTGCTTTCTCCAAACATATGCGTGCACTTCAGTCTGGAACCATATTAAAATATATACCTGGCTTAGAGGATTTTCACTACAAAATAGTCTCAACTCAGGCCACATATATATGTGAGGTCTGGCTCACGGTTATATCTCTGGCGAAATGGTTCTTTTTTCTCTCCACTTAGAGCAAAGCCAAGACAGACAAGTTTTGTTTTTTTTTTAAGTGTAATCCTTTCCTTTATTTTTATTTTTTATTTAAAAAATTATTTTGGCCTCACTGCATGTCATGTGGGATCCTAGTTCCCTGACCAGGGACTGAACCCATGTCCCCTGCAGTGGAAGCTCAGAGTCTTAACCACTGGACCACCAGGGAAGTTTCTACAGCCCTTTTCTAGGCATATTTTTTTCCTAGTTCATCTTTTCTCTGAGGGTGGAGCTACAGTACTCTCAGCCTTGTGCAGTGAGCTTCCTTTCAGGCCCCCATCTTGCTATGATCTGGACTTTGTGTCCTGAATGCTGTGTGGACATTAAAACCGATGTACTAGGTTCTAGGCACCAGCTCAGGACTCACTTTCCTCTTGGAATACCCACTCTTATTTTCTTCTTGGTCTCTAAGGACTTTCTTTATTTTATCCTAACTCAGTCATGTGTTATAAGAGATTTTTTAAAAAGTTTTACCCAGCATTTTTAGATGTTTGGTCACAGGGACTATTTGCCACGTCCTTATAAAGACGGAAATTCAGTTCCATATTTGTACCTCCTAGTCCTTGTCGAGCTCATGTTTCCATGTTAGAAACATTTTCTACACAAATACATCCTAAACCCCCACATCCCATATTTTCTGTCATTCAGTCAGCCTCAGCTTTCTGGGGCTTTCACTTCTATTTATAAGCATTTTCTGCATAGGCTGTATATTATACTATATAAAAATTTTTGTTTATGGCTTTTTTCCTATTTCTGCTGCATTTTCTGTGTTCTCTGAAATTATTTGTTACAGAAGAGAAGGCTCCAAGCTTTGCCCTTCTTAGATTTAGCTGTTAGTGGGGGAAGGAGAGAGAAGGAAATTAACAAATATCTCTTATAATTGTTCTCACTGTATTTCCCAGTTTCATCTTCCTTTTTATAATTTAAGTCACACTACATTTCTGAGTTAGCCGGGGGTCATTCTGTGAACTCAGATCATTTCTTCCCTAGTTTCTCAATCTTTTTTTTTAAGTAGCCTGTTTCTCTTTCTTCAATGTATTTATTAATATAAACTTTTCCTTGAAGTTCTTCACTTGATCTTCATCTATTTCCAAAACCACCCCCCCCATGAGGCTCCCTGGAGGTTGAGTCATTTCAGTCCCACCCACACTCTGGGGCTGGTGCACCTTGGGGGACAGATGAGGGCTCCAGCAGCCTGAGCTTCTGTGTGTGACATGCCCACACGCTGAGGCACCTGCTGTTCCCACCCACGATGGGACTGTGTTTGCTTTGCATAGCATGCACTTGGGACCTCTCTGTAATCATAGTCCCACTGCTGTGAGATGGGCAATGTTCACTCTGATTCATCCCACTAATTCTGATGCCAGGATAAGGCAGCAGATAAAAGTGATATTCCTTCTAGTCCAAAATGAATGCTTGTTCATCTGGACTTTGCTTATGATATTCATTTATCACTGCAGAGAAGACCTACAGCAGCATTTACAATTCGCTTTTTAAAATCCTAGATGCTGGGACTTCACTGGTGGTCTAGTGATTAAGACTTTGTGTGTCCAGTGTAGGGAGCATGGGTTCGATCTGTGGTCAGGAAAATAAGATTCTATGTACAGAGTGGCCAAAGATAAAACACAACCCTAGATGCTAAATGACAAATAGCTTAATACTTACATGTAACAACTCTGCTGCTGGTATTACTCTTGTCACTGTGATAACTTTAAAGTAGTGTATATTTGTTGGACACTTGCAGCACACTAGGTTTTTAAAAAATTTGTTGATTTATGGCTGTGCTGGGTCTTTGTTGCTATGCATGGACTTTCTCTATTTCCAGCAAATGGAGTCTACTCTTTTTCACAGTGTGCAGCTTTCTCATTGTGATGGCTTCTCTTGTTGCAGAGCACAGGCTCTAGGACTCTTGGGTTCAGTAATTGTGGCACACAAGATTAGTAGCCCCACAGCATGTGGAATCTTCCCAGACCAAGGACTGAACTCATACCCACTTCTTTGGCAAGCGAATTCATAACCACTGGACCACCAGGGAAGTCCCACACTAGGTTTTATACTGAAAGATTATTTAGTTCTTACAATGGTCCTATGAGGCAGGAGCTGTTATTTCCATTTTGCAGATGAGGACATGGAAATTCAGAGATGTTCAGTAACTTTCCCATGGTCACGTACCCAGTAAGTGACCACAATAGGATTCAAATTCAAGTCTTCTAAATACAAAGTCCGCCAGTGTTTTGTCTGTCAGGACAAAAGCATTCAGATTTCTGATTTCTGATTATGAGCTTTTTTTTTTTTTTACAATAGCCAGAAATTAAAACCACATTAGTCTGTCCTTTAAGGTAGCAGATGTGAAAATATATGTTCACTGAAACCATGCTTCCTGCCATTGGATAGAACTAACTTTGAAGTTCCCTTGTGGGAACTGCTTTTAGAACCAGCATGTGAAACATAAGAAAAGTAGTTTGCTTTTGGAGATAAACCTTGTTTTTTAATCCAAGCCCTGTTACCCTGCATGATCACGTACATAATTTATCAGTTTTTGTTCCTAATGCCTCTTGACATTTTCCAAAAAGCTAATTCTGTCCTCTGAGGATGGAGATTTGCCACTAACAAGGACATACAGAAGTTTCCAGAGCAAGTAAAGACATTTTCTAAAGAAACTCCAAAATGGTCTCAGCAGCATCAACATTTTTAAATTAAGAGCTTACCCCTGACCCCTAAGATGATCACTTTGAAGAGGGAACATTCAGTGATATATTTATATACATAAATATGGTCTGGCCTGTTTACTTCCAATTCAGTCTGTCACTTCATAGATATACTTGACTTTGATTTGATGTAAAGTGAAATATGTTTACACAAGTATTTGTTGTTGTTTAGTCATGTCCAACTCTTTGCAACCCCATCAATTATAGCTTATCAGGCTTCTCTGTTCATGGAATTCTCCAGGCAAAAATACTGGAGTGGGTTGCCATTTCCTTCTCCAGAGGATCTCCCCAACCCCAGAATCGAACTCACGTCTCCTGTATTGCAGGTGGATTCTTGACTGCTGAGCTACCAGGGAAGCCCTTTACATAAACATGCATCTAACAAAAATACTGCTGTGTGTAGAGAAACATCAGACTTTCCTTGTCAGTCTCAGAAAGTCTTACTGGTGGTATCAACAGTGGAACTGGCTCAGTTTTGGTAGGAATTCTGTTCCCCTTTAAATCTTACAATTAGGAAATACTGACTTGTGGATTTGGACAGATTGTGAGTAGGCCTGCCTTCTTCAAAGAAAACAGATCAGGTTTCTGCTTCTCTAGCAGAGGAGCATGATCTTCTTACTAAGTATGTCTCCAGCAACACTTCAAGCATCATTTTTGAAGTGCTTACTTTTTCTTACAGTGAAGGTTAAGGTTAAAGTTTCAAGCATCATTTTAATTAGCCACTCACATTTAAATTAACTCTGCTGAAATAAACAGCTATATTCAAAATAGTAATGTTGCTATAGCAACCTAAATCCAAATCATTTGCTTTTCCTTTCTGTTCACAATTGTTCCTTACTAGCCAGGCCTGGATATGAAACAAATTTGCTGAAAATTCCCATGTAAATGAGGTTTTAAAATAGTTTGGGAGAGGAAAAATACTTTAAAACAATTGCTTTAAATGATACCTTGAAGCTCATAATTCCCAAAGGTTCCTGAAGAAGCTTAGGTCCCTTGTGTGATGGCCTCACCTGATCATCTCATCTCAGGGTTCCTGGTGCTCAGAGTGTGGACGAGGTTGAGGGGTCATTAGTTCTTTTTTCTTTTTGACAATACTCCTTGGAAGGAAAGTTATGACCAACTTAGACAGCATATTAAAAACCAGAGACATTACTTTGTCAACAAAGGTCCGTCTAGTCAAGGCTATGGTTTTTCCAGTGGTCATGTATGGATGTGAGAGTTGGACTATAAAGAAAGCTGAGCGCTGAAGAAATGATGCTTTTGAACTGTGGTGTTGGAGAAGACTCTTGAGAGTCCCTTGGACTCCAACCAGTCCATCTTAAAGGAGATCAGTCCTGGGTGTTCATTGGTAGGACTGATTTTGAAGCTAAAACTCCAATACTTTGGCCACCTGATGCAAAGAGCTAGCTCATTTGAAAAGACCCTGATGCTGGGAAAGATTGAGGGCAGGAGGAAAAGGGGACAACAGAGGATGAGGTGGTTGGATGGCATCACCAACTCAATGGACATGAGTTTGGGTGGATGCCGGAAGTTGGTGATGGGCAGGGAGGCCTGGCATGCTGCGGTTCATGGGACATGACTGAGCGACTGAACTGAACTGAACTGAAAATTGAAGTATAGTTGGTTTACAATATTGTGTTAATTTCTATTGTACAGCAAAATGTTTCAGTTACACACACACACACACACACATACACACACACATATATATTTAAATATTCTTTTCCATAATGATTTATCTCATGATATTGAGTACAGGGACTTCTCTGGTGGTCTAGCAGATAAGAATCTGCCTCCCAATGAAGAGGACGAGGGTTCAATCACTGGTTGGGGAACTAAGATCCCACATGTCATGGGGCAGCTAAGGCTGTGAACCACAATGAGAGAAGCCTGCTTGCTGCAACAAAGACGCAATACAGCCAAAAAAAAAGATATTGAATATAGTTCCCTGTGCCTTGTTGTTATCCATCCAACATGTAATAGTTTGCATCTGCTAACCGCAGACTTCCAGTCCACCCCTCACCCACCAGCCCATCCCTCACCCACCAACTCATCCCTCACCCACCAGTCCACCCCTCACCCTCCAGTCCACCCCTCACCTTCCAGTCTACCCCTCACCCTCCAGCCCATCCCTCACCCTCCAGCCCACCCCTCACCCTCCAGCCCATCCCTCACCCACCAGCCCACCCCTCACCCTCCAGCCCATCCCTCACCCACCAGCCCATCCCTCACCCACCAGTCCACCCCTCACCCTCCAGCCCATCCTCTGGCAAGCACAGATCTGCTCTCTGTGTCTGTGTCTGTGGGGGCCGCAGTCTTTTCTCTGTGTCTGGGGGGCCGCAGCTCTTGTTTCAGTAGCTGAAATGTTCTGATCCAGAAAGCGAGGGGAGTTGAACCAGGCGACTCCCCATGGCTTTTCTAACAGTGAAAGCGTTAGGTTCTCTGTTCCAGTAACTTAATTGCTACTTAACAAAATATGATCCATTGGATCAGAGAAAAAGCAAGAGAATTCCAGAAAAACATATACTCCTGCACTATTGACAATGTTAAAGCCTTTGACCATGTGGATCACAACAAACTGTGGAAAATTCTTAAAGAGATGGGAATACCAGATCATCTCACCTGGCTCCTGAGAAACCTGTATGCAGGTCAAGAAGCAACAGTTAGAACCAGACATGGAAGAGACTGGTTCCAAATTGGGAAAGGAGTACATCAAGGCTGTCTATTGTCACCCTGCTTATTTAACTTATATGCAAATTACATCATTGAAATGCTGGGCTGGATGAAGCACAAGCTGGAATCAAGATTTCTGGGAGAAATATCAATAACCTCAGATATGCAGATGACACCATCCTTAAGGCAGAAAGTGAAGAGGAGCTAAAGAGCCTCCTGATGAAGGTAAAAGAGAAGAGTGACAAAGCTGGCTTAAAACTCAGCATTCAAAAACTAAAGATCATAGCATCTAGTCCTGTCACTTCATGGCAAATAGATGGGGAAACAATGGAAACAGTGACAGACTTTATTTTATTGGGCTCTAAAGTCACTGCAGATGGTGACTGCAGCCATGAAATTAAAAGAGGCTTCCTCCTTGAAAGAAAACCTATGACCATCCTCAGTTCAGTTCAATTCAGTTCAGCCACTCAAGTTGTGTCCGACTGTTTGTGACCCCATGAATCGCAGCACGCCAGGCCTCCCTATCCATTACCATCTCTTGGAGTTCACTTAAACTCACGTCCATTGAGTCGGTGATGCCATCCAGCCATCTCATCCTCTGCCGTTCCCTTTTCCTCCTGCCCCCCATCTCTCCCAGTATCAGAGTCTTTTCCAATGAGTCATCTGGTGGCCAAAGTACTGGAGTTTCAGCTTTAGCATCATTCCTTCCAAAGAACACCCAAGGCTGATCTCCTTTAGAATGGACTGGTTGGATCTGCTTGAAGTCCAGGGGACTCTAAAGAGTCTTCTCCAACACCACAGTTCAAAAGCATCAATTCTTCAGCACTCAGCCTTCTTTATGGTCCAACTCTTACATCCATACATGACCACTGGAAAAACCATAGCCTTGACTAGACAGACCTTTGTTGGCAAAGTGATGTCTCTGCTTTTCAATATGCTATCTAGGTTGGTCATAACTTTTCTTCCAAGGAGTAAATGTCTTTTAATTTCATGCCTGCAGTCACCATCTGCAGTGATTTTGGAGCCCCCCAAAATAAAGTCTGACACTGTTTCCACTATTTCCCCATCTATTTCCCATGAAGTGATGGGACCAGATGCCATGATCTTTGTTTTCTGAATGTTGAGCTTTAAGCCAACTTTTTCACTCTCCTCTATCACTTTCATCAAGAGGCTTTTTAGTTCCTCTTCACTTTCTGCCATAAGGGTGGTGTCATCTGCATATCTGAGGTTATTGATATTTCTCCCGGCAATCTTGATTCCAGCTTGTGCTTCTTCCAGCCCAGCGTTTCTCATGATGTACTGTGAATATAAGTTAAATGACCATCCTAAACACCATATTAAAAAGCAGAGACATTACTTTGCCAGCAGAGGTCTGTAGAGTCAAAGCTATGGTTTTTCCAGTAGTCATGTATGGGTGTAAGAGTTGGACCATAAAGAAGGATGAGTGCTGAAGAATTGATGCTTTTGAACTGTGGTGTTGGAGAAGATTCTTGAGAGTCTCTTGGACTGTGAGGAGATCAAACCAGTCAATCCTAAAGGAAATCAATCCTGAATATTCATTGGAAGGACTGATGCTGAAGCTGAAGCTCCAATATTTTGGTCACCTGATGTGAAGAACTGACTCGGTGGAAAAGACCCTGATGCTGGGAAAGATTGAAGGCAGAGAAGGGAATGATAGAGAGCAAGATGGTTGGTGGCGTCACCCACTCAATGGACGTGAGTTTGAGCAAGCTCCGAGAGATGGTGAAGGACAGTTAAGCCTTCACCTGGGGTCTGTTGGGGTCTTCAAAGGGTCAGACACAACTGAGCGACTGAAAGAAAAGAAGAAAAGGCAATTCAAGCTGTTTTAAAATCAAGCCTCAGGCTAAGCCTCAGTCTCATAGTAAAGAAGAGAATTGTTAAGCATTTCTAGTATCTAAGCTTGTGGTTTCTAAATGTTGATTATGAATCATCTAGGGAGACTATTGAATGCCCTACCTGGCTCATCATCGCCATCAGTGGTCCTCATTGTGGCAAATGGTAGTTATATGAAAATGATTTTAATTAAGAAAAATAATGAGCCTGTTGGCCTTTTTGTGTGTTCTATTTGCCAATCCCTTCATCAAGTGACCTTGGAGACTTGGTACTGTCTTAATTTTTTTGTCTGGAAAATGAGATTCAATAAGCTGGATGTGTTCCCAGCCCCTGGATCATGACTTTTTATTAAATGGAGTAGAAACACAGTATCACTTTTTGGTAGTGATAAACTAACACTGAGAGAGTTGTTTTGCTTGGGAAGCAGGTTTGCGGTTAAAACAAAAACAAGACTTGAGGCTTTTCATGTAGTCTTTTTTTCATCTTCACATTTTTTTTTAAATCTCCTTCAGTCTGGAAAAATCTGGTCTTGAGATTAATTGGAGAAAAGTCAGAAAAGATATTGAAAGAAGACAGAAAATAGACAAAAACTCGAAAGAAAAATGGTAAAGAACATTAACAGACAGTTTACAGCAAAGAAACCCATATGAAAAGCAGCTCAGCATAGGAGTAATCAGGGAAATGTGAACCCAATAAGGAGACAGAGCTTGAAGCGTCTGACAGTATCAGGGTTTGGCAAAGCTATGGAGAAACAGGAAAAGCTAGACAGCACTGGTGGGACTGTAAATGCTGCAACCACTTGGGAAAGTGATTTGGCAGGATCTAGTGAAATTGAAAACGCATGTGTCCTTCAACTCAGCAATTTCACTCCTGGATGTATTTCCAGAGAAAGTCTCACAAGTACACAAGGGCTCACTAAGGCCATGTTTGTGATAGTGAAAAATTAGACACAACCTACATGGCGTTCAGCAAGAGAATGGATGAAAAATAATGCAGTATATTCCTACATGAGAATACTATAAGGCAAAACTTCGTATCTGGAAAATAAAATTGAAAAGACTATCACACATAAAGCAGTACTCTATCTTGCTTATGGATACTTATATATGTAAAGCATAAAAATGGGCTGGAAGAAATCAGTTTTTATGTGGGAATTTCTACTTATATGTCAACTTTAATTGAATTGTTTAATTCTTTAATAGGGAAAAAAGATTTGAAGCAAATATGTCATTAGATAATTGTCAATCTGGAGTGGTGTGAACTTGGATATTATTGTTCTCTGTGATTTTCAGAATTTAATCTCTTCAGAAAAAATTTAAAATGCCAAGATAAAAGTAAGATAGTTTATAAATCAGACAGTAGAGACTGATTTTTATTAATTGCTCTGGGCATCTACTCTTAGGGCTGTTCACCTATGACACATATTTTTTAAAACCTTTTCAGCATTCATTTTATTTCTCAGCGGTTGCCATGTAGAGGACTCTGTTCTCTGCCCTTGGCATCTGTTGGGTGATTCATCCATGCTTTTACTTTCAATAAGATATAAATACAGGCCTAGACTGTGGTTTCAAAAGCACCTGACCACACCATCCATCCTTTGAAATGTTAATTTGGATTAAATATCCTAATATCAGCATCTCCTTGCCTTTCCTTATGAGTATGTGGTTTGTGTCCCTTAAAGAAACAGTTTGCAGATTCTAAAATGTATAAGCCATCAGGCAAAAGGAGGCTTAAGCTTATGTTTTTCTGGTCATTAATTTTATGTTAGTAATGAGATGGGGAATAACAATGCTGATGCTATTCCTTGAGGGGTGGGAGACCGCCAGATAAAACCAGAAAGAGGAATCTAAGCAAGTTGCTGATAGAGTAAACTGAAGCCCTTCATTTGCAGGGTAGTAATCAAAATTTCTTGGACAGCAAGTGGGTAGGAAAAATACCAGGTGTGAAAAAGCAGGGGTAGAAAAAGAGGGTTTTCTTAGACTACAGTAGAACAAATCCACAGAAGGTTTAGTAAAAACAAACAAACAAAAATCTGTAGGTACATTATTTATACCACAGACTGGGATTATTTCCGGCATCAAAACTCAACCCTCCCCTACCTTGCTCCCAGGTGTGTGTAGTGGAATGTCTCACTGTTGACCAAGATATATCTGCCCCTTCCTCCAGCATCAGCTTATAAGTGTAATATATCATGATTCATATGTTCATATAGTGGATTATGTAATCCAGTGCCCTTTTGAGAGTGAAAAAGGATACTATTAAATAATTGAGACAACAGGCACAAACAGGTTTTCTGGGCAAACATCCCAGTCACCCTAGTGAATACTGGTCACCATAGTAATGCACACATTTACATGTACATTTGAAAGTAAAACTTATCAAATAAAACAAAACTTCAAAACTTTTAAAACGTATCTACCATGTGCTTGGCCATGGTGATACAAGAGATAATGAGAGTGACAAAAAAACCTTGAGTAGGAGAAGATCGACGGAGAAGGCAATGGCACCCCATTCCAGTACTCTCGCCTGGACAATCCAATGGACGGAGGAGCCTGGAAGGCTGCAGTCCACGGGGTTGCTGAGGGTTGGACACGACTGAGTGACTTCACTTCACTTTTCACTTTCATGCATTGGAGAAGGAAATGGCAACCCACTCCAGTGTTCTTGCCTGGAGAATCCCAGGGACGGGGAAGCCTGGTGGGTTGCCATCTATGGGGTCGCACAGTCGGACACCACTGAAGCGACTTAGCAGCAGCAGGAGAAGATCGACAGTAAACAAACGAATCATGTATTATTAGAGGCTGTTAGGTTTATATGGAAACTGCAAGACAGACAAGGGAAATAGGGACACCTAGGATCTAGGAAGCGAAAGAAATACAGTTTTATATAGTGTGGTCCAGAAAAGTGTGGCAGACTGAATTCTTGTTCACCAGTAATCTCTTTCTCTCTCTATAGGAGAATTTTTCTTC
Organism: Cephalophus harveyi; assembly: GCA_006410635.1. NCBI lineage: Eukaryota > Metazoa > Chordata > Mammalia > Artiodactyla > Bovidae > Cephalophus > Cephalophus harveyi. The sequence goes on along the minus strand of SJYT01015543.1, from coordinate 195,630 downwards.
CTCATTCTTTTGAAATCAGGTTTGGCCATACAGTTTAACATTGGCATTGATATGCGAGCAGAAATGACAGTGCTCTCCCAGTGGCTGCCCCACCATGCTCTGTTCCATCTGCTGCTGTCACTAAGCAATGCTGAGGCAGTGGCCTGGGTTCTAGGGTACGGGCAAGGATGATACAGATCCGCTAGTAGTATGACAGAGTGCAAGTAGTAAGAAATAATCATTTGTTGTTTTATGAGATTTGGGATTTGCTTGTTATGTAGCATAACCTAGGCCACCCTAGGCCACTAATACAGAAGGCCTCACTGAGAAGGTAACAGACATCTGAGTGGAGAGCTGATGGTGGTGTGGAAACCGATTGTGCAGATATGTGGAACAAGCATGTTCCATGGGGAGGAATAGCAAGTGCAAAGGTTTTAAAGAGGGAACCTTCTTTTCTTTTTTCAAAAAATGTGTATTTATTATCTGGCTGCACCAGTCTTAGTTGCAGCATGCAGGATCTTTGTTGCTGCCTATGGAATCTTTAGTTGCAGCACATGGGATCTAGTTCCCTGGTCAGGGATTGAACCTGGATCCCCTGCATTGGGAGCATGGAGTCTTAGCCACTGGACCACCAAGGAAGTCCTGGTTTTGAGGGGGAGCATTCTTGATATGCTCAAGGATCAGGAAAGAAGTCAGGATGCAGAGGTGTCAGCACCGGTTTGATTTCCCTGAGGTCTGTAGGGCTGGACGTAGGACTTGTTCTTATCCATCCAGTGATCCTGCTCACTTCTCTTTTCCTCCATAGAGTATGGAGTGAGGCAGCAAGAATGAGGAAAGAAGAGGATATAAAGGAAGGAAAAGTAAGTGCGGCTTGGAGCAGGAAGATGCAGCCTAACAGGGGGTGCCCCAGATCTTTGGGCCACAGCCCCTGATATACATAAATTGGTAGGTCACCCATGTAGGGACGTTGGGAGGCCTCTGACTGCTGTCATGAAGGAGATGAGTCAGCACATCCAAGGTGTGCTCGTGAGTGACCACCCCTCACCAGGACGTGTTCCCTTCTCCCGTACTCCTTGTTCTCATGCTCGTGACTTTTTCTTAGAGCCACATGGAACCCAGGGAGCCTCCAACAGACAAACTGGGGCAACAGAGCTACCCTTGGGAGTGCCATGCAGCACCCTGAGAAAGGGGCAGCTCCCCCAACCCCTGCCCAAGCAACACAGGAGATTATACAAACCACATATTCCTTCTTTCTTTAAATCCTGATCATTCTCCATATTTTTATTAAGTGCTAAGTTAGATTTCTGTCAGCTCTGTACAGCCTTGAAGCCACAGATCCTCCCAATTAGCAGTTGCTGGTAAAAGAAACTCTGGACAAATAAGGCAGAGTAGGCGGCTATTGATGCTTCTGCATGGAGGAGGCAGAGTTCTAAATATCAAATCCATCTAAAAGAAACTTAAAAGTTGAAGGCTAAAATGTTTCACAGGGATAAAAATACCACTGTGCATTTATCAACCACAGAAGTAGTAGCCTTGGAAGATTTACTGGGAGAAACTCTCATTAAATATCTGGCTTTCTGAAGGCTAATGGCATTAATCTTAGAATACAACCATTAATCTCAAATGCTCCATGCTAATTGATTGTCTTGGACTACTAAACTCAAATAGCATCTATAACTCCTAAAGATATAAAAGTAGTTTTGGGGTCTATAAGAATCTTAAATATCTATATATTATCACTACTCTCTTTGGTCAAAGAAAATTTAACAATTTACCTCTGGCAGATAGTTGCCCTGGAAGCAATGCATGCAAAAGCATTGTGATGTCAAGCCCCATCCTTCCTGCTTTCTTCTTTCAAATCCTAAAGAAATCTATTCACCATGGAAAGCATATTGAAATAGAAAGGTAAATTCCACCCAATTTATATAACACCAGAATTATTAGGATTGGAGCCCTCACTGAGAAAATAAAAAGCCATCTCAAAGCCTTGGAGGGAAGGAATGCATGGTGCAAACAGGTGACCCCCTAGAAGGCATTCACTATGCAGGTATCAATAGCAAAAATGCCTTGGAGAGCTCAAGGCAAATCAATCTGTTACAACTCTGTGGGATTCAGCATTCAGTTCCCACTCCTTCCAGAATCCTTTGAGCCAGTGTTACTCCCTGGGAGTGTAGGGCATTACTGGGATTTGGGGAAAAAGATGATTCTCTGATATATGGGATCTTCCATGTGTTGTAGGACATTTACATCCTTGATCCCACTCACTAAATGCAAGCAACAAAAGCATCCCCAGTCTGTCCCTAGAGTAGACATTTCTATCCCCAGTTGAGAGCCCTACAAGTCTGAGCTCTAGCAACAGGTAGAATAAGGTGGGGTTTGAATATAGCTGTGAGGATGCTCCACTGAGCAGGAATTGACCAAGTTATCAGATATCCATCTTCTGTCTGTGTATGGGTACATCAGGAAAAGAAGTGGCTGGCTTGCTATACTGGTGAAGAGACAGTAATATATCCAAAAGTTCACCACAGCCACATGATTAAAGAGATGACTTTACAGTCGGTGGTAAAGCAAATTTTTAAAGGAAATTAAAGTCCGAAATGAACTAGAAGCAGTGTTCAAAAGAACTTATGTAGTAAATCACTCAATCCATATTGTCATTACTTTTCTGGAAAGGGGAAGGAGGGTCTCTTTGAAGATGAGTTGCCAGCTGCTTGACATATGCTTGAAAATAGAGATGACAGGCTAGGTTTTTAGGTTCTTCCATGCACACTGAATTTCAAAAATTAAATGAAACATAAAAATGAAACACAGATGAGAAGTTTTAAATCTGCACATCCAAGTTATTGACCAGCTACTTAATAAGCACATGCCCTACTACTTGGAGTGTCACTGTGTAGCTCTCCTTCTCTCCCAACTTCTTCCCATTGACCCTCCCCAGGCCTTGGCTTCCTGCCTTTACCCCCGGGACACGATCATCTGTGGGAAAGAAGGTGGAAAGGGACACCTGACCCTGCCATGGTGGGATCCTTCCCTTTTCCCTTTCCCCTCACCTCTCTAATGGCAGTACATTTGTTAGGCAACTATATTGGCCAATCCCTGGACTAAGGCTTTTATGATTGTTTTAATTTTATAGTAGGCTACCCAAAGAAATTTTAACAATTATTCCTTCAGAGGTTTGTTTTAATTTTTTTTCTTGAAACAATCTCAAACTCATAGAAATTTGCAAGTATGATATAAGGTTTTTTTTTTTTTTTCATGATTTGAAAGTATGTTGCCAACTTGTTGCCCACCACCTCTGATTTTCCTACAAATAAGAACATTGTCCTACAAAGTCCAATGAAACCATGAAAATCAGAAAAGTAACATTAACTCGTTACTACCATCTAATCCCCAGACTCCATTCAAGGGGCCCAAGAATGTTCTGCACAAGGAGCCAGAGGAAATCCCATGCTACATTTAGCTGTCCTGCCTGTAGTCTCCTTCAGTCTGGAACAGTTGCTCAGCCTTTCTTTGGTTTTCATGAACTTGGCACTTCGGAAGAGTACAGGCCATTCATTTTGTAGAATTCTCTTGATTTGGTTTTGTCTGCCGCTTCATCATCATTGGTTCAGGTGCTGCCCCTTTGGCAGGACTATCTGAGAAGTGATGCTGGGCCTTCCTGTTCACCGGATCAGGTCACACATGATTTTGATTTGTCCTGTTACTGATTTAGCTCTTAGATCCCTTGTGTATGGTGATACTTGCCATACTTCTCCACTATATATAAAGTTATTCTTTTTCCTTTCATAACTGATAAGTATCTTATGAGGAGGTACTATGAGCTGTAAATAGCCTGTTTCTCATCAAACTTTCAATTATTTTATGGATTCATGTTCTGGGTTTATACTTCCCTGCCACCAACCTGGAATCAGCCATTCTTCAAGGTGCTTTGCATGTATTATCTTAGTCAGTTCTCACAACATGAGAATCATGAGCTGATAACTGGTAGTATTTCCATTTTTCACATGAAGAGACTGAGTCTCAGAGATGCTAAGTAATTTACTCAGTGTTTGCACAACTTGAACTTGGCAGAGCAGATTTGAATTTGGGTCTACTTGACTTTGGAAACTGTGTTATGAATCACTCTGCTTTAGATGATCCCAAGCTTTCCACTCTGTCTATTCACATCACCTTCCACATTATAGAACCTATTGAGCTATATGGATAAGAAAGTTGCTATTGGAAAGTGTGTTTAGCATTCCAAGTCAGGTGGCTAGGAAGCCCTCCCCTGCTGTTTCTCTGACACCAGGACCAGAAAGAAGCCAGCTTCTGCCTCCCTCACCCTCCACCCATCCAGGAGGCTGCAGTTCAGTAAGGGGCTTACTGGGGGGAATTTAGGCAGAAGTTCTAGGCATATCAACAACAAAGGAAATTTCTTTTTCTTTTTAAAAAATTGTATTTTATTTTTTATGATTGAGAAGCCTGGGACATAGTTTTAGGCTTGCTGAAATCCAGTGTAATGGATATACCATCTCTGCCACTAAATTCTTTAAAAAGCCATGGTCTCTGTTGTCTGTCCCAGGAATCTGTCTGGCCACTCTATGAATTCTCTCTCCTTCTGCCTCCATGCTGGGTCTCCAGCTGCTAAAGATATAGCCAACTAGTAGAGGAGGATATTGACACCAGCCATGGAGTTGTTTAGTTTCTGCTTCTTCTTGCCACATGGCCTTGTTCACTAACCCTCCTGTTTCCACGGTCTCTGATTGCTGGTCCCTTCATAATAAGACTGCATGTAACCTCCAAAGAGGCACCCCTCACTATTTCTGCTACATGCTGATCTTTCCCTAACACTGCATTTGTCCTTTGTATCCACACTGTCCCCAGTCAATATCATCCCATCTTTGTGTATTTACAACACACACACACACACACACACACACACACACATCCTGTAAGTATTTTCCAGTTGTTTGATGTCTAGAGGTATGTCTTCTCTTTCTAACTGAGGTCCATTTGAAGTGTGAGTCTCAGGTGAAGGCCGTGGTCTTCAGCATCCTCTGTGTATTTTGTAGCAACTTGTAATGAGTTACACTGATATCATTAGATTGCTCTTAAATGTGTGTTGAATCAGTGAATGCTTGTCCACATGTGGCCCTGCATGTGTCTCACAGAACTTACGTCCACATTCTTTTTGTATACTCTACTGCTTTGGATTATATTTTCCATTCCTTGTATTACCATAGAAGTTCTGGGAGAGAAATCATTTAGTAAAACTCTTGTTTTATAGACAAGAAAGCCAAAATTCAGTAAGCTGTCCTGTCTACCTAGTAGGAAAACTAGAGTCAAAACATCAAATCCTGCCTCCTTTTCTAAAACTTCACCCAGTGCGTTGTTCAACTTTCTTCATCTTTAGCAAGTACAAATATTTTTATTATAACTATTAATTGAGTTAGCAAGGGTATGGTGTGTGTGAAATTAAAGCTAGTAATTTAATAAAGCTTATGTCATAGTGAAAAAAGGAAAATATATTTTGATTTAAAGTATGAAATTTTAAAGAATAAAACTGCTAGCTGTACAAGGAATTCTGCAGCTTGCAAATTAATTTTTTGTATAAAGTCTTTTCTAGAACACATCAATAGGAACATTGTTTCAAATGATCTAAAGGATTCTTATGTTAGAATGTCTAGAGAGGAACAGGTTAGATCAAGAACTAAGATTTGTCTTTATATCTGGTTTCTTCTTTATTATTAAATCACTTAATTTATTTGTTACCCCTCCTTCAAAAAGCACAAAAATGGTAACTTTAATTTAGAGGTAAAGAGCCTAAAGGATGTGTATAAGAGACAGCTTAT
>SJYT01015543.1:168300-189657 GCA_006410635.1 Cephalophus harveyi | reverse complement strand
AAGGATCTTTACAAGGAGTATAAAAGAAAATGTCTGAACTGTATAAAGGCCCAGAACTGTATGTTAGGGGTCATTGCTGTGTTTATGCCATGAATTCCATTGGCATCTGGTACAGCCTCTCAACTTCTCAGAATAATGTTTTTAAATGCATGAATTAAAAATATATAGGATTACTAAGGAAAAAAATATTGAAATATAGTTATTAAAACATTTAAAGAACAAAGATATGATATTATAATCAAAATATAATACTTTTTAACACTTATATAATAAGATCTAGTATCAGAAGTAATAACTATGGTGATTTCAGAGCAGTGTGTCTTTGACTACTTAGGCTGCCATAACAAAGTACCATCAACTGGGAGGCTCACACAAAAGAAATGCATGTATCTTCTCATGGTTCTGGAGGCTGGAAGCCTGAGATCAGGGTGTCAGCATGGACTTTCCTTCTTGCTTACAGGAGATCACCTTCCTTTTCATTGTGTGCTTACATGCTCACATGTCCTTTCCGTGGTTCTTGCACATGGGGGCGGGGAGGGGGTGGGAAGGGGAGAGAAAGGGATCTCTTCCTCTTCTTATAAGGCCTTCAAGTCCTGTCTGATTAGGGCCTCACCCTTATGACTTAATTTAACCTTAATAACCTTAAAGTCTCATCTCCAATTACAGTCACATTAGGGATTAGGCCTTCAACATATGAATTCTGAAGGGACAGTTTGGTCCATACATAGTGATAAGCATAATGATATTTTAAAACATCTTCAACAAACTTTAATATGAAATAAAAATAGCTGTGATCTATTGGTAACAGAGTCACAGATGCTGCTGCTAATAAGTTTGTTGCCTACATTCTTTATGGAAGGAAATTCTTAATTTCAGGTAGAAGTTAATGAAAATAAGGTTTTTCCCCCATTCTAGTTCATAAACACCCTGAATTTCTATATAAGGACTCCCAGGTTAAGAACCCCTGCCTGATACATGCAAGTAAGATATTCTTATTTTGAGGAAATGAGTGGCATAATCCCTAGATAGTGGGAACAGATTCTGAAATCAGGTTATTCTACTCATTGCCAGTTACCAAGGAACAGTTCAGTTCAGTTGCTGAGTCATGCCCAACTCTTTGCAACCCCATGGACTGCAGCACTCCAGGCCTCTCTGACCATCACCATCTCCCGGAACTTGCTCAAACTCATGTCCATTGAGTTGGTGATTCCATCCAACCATCTCATCCACTGTTGTCCCCATCTCCCACTGCCTTCAACCTTTCCCAGCATCAGGGTCTTTTCCAGTGAGTCAGTTCTTCACATCAGGTGGCTAAAGTACTGGAGCTTCAGCTTCAGCATCAGTCCCTCCAATGAATATTCAGGACTGATTTCCTTTAGGATTGGCTGGTTTGATCTCCTTGCAGTCCAAGGGACTCTCGAGAGTCTTCTCCAACACCACAGTTCAAAAGCATCAATTTTTTGGCACTCAGCTTTCTTTATGGTCCAACTCTCACATCCATACATGACTACTGGAAAAACAATAGCTTTAACTCTATAGGCCTTTGTTGGCAAAGTAATGTCTCTGCTTTTTAATATGCTATCTAGGTTGGTCATAGCTTTTCTTCCAAGGAGCAAGCGTCTTTTAATTTCATGGCTGCAGTCACCATCTGTAGTGATTTTGGAGCCCAAGAAAATAAAGTCTGTCACTGTTTCCATTGTTTCCCCATCTATTTGCCATGAAGTGATGGGACTGGATGCCATGATCTTCAGTTTTTGAATGTTGAGTTTTAAGCCTACTTTTTCACTCTCCTTTTTCACTTTCGTCAAGAAGCTCTTTAGTTCCTCTTCGCTTTCTGCCATAAGGGTAGTGTCATTTGTGTATCTGAGGTTATTGATATTTCTCCCAGTAGTCTTGATTCCAGCTTGTGCTTCATCCAGGACCAAGGAATAGTGAGTATGTTAACTGAAAAGAAATATCATTTGGTCTTGCCTTGCTTTCTGATATTTTAAAATATGTGTTTGAGGATTGGAATGTGTTTTGTCTTGCAGACAGCAGTAACCTAAATACTGAGCAAAATGATTCCTGGACCTCTGAGAACTCCTGGCTTTACCTTTCTGTGAAGGGCCAACCAGAAACCAAGGAAGAGGATGATGGTCTTCGGAAATCTCTGGATAAATTCTATGAAGTATTTGGCAATCCACAGCCAGCCTCTGGAAATTCACTCTCCACATCTGTCTGCCGGTGCCTGTCTCAGAAAATCAATGAACTGAAGGACCAGGAGGACCAAAAGTATACCCTCCGCAGTTTTCAAATGGCTCGGGTCATCTTCAACCAGAATGGCTGCTCTATCTTACAGAGACATTCCAGGGGCGCCCATTTCTACCCACTCAGAGAAGGAAGTATGTCTCTACAGGATGAAAAGCTGACCCCAGGACTTTCAAAAGATATTATTCATTTCCTCTTGCAGCAGAACTTGATGAAAGACCAGTAACTGACACCTGGTGGTGAGAGCAAGTGTATAGGGGCAGGAGGAGGGTATCCCTGTGGCCAGTACCATTGGTGCATCACCCAGAACCCATCAGGTCTCTTGCCAGCTTGGTGTGCCCAGCCCCCAGCTAAGTGCTTTGCAGGCCAAGGCTGGCATCTGTGATCTGGTCCTGGAGCCAGTCCAGTCCAAATGGAGAGCTGGCAGTGTCTGATGGTTTTATTGCCTTTAGGCCATCCCTTTGACCTAAGGCCAGTGACCAAGTGGTTTGGGAGTCTAAAAGTCCATCTTCCTTCTTTCCAGGAAGGACATGCTCTGAGGCACCATTCAAGTACAAGAGCTCCTCTCCTGGTCAGGTCAAAGCTGGGGTTTCACTATCCCACCCTTTCCTGGCTCCTTCCTTTCCCCGCCCTCCTTCTCTCATTCAATTACTGGTGTCTCCTGGGAGTATTTCCATAATAAATCTCCTATACCTGAACCCTTGACTCACAGTCTACTTCTGGAAGAACCTGACCTGAGAGAACAGGCTTCCATTGATGAGTTTTGGGGTTTGTTTTTTCTTTTTTTTTTTTGCCCCACTGACTAGGGATAGAACCTGGGCCCCCTGCAGTGGAAGTGTGGAATCCTAACCACTGGACTGCCAAAAAGTCCCTTGATGAGTTAGTTTTTTTGAAGGGTACAAAGCCTTATGCTGAATCAAATATAAGAATTCAATCAAGTTATAAAACTGTGACCATGTGACTGAGAACGTGTGTCCCCAAATAATTTAAATATGGTTCCAAAAGGTGCATCGCATCTTAATCATACCTTTGCTTCTCCAACGCCAGAGTTTCCTGTTTTATACTCACTGGATATGGAAGGAACATTTGAACCATCTAAAATAAGAGCTAAGATTCGCAAATTAAAAAAAAAAAGTCTGTTCATCTCCACCAGATTATAAATGTGAGAGGTGAGAAAACAACAAATGTGTACCACTCACCAAAGTATGTGTAAACTCATTTATGATATGCTGGATTGCTGGATGCAGCCTTGTCAACTTGTGGTGGAAGAGGAAAAGGAATCATTTGCCCAAGTGGACTCCTTCCTCTCATTTTTGCTTCTGCCTGCCTGTTGCCCACACCCTCTGTCACCCTCTGAACAACTGGTGCCTCATCCCTGTCCTGCCCTTGCTTGGTCAGGAGCAGCTTCATTTAAAAAAATTTTATTGATGTATAGTTGATTTATAGTGTTATGTTGGTTTCAAGTGTGCACCAAAGTGAAGCAGTTACACATATACATATACCCACTCCTTTTTAAATTCTTTTTCCGTACAAGCCATTATAGAATATTGAGTAGAGTTCTCTGTGCTCTACAGTAGGTCCTTATTAGTTGTTTATTTTATATATAGTAGTGTATACATGTCAGTCTCAATCTTCTAATTTATCCCTCCTCCTGCCCCCTTTTCTATGTCTGTGCTCTATTTCTGTTTTGTAGATGAGTTCATTTGTACCCTTTTTTTAGATTCCACATATAAGCGATATCATATGATATTTGTCTTTCTCTGTCTGACTTATTTCACTCAGTATGACAATCTCTAGGTCCATGTTGCTGCAAATGGCATTATTTTGTTCCTTTTTAAGGGGAATGGCTTTTAAATAGCCTGTGCTATTTAAGCAAGCCTGTGCTGGTAGGTCCTCTGCTCCTCAGCTGCATCCTTAAGGTTTATTTGAGATTCATTTGGTAGGAGGACTTCTCCCGGCACCGAGCTCCCTGAAATTATAATCGGAAGCCTCGTGCTAACCCCTCTCTCAAAGGTCATTGGCACGAATTGCACTAAAGTGTTCTATCACTTGACAGGGGGACTATGAGAAAAGCCAGCAACACTGAGTAATTAGATTTTGAGGAACTCTAGGGGAAATTTAATTAGCATGAGACTCCATAGGTTTCCAGAAAGCAGAGTATGCACATAGATCAGCTTACATGTGTATATTAACGGTGAATGAGGGTGCCCTCTCAAACCAGATGTCTTGTAGATTCTTACCTGGAGAGAGAAGCCTTTTAAAAGTTTGGAATTACACACTATGGCTTCCAGTTCTGGGAGAAACCAATGTGGGAACAGTATCCACCTCAAAATACAGCACTGTTGGAAGGAGACCTAACAGAAAGGAAATAGGAAATGAACAGTCCTTTGAGAAAACAAGACTCCAGGTCTTCCTCTGACAACCAGTTATCTGCATTTTCTCCATGAGCTGCTTCTATTCAACTGGCCCCCCAAAAATTGTCAAACCATGAGTGTTTATAATTGAAAAACTACAGGTTGAATTTTGAAGTTGCTAGTTTTATTGTTTTTTAATGTGAAGTTAATCCATAGATGCCCTTGACTGCTGTTGTTTTTGTTCAGCCACTAAGTTGTGTCTGACTCTTTGCAAGCCCATGGACTGCAGCACACCAGGCTCCTCTGTCCTTCACTATCTCCCAGAGTTTGTTCAAATTCATGTCCATTGAGTTGGTGATGCTATCTAACCATCTCACCTTCTGTCACCCTTTTCTCCTTTTGCCATCAATCTTTTCCAGCATCAGGGTCTTTTCCAGTGAGTTGGCTTTTCCCATCAGCTGGCCAAAGTATTGGAGATTCAGCTTCAGCATCAGTCCTTCCTATGAATATTCGCAATTCCTTCCTGTAGGATTGACTGGTTTGATCTCCTTGGAGTCCAAAAGTCTTCTCCAACACCACAATTCAAAAGCATCAGTTCTTCATCACTCAGCCTTCTTTGGAGCTTCCCTGATAGCTCAGTTGGTAAAGCATCCACCTGCAATGCAGGAGACCCCAGTTTGATTCCTGGGTTGGGAAGATCCCCTGGAGAAGGGAAAGGATACTCACTCCAGTATTCTGGCCTGGAGAATTCCATGGACTGCATAGTCCATGGGGCTGCAAAGAGTCAGACACGACTGAGCAACTTTCACTTTTTAGCCTTCTTCATGGTTCAACTGTCACATCGATACAAGACTACTAGAAAAACCATAGCTTTGACTATACGGCCCTTTGTCAGCAAAGTGATGTCTCTACTTTTTAATATGCTATAGTTTTTAGCATATTCAGTCACTAAAGTATTGGAGATTGTGTTCCATGGCTATCAACAGAAAGAAACTAGATTATTTTATACTGTTTTTAAAGGACAAAAGATATAAGGTATTTGAATTTCCATACTAAGAAGTAGCCGCTTCTATTTGATAGTAATATTTTAGTATTGGTGACTTTGTAACCTTAACATCAGTGCTGTGGGTGTTCAGAAAAAAGGTAAACTCTGCAAGCAGAGAATTTAGAAGTCTAAAAGCCAGAATCACTTCAAGGTAAAAAAAAAAAAAGTGTGGTGTGTGCTTTCTTGTATCAGAGTAAGTGCTTGTGACAGGTCAGTACAAAATATTTGTTTCCCTGCAATCTCGCTCCTTAATTTGATCTTCATGCTCTTAGGATGGCATTTTCCATTTATCTCTGTTTTCCTTTAATATAGCCTAAGAGATAAGGATATTAAGACTCTGGTCTCTGGTATCATTGTCTAATTCTGCCCTACAAATCACTTCATTGACATCTTAGCCTATGAACATTCTATCTAGGATATCATCTTTGGTCCATTTCAGAAGTCTGTGGGAGGATGGATTTGCTTGCAGGAACCTCCAAACTCTAAGGAGGAAGAAACATATTTTACTATATTTGTGTAACTGCTTTTCACTTTACTAGTCTGTTTCTTTGCATGACGTATGTATGTAATAGATCATATTACCAGTAATTAACAAAAAACAATACAGTGATACTTTTTAAAGTTTTCAAAATTTACTTTTTAAACTTTTTATTGGTTTTAATCATACAAAAGAGTGTTTATAAGTGAACATCTTGAAGATTTTTACAAACTGAACCTCCCAATCAACCAGCATCCCACTCCAGCAACAGATATTACCAGCTAGCCCTGAGTGGAGATTTTCAAAGAACTAATTAGAATGATTTGCTCAGATCAGTGTTTCTCAAACTACTGGTGGTATACGAAAGAACTTTAGGTGCTGCTAGGTGGACAATGTTTATTTTCATTGTTGTCTTTTCAATTTATGTTAGAAAAATAAAACCACTATGTCAGATCTATACTTTCACAGATATTACATGTAGTTGTTCAGTCACTAAGCCATGTCTGACTCTTTGCGACCCCGTGGACTATAGCACGCCAGGCTCCTCTGTCCTCCATTATCTCCTGGAGTTTGCTCAAATTCACGTCCATTGAGTTGGTGATGCTATCTAACCATCTCATCCTCTGTCGTCCCCTTCTCCTCCTGCCCCCAATCCCTCCCAGCATCAGAGTCTTTTCCAGTGAGTCAACTCTTCACATCAGGTGGCCAAAGTACTGGAGCTTCAGTTTCAGCATCACTCCTTCCAATGGATATTCAGGGTTAGTTTCCTTTAGGATTGACTGGTTTGATCTCCCTGTAGTCCCAAACTACATGTTTTTTTGCTTGTTTTTCATCAGAAACTCCCGTATATCGAGGCTCCTCCCTTACCTCTTGGAACAGTTCCCCAGAGCTATCTGAGGCTGCCTTCCCAGGCTGTAGTCCTCAGTAAGGTCCCTGAATAAAATGCAAGTCACAACTGTGAGTTGTGTGTGTTTATTTTTCTAGTGCTCAGTATGAATAGCTGCTTGATGTAAGTCATCACAGAAATGCAGTTTTTAAAAAGTGTTGCCGTTTTAGAGCCTATATAATTGGTAAGAAACTGAAAAGATCAATCCTGTCTGGTGATAACAAAGATGTGGGGACATGGCAGCCCAGAATGAAAACACATATCACAATTTGCAATTGAGTAAGTAATGAAAAATTAGAAATCTAGACGCAGACTTGCCACACGCCCCTTCCATGCTTCTCATTGCCCTTGGACTAGCAGCTGGTCCTACCCGTCCCATTGCTTTACCTTTGCTACAGCCACAGTGACTTCTCAGTTGCTAAACCTGGCCACCTCCTTAACCAACAGTTTTTGGGTAAGACCGTGAATTCCTTAATAAGGCTAACCATCATTTCAAACACCCCTGTTACTGGCCCCATTTTACAGATGGGGAAACAGACACAGAAAGCTAATAGAGAGTGGAAGAACTACCAGAGCTCATACCTAACCCTGAGCTATCCTTCTCAGCTCGCGGCTCCCAAATGCTAACCTTCCTCCCTCCCCAGGGCCACCCACAGTGTGCCTTCCTCAGAGAAGCCTTCATACTCCCTCCACTTCCCACCACTGCTGGGAGGGGCTACTGCCTTTCATGTAGTCCTACAGCACTGAGCATCACCCTCACAGCTTGATTTCACCAAATGAACATAACCATGCAATGTAGTACATGGCTTAAGTCTCCCCCCACCTCCCCATCTCCCACCCCCACCAAAGGAATGAGAGCTCTATCTTCTTCACCCATGCCTAGCGTGTCCAGGCTGGCAAACAGTGATACTCATTTATATTTATAAAATAAAATGTAGAAAAACATCTCTAGTACTTAGAGATATGTACTGAAGAATTCAGCAGTAAAATGTCATAATGGTTGTAATTTACTTTTAAATACTTAAATGGAAGCAAGATGAAGCAGATATGATCAATTTCATTTCTATACTGCTTTGTATACTTCCAAATAAATGACAAGCCAATTTGCTTTTGTCTGCATTTTGACTTAAAACTTTTTTTTTTTTTTTCCATTTTCTCTCTTTGTTACCTTTCCCCCAGGTCACTTTGCAGTGGTTGACTCTCAGACTGTACTTTCTTTCTTTCACAGAGGAAAACCACTTTCTCTAACTGTCAGAGAACACAATCTCTATGAGCAAGTTTACATTCAGGGAAAGCCCCGCCACCTTTTTTTTTCCTTTAATTTTTGTTTTTTCTAGGAGTTTGGTTGATTTACAATCTACAGTATATATATATTTAAAAATATTATACAGCTTAATAGGAAAGCAAACATACAACCCAATTAAGAAATGGGGAGAGGATATGAGTAGACATTTTTCCAAAGAAGACATGCAAACGGCCAACAAGTACAGGAAAAGATGCTTAACATCACTAGTCATCAGTGACATCACAGCTGTCACTCATCATTACAATTTGCATTTGTAAAATGCAAGTCACTGCTACTGCTACTGCTAAGTCACTTCAGTCGTGTCTGACTCTATGTGACCCCATAGACGGCAGCCCACCAGGCTCCCCCGTCTCTGGGATTCTCCAGGCAAGAACACTGGAGTGGGATGCCATTTCCTTCTCCAATGCATGAAAGCGAAAAGTGAAAGGGAAGTCGCTCAGTCATATCCGACTCTTAGCGACCCCATGGACTGCAGCCTACCAGGCTCCTTCGTTCATAGGATTTTCCAGGCAAGAGTACTGGAGTGAGGTGCCATTGCCTTCTCCAAAATGCAAGTCAAATCTGCAACAAATATCACCTCACACCTATAAGAATTGTGATTACCAATTCTGTGTGGAAAGGACATGGAAAAAAGGGAACCCTTATGTACTACTAGCAGAAATACAAATTAGGGTAGCCACCATGGAAAACAGTAAGGTGGTTCCTCAGAAAATTAGAACTAGAACTACCATGTAACCCAGCAGTTCCACTTCTGTATCCATCCAAAGGAAACAATAACACTATCTTGAAATGTATCTGCACCCCAGTGTTCAATGCAGCACCACCCACAATAGCCAAGACATGGAATCAACAAGAGTTCATAAAGAAATGAATGCATTTTTTAAATGTGGCATATATACAATCAAATACTACTCAGTCATAAAAAGAAGGAAATCCTGTCATTTGTGACAACATAGATGGATCTTGAGGGCATCACACTAAGTGAAATCAGAGAAAACAAATACCAGTACTGTATAATCTCACTTATATGTGAAATCCCCCTCCAAAAAAAAAAAAAAAAAAAACCCACAAAACTGAAGCCATAGAAAGAACAGACTGATGGTTGCCAGAGGCAGTGGGTGAAATGCGTGAAGGTGGTCAAAGCTTCAAATGTCCAATTCTAAAAGAAATTAGGGGGATGTAACATACAGCATAGTGAGTATAGTTAATAATACTGTATTACATACTCGAAAGTTTCTGAGAGATTCTTTTTTTTCAATCTTTTACTGTTAATTCTCCATTAGGATATGAAAGGTGCCAGGAAAAGGCCATGGTCAGGAATGCAGCGTGCACCCTCTTCAGTGGGACTAGCTTAGCTGCTCGTGTTTATGGAAGATTTCCCTCTCTTTTTTTTTATTTTTTATTTTTTTTCCTTTTTTTTTTTCTAAAATAACCAGCTTGTGGGATCTTGGTTCCCCACTCAGGGATCAAACCTGGGCCACTGGCAGTGAAACTGTGGAGTCCTAGCCACTGGACCACCAGGGAATTCACATGTTTAAGTTCCTTGTAAGAACAGCAGTAGCTGAAAAGCATTTAAGCTGGCAGCACCATAGAAAGCCCAGTGACAATCCCTTTCTTCATATTGAAATACTAGTAATACCAGTAATAACCTCTCCAAAATGGTCCAGCAGTGTGTTTAGGGATGAAATCCTGGATTTGTATCCAGTGTGGCAGCTCCCCTAATTTGACATCCAGGAGCTCCTTCTCCTTCAGGGGATGACTGACACCATCTTGGAGTCCTGGCTGTTGGCTCCAATATGAACTCTTACATGTTAAGCAAGGTTTGAGGAGTAACTAAAGGCCTTCCCACATTCTTCATCTTCAAAGAGTTTCTCACACTATGAATTCTCTGATGCAGAAAAAAGAGATGAATGTTTTCTATATATAAACATTTTTCTATCTCTGATTATTTTATAACTTGAATCCAAATCTGTACACCAGCTTCTTGTTTCTTCCCTCAAAACAATCCAGGATTCTTTCTCTAGCTGCCATATCACAATTATGTCTGGCTTAGAAATGGAATGGGCCCACTGAGACCAAGTTTCTACATTTCTCCATCATCATGTCACAGTACCATTTCTTCTGAACAGGGTCAAGAAGTTTCCACTCATGCTGATAGAACTCTATGGCCACATCTTTGAATGTTATTGGTCCACAGGCCATGGTTTTAGACCTGCAGGAGCTAATCAGTCCTTGGGCCTTTCCAGAAAAACACAGAGTCCAGAAAACCCAAACTGTCCCTTGTGGGCTTGGGCTACCACTGCACAGTTGTTTCCATGGCAACCTATCCCAGTTTCTTGCTTGGATCCAGTGTTTTAAGGAGACTCAAATGACAGCCCCTTTGGAATAAATTATTCTCCCAGCAAATAGGCTTGTGGACCAGAGTCAGGCCTGTTTACTTGCTTGCAAGCCACCAGCCTTATTCTCTCATTGCTTTTTTCCTAAATAGCTGAAACCTGTACATTGGAGAAAGTGGTTTTACCAGCAGCTGAAGCAAGAATTCTCCAAATCCACCCAAGAGAATCCTTCCCAACTGCTGTCTCACTGCATGGTGCATTCACAGAAGACTCAAGAATTAGGATCCTGCCATGGCTGTTATTTTCCCTTGGCCTCCTTCAGCATCTGCAGCTTAATGTCAGATGCCTTAAGCATACTTTATTATTTCATGAGAATGTAATTCATGTGTATTCAAGCTATGAGAGCGTTCTGGTTACTGTGCAATGGGATGCCCCTGGGATCCTGATTAATGCTTGCCATGCTGACTCTCTAGGTGTGTGGTCCATTTGGATATAAGGTGTGGAGTTCTCAGATGTTCTGGTTCAGGAACACCTGGGATCTCAGTTGCAGTGCCTAACCCTTCCCTGATTTTTCACATTCTCTCTCCACTGTCTTGTATCCTCAGCCCTCTTCTATGTCCTCTCCATTTTCCATCACCTATTTATAAGTTTCCTTTGCCTTAAAAAAAAAATCACACACACACACACATATCCATGCACAAACAACAACAACAAAACAAAAAAAACTTTATTTAATCATTTTATCTCTGTTCGGCTCCTCTCTTCCTTTTGGGACCCAGGAAATAGCCAAGATACAAGATGCTGGAATTTGGAAACAGAAGACCCTGAGATGGCTCTACTGCTGTTCACCTACAAGCATATCACTCAGCCCTGCTGCGCCTGAATTTACTTCTATGCCAATTATAGATAATAGGTGATTGTTATGTCTCGGAGTCTTTATGAGGCTCTCATAAGTGAATGAATCTTCAATATTAATATAAAATGTCCCTGAAAACCCTTTATAAATTATAGAGCACAGTGAAATTGTGAGACGGCCCCTTTTGCTCTGTACTCACTGATTCATTATCCCTTTCTAACCTGACCTCTATCCTCCTGATACTCAGCTGAAGCTCCTCTCAGCCAGGACTGTGAATAGCACCTACCTCCCTTGAAAATAAGGCCATTGTCAGTCACCCCCTCAAATCCCAGCAGGGCCGCTCATGTCCCATTGTAAGGAACCATTAGATGGATTATGGCCTATCCACATTATGGACCAACATGCAGCTGTAAAAAGAATGAGTAAGTTCTTTTCACTCTAATGTGGAAATACCTCCAAACTCTATTATTAATTGGGGAAAAGAGTATATGTAGTCAATTACAATTTCTATGGGGGAAACAAAGGCAAAAGAGAAATGTTTGTGAATGCCTGAAATATCTTCGGAGACATGCAGAAGAAACAAGACCCGCTGCTTCTGTGAAGAAGAGCTGGGAGGCTGGGCATCCGTAACCAAAAGTACATCCATCAGCTTTGTAACAAACAAAGGACTGTCAGAGAAGGAGAGATGATGATGGAAGAAGTCAGAGTGATGCCATTGCTGGAAGGAGACCACAGATAGCATTCTTTGAAAAGACAAAGAATAAATTCTCCCTCAGAGCCTCTGCAAAGAAGACAACCCTGGTAATACCTTGATTCTCCCTATAGATTCATTATTGGACTTCTGACCTCCAGAAAAAAAGATAACATATTTGTCTTGTTTTAAGCCACTACAGTTGTGGTAATTTATTACAGCAGCAGTCAGCAGCCAATACAGTGGCTTAAAATAAAAACATTTGCCCCAAATCCTGAAGCAACTTCCAGTTCCAGGAGAAGATGATACAGATTCATTTTTCCTGGCTCCTCCCCTCTGAAAGCAACTAAAGGTCACAGAAAGAATTCAAAAGACAATCATACTCTTAAAGACTTTTAAAGATGGAAAGAAGAAAGTGGGGACCTCATGGCTTGAGGAACAACACCAAGGAGAATTCCCTGGGTGTTCTTTTATCTTCCATAGATCCTGGGTACCAGCCAGCCTGCACTTGAAACCCACAGATAATAGGTGAAAAAGACAAAAGCAATAGAGAGAAGAAGAAAGAGCAAGAGAAAGCAATCAAGCAAGAAAGAAAGAGATGGAAGGAAGGAAGGAAAAGGGAAGGAAAGGTGGAAGGAAGAAAAACCTGCTCTCTCTGGATAAAGGACCAGGAAAAGAGAACCATAGCAGGGCCTCAATAAGGAGATACATACTCAATGGTAACAGCAGGCCAAACCCACTCATAGCAATATCACGAAGCAGAAATTAATTTCCAACCCATCTTCACCCCCCAGTCACAGACAGCAGCAAACTGAGCTACCCACAGCAGTGGCAAAAGCAAAATGCAGGCAGACCAACCCACTGCATACCACCCGACCCCCAGCAGCAGTGGACTCAATCTGCCCACGTCAGTGGAAACAGAGAAACTGAGGAACCAAGCTCATACACTGCCCAACACCAGGTTGGCAGCCAGGCCCTACACTTGCACTAGTAGTGCCAGCAGGCTGTCTCCAGACCTCCATGCAGTGACAGAAGGTAATCCAGGGCATCTCCCTACATCTGGCTAATGACATCAAGCAGCCCAGGGAAACACCTTTACCCATACAAGTATCACATGTAGTAAACCGCTGGGAGCTTAAGCAGAGCCAGAAGCACAAAGTGGACCAGAACAACATTGCAAGGACTCGGAAAACTAAACTGTCATTGAAATGACAGCCTACAAAAGTAAGCCTTAAAAAACTAAATAGAGGAGTGCCTACTAAAATAGATTTATATAAGATCAACGGTCTTTTAACATTATATGTAAAATCTCCAAAATGCTATTTAAAAAATCACTTGTCATGCCAAGAAGCAGAAAAATCAAAACTTGAATGAAAAAAGATAATCAGTTGACATCAATAGTGAGATGAATCAGATACTGGAATTATCTGGCAAAGATGTTAAAGCAGTCGCCATAAAATGTTTTCAGCGAGCAATTATGAAATCCCTAGAAAAATGAAAAAAAATAGAAAACCTCAGCAAAGAAATAGAAATTACAAAAAAAGAACCAAATGAAAATTATAGAACTGAAAAGTACAACCACTAAAATAAAAACTCACAGGATAGGTTTAGTGGTAGAGTGAAGATGACAAAAGATGGAATCACTGGATTTGAGAACAATTCAATTAAATTAACTCAATCTGAGAAACAGCTAAAAGAGACTGAGGGTGGGGAAGGGACCTGTGGGGCAGTAACAAAATCTCTTGGTTTTCTGACATCTGTGGACAGTAACAAAAGTTCTAACAAAAAGGGTGTGTCCGGGGGTGGTTAGTGGGGTTTTTTGCAGGGTTTTTTGCAGGGTTTTTTTTTTTACTTAAAAGTCAAAATTCTCACACCTGCCTTTTCTTTCTCCTCACTCTGCCATCACCTGCTCCACACTTTCATCTCCTTAGGCTCTCCTCATGGTTCTCCCTGCTGCCAGACACTTCCGCACACTTAGTCTGTTTAAATCCAGCCAGTATTGGGTCTTATCCTGTTCCCCACAGAAACCTCTCAAGCTCTTTAGTATCAACAGGGTGAAGCATAAACCCAGGTCCATGTGATTCTAACCCAGAGTTCTGCCCTCTCCTTGGTTCTCTGACCTCATTCTCAAGGTCCATGGCCTCTAAGACATTCTGTCCCTTCTCCAGACCCCAGGGCTCTACCCAGCTAATCCTTTATGCTTTAATCCTACACAGCAAAACCACTCTCTCTTGACATATGTACACCTGCCTTCCCCAATAGACAGAAAGTTCCTGAAGGCCAGAGGCACAGAGCAGTGCTGGGTAAATACTGATCATGATATGACTTGTTCTGTAGTCACATCTCCTGTTCAGCCTCCTGGTGGAGTCAGCTTGACAACTTTCTCTTTCCTACATCTGAAACCAGAAAATTGTAAGCCAGGAGCAAAGGGCATGGGGTTGGAGGTGGATTTGTATCTTCTGAGAAACGACACGGCAGAAGGAACAGTCCAGTTGCAGGGACTGGAGGCAATAGCTTCGCCATTAACAAGTGAGATGTCCAGTGAGGCTCATGGAACTTGTCCGGCCCTCAGTTCTGTTTACAAAATGAGGACATTTTATAAAGCTCCAAGTTCCCCTCAGTCTCAAATGTTCTGTGACAAATCTCCATGGGGGCAGATTCAGGAAACTGATTCTTGAATTGAGTGGTATGTTCTTATTGCACGGAGAATTAAACCACTCTGCATCACAATTTCCTGAGTTTAGCTGGTTATCCAGGGTTTATTGGATACCATTAACTCTGCAGTACCCTGAGTTGAGTGCTGTGGAGACACAGAAATGGTATCTCACAGGATCCTTGGCCTCAAGTCATCTATTATATAATCAGTTTATTATAGTTATATAATAAAGCTCACCAAGCTTATCATCCAGCAAATTAATTTGTTTACCTAAGATTTCTGTAAAATAAAACTACATATGTTATATAACCTATGTGAGCTATGAATTCTGTGTATCTTTCTATATTATGTGTCATTTTTATGTGTATAAAATACACACGTATCATACATACTCTATGTTTAGATATAAATATATTTATTGACAGTGCATGTTTAAAATTAACATGTTGGGTTAATTTTAATAAACCAAATGATGTAGATTTTCAAATTTTCACAAAAATAGAATTGTGCTATATGCCTTTCACCTAGCTTCAACAGTCACCAGATGTTTGCAATTCTTTTTCATCTAACTCTACACCCTCACCCCTCTCTGTGTGTGCTAAAGCATTTCTTCTTAAGCTATCAGTAGTTAAGAACCCTTTTGTTTAATTTCCAGTTATCATGGACCATAGGCCGTTCACCATGCAAGTTCAACAATACCCAACTGGGCTCTGCTCTGGTCAATGAGACCAATCCACTCATTGCTGCTTGGATGCCATGACAATGCAAAGTGTTATCACAGGTTCTTGGTCTTCCTAGATGGTGCTAGTGGTCGAGAATCTTCCAGCTAATGCAGGAGACACAGGAGACATAGGTTTGATCCCTGGGTTGGGACGATCTCCTGGAGCAGAAAATGGCAGCCCACTCCAGTACATCACAGTTTCTAAACACTCATTGTCAATGTCTGCACTTATCACAAACTGATAGCACACAGTTGGAAAACTTGCACTGATCTGCAAACCACACTTTCAGTAATACTGTGCTAGAGTATTTCAAAGCAAATCTAAGACATTCTTTTATTTCACACATAAATTCAGTATGTATCTCTAATGGTAAGGACTTGGTAAAAAAAACACACCACAGTACCACTAATATCCCTACGATATCATCTTCAGTAACTCCTTAATATCATCTAGTACTCAGTTCATGTTCTTACAGTTTTAGTTGAATCAGGATTTAAGTAAGGATCTACCATTGCTTTCGGTTGACATCTCTCTTAAATCTCTTTCAATCTATAATAGTCTCCCTTTGCTTTAAGGACTGTTTTGAACCACTCCAAATAGATTGGTTTACCATTAACTACGGCTTCCCTGGTAGCTCAGTTGGTAAAGAGTCTGCCTGCAGTGCAGGAGACCCCAGTTTAAGTCCTGGGTCAGGAAGATCTGCTGAAGGGACAGGCTACCCACTCCAGTATTCTTGGGCTTCTCTCGTGGTTCAGCTGGTAAAGAATCTGCCTGCAGTGCAGAAGACCTGGGTTTGATCCCTGAGTTGGNCTGCCTGCAGTGCAGGAGACCCCAGTTTAAGTCCTGGGTCAGGAAGATCTGCTGAAGGGACAGGCTACCCACTCCAGTATTCTTGGGCTTCTCTCGTGGTTCAGCTGGTAAAGAATCTGCCTGCAGTGCAGAAGACCTGGGTTTGATCCCTGAGTTGGTAAGATCCTCTGGAGAAGGGAAAGGCTACTCACTCCAGTATTCCATGGAGAAATCCAAGGACTTTTTCCATGGGGTTGCAAAGAGTCAGACATGACTGATTTTCACTTTCACTTTCATCATTTACTAAGAAAGTTTCCCTGATCCATAACGTTTCAAATGGGTTTTCCCTGAAACTATTATAATGTGACCATGGGAACAGCTTAAAAACAAACAATCTCTACTCTCCCCATCAAACCCCATGATCTATGCATGTTATGACCACATTGCCCACTCTCCAGGCTACAAAAATGATTCAGATTACTGAGTATGTATAAGTGCCAGTCACTCTCCCTGTCTTATCATCTCTGATTATTGTCGCTGATGAGACCATTCATATAACAGGCACCTGTGAATATTATTAACTGAACTGTGCATTTTCTTGGTCTTGATATGTCCCATACATTGTTTATCAGATACAATCACGTCTTTGGGGACCTATGCACAATATGGACTTGAGATACTCTGATTATTTGATTTGGACAAGATCCATCTATGGGCTTCACATAATGGCTCCCCCCCACCTCCCAACCCCCACCGAGAAACCCTCTCCTTATCACTAAGGCTGCAGAAATTCAAGTAGTTTTGAGTCTTTCACTGTACAACACTTCATGAAGAGTCATAGACTTTTAGAATGGGAAAGGAAACAACAATTATGCAATCAAGCTCTCTGCAGGGAAGGGGATAAGGCCCCTTTGCTAGTTACCTAGACATCTAGATGCTCCCTGGACAAGAGCCAGGTCTCTGACCTACAGGGGAGACTCTGCACACATGGGAATGTTGCTCTCTGTGCCCCTCTGGGTTCTGGATGGCACATAACAGGAGTGGACACCTGCTAACTTTACTAGAAGGATAATGGGGGCTAGCAGAATTGCTCAGAAGGCTGGTTAACCAGATTTTAAAGACAGGATCTGAGAGAGGCTGGGCATGAGAAACAGCTGAGGTCATGCTGCAGGGACAGTTTGATGTGAATGCCCCCAACTCTGGCCTTGCTGCCTTTCTGGCTGATGGACACCACCACAGCTGAGGCCAGCAGCCCAAGTGCCTCTGCTGCCATAGAATTCTAAGCTGTCTCTGAGTCTAAATTAAAAGTCCAGGGTAAGAATGTCTGACTTGCTGAAGCTGGATCCTATGACTGTCCTCTGGCAGACAGAGATCAGAGAAAGGACCATCTGGCTTGGCTAGCTTCTACCATATGACCCACATCATAGAGGAAAGCGTGTTAGGATGCTAATTATCCTCCCATGATAGCAGATGACCACTCTGTCTTTGTGGTGGGCCTTCCCAGGTGTCTCCGTGGTAAAGAATCTGCCTGCTAATGCAGGAGACTCAGATTCAATTCTTGGGTCAGGAAGATTCCCTGGAGGAGGAAATGGCAACCCACTCTAGTATTCTTGCCTGGAAAATCCCATGGACAGGGAAGCTTGGCAGGCCTCAGTTCAAGGGGTTGCAAAGAGTCAGACACAACTTAGTGGCTGAGCACCCATGCACACACTCTGTCTCTGCAATTGAACTTCTTCTAGTATAAGAACATAGACAACAATAGTTATTTTATTTCTACAAAATATGGAGCTATTTCCTACCTCCAAAAATGGGCTACATCCCCAGACAAACAGCATTATTCTAAGTGCTGATTTTGCAAAGACTTTAACCTCACTGAAAGAAAAACAGCTTTAGTCTGTGTCCTAGTGGTTCAGTGATTGTCTCCTTAGAGGGGGAAACCAAAGATCAATTTATCCACCTGATTCACTCAGATGCTCAATGTGAACACAGTGGCTGACAAGGGCATTAAAACTTCTTCTACAAGGATTCCATTAGTGATTAATAAGCTACATATCATGTTTTTACATATCAGATTGGGGCAGAGATGAGCTGGAACACAGGCAATTTGTTAAAGCAACGGCTAGGATTCTGTTACTGACCTCTCAGTGTATTTTTGATGTCTCTTAAATTTGCAATGGGAGGTGGTACTGTGTGGTTAAGTAATATGAAGCCAGAGCTGACACTGTGACAGCTGTTCCCAAAGGCAAAGAATTTTTTTGTTACCAAGAAAAGATGTCTTTGAGTTTCCTGGGCTGAAGAGAGTGCTGGACAGTTCCTGTCTTCTCTGCATTCTGATAGCCTTAACAGATCACAGTTTAGTTCAGTTCAGTTCAGTTGCTCAGTCGTATGCCGAATTTTTGCAACCCATGGATGGCAGCACACCAGGCTTCCCTGTCCATCACCATCTCCCAGAGCCTATTCAGACCTCATGTCCATCACCATCTCCCAGAGCCTATTCCAACCTCATGTCTATCGAGTTGGTGATGCCATCCAACCATCTCAACCTCTATTGTCACCTTTTTCTCCTGCCTTCAATCTTTCCCAGCATCAGGGTCTTTTCCAATGAATCAGTTCTTCGCATCAGGTGGCCAAAGTATTGGAATTTCAGCTCCAGCATCAGTCCTTCCAATGAATATTCAGGACTGATTTCATTTAGGATTGACTGGTTGGATCTCCTTATAGTCCAAGGGACTCTGGAGAGTCTTCTCCAACACCACACTTCAAAAGCATCAATTCTTTGGCACTCGGCTTTCTTCACAGTCCCACTTTCACATCCATACATGACCACTGGAAAAACCATAGTTTTGACTAAAGAGCTCTTTGTTGGCAAATTAATGTCTCTGCTTTTAAATTATGCTGTCTAGGTTGGTTGGTCATAGCTTTTCTTCCAAGGAGCAAGCACCTTTTAATTTCATGGCTGGAGTCACCATCTGAAGTGACTGCAAAATAAAGTCTGTCATTATTTCCACTGTCTCCCCATTTATTTGCCATGAAGTGATGGGCCCAGATGCCTTGATCTTCGCTTTCTGAATGTTGAATTTTAAGCCAACTTTTTTACTCTCTCTTTCACTTTCATCAAGAGGCTCTTTAGCTCTTCTTTGTTTTCTGCCATAAGGGTAGTGTCATCTGCATATCTGAGGTTATTGATATTTCTCCTAGAAATCTTGATTCCAGTTTGTGCTCCTTCCAGCCCAGCATTTCGCATGATATATTCTGCATATAAGTCAAATCAGCAGGGTGACAATATACAGACTTGACATACTCCTTTCCAACTTTTGAACTGGTGTGTTGTTCCATGTCCATTTCTAACTGTTGCTTCCTGACCTGCATGCAGGTTTCTCAGGAAGCAGGTAAGGTGGTCTGGTATTCCCACCTCTTTAAGAATTTTCCACAGTTTGTTGTGATCCACACAGTCAAAAGCTTTGGCATAGTCAATAAAGCAGAAATAGATGTTTTTCTGGAACTCTTTTGCTTATTCTATGATCCAACAGATGTTGGCATTTTGATCTCTGATTCCTCTGCCTTTCTAAATCCAGCATGAACATCTGGAAGTTCATGGTATGTACTGTTAAAGCCTGGCTTGGAGAATTACTTTGCTAGTGTGTGAGATGAGTGTGATTGTGCAGTAGTTTGAGCATTCTTTGGCATTGCCTTTCTTTGGGACTGGAATGAAAACTGATCTTTTCCAGTTCTGTGGCCACTGCTGAGTTTTCCAAATTTGCTGGCATATTGAATGCAGCACTTCCACAGCATCATCTTTTAGGATTTGAAATAGCTCAACTGGAATTCCATCACCTCTACTAGCTTTGTTTGTAGTGATGCTTCTTAAGGCCCACTTAACTTCACACTCCAGGATGTCTGGCACTAGGTGAGTGATCACACCATCTTGGTTATCCGGGTCATGAAGATCTTTCTTCTGTGTATTGTTGCCACCTCTTCTTAATATCTTCTGCTTCTGATAGGTCCATAGCATTTCTGTCCTTTATTGTGCCCATTGTTGCATGAACTATTCCCTTGGTATCTCTAATTTTCTTGAATAGATCTCTAGTCTTTTTCATTCTAGTTTTTTCCTCTATTTCTTTTCATTGATCACTAAGGAAGGCTTTCTTATCTCTCCTTGCTATTCTTTGGAACTCTTCATTCAAATAGGTGTATCTTTCCTTTTCTCTTTTGCCTTTTGGTTCTCTTCTTTTCTCAGCTATTTTTAAGGCCTCCTCAGACAACCATTTTGCCTTTTTGCATTTCTTTTTCTTGGCAGTGGTCTTGATCACTGTCTCCTGCACAATGTCATGAACCTCTGTCCATAGTTCTTCAGGCACTTTATCAGATCTAATCCCTTGATTCTATTTGTCACTTCCACTGTATAATCATAAGGGATTTGATTTAGGTCATACCTGAATGGTCTC
This sequence comes from Cephalophus harveyi, assembly GCA_006410635.1. Taxonomy (NCBI): domain Eukaryota; kingdom Metazoa; phylum Chordata; class Mammalia; order Artiodactyla; family Bovidae; genus Cephalophus; species Cephalophus harveyi. The sequence continues at coordinate 168,846 of SJYT01015543.1, read as the reverse complement.
GTGGTTTTTAGACCATTAGACCACTTTCTTCAATTTTAAGTCTGAGTTTGGCAATAAGGAGTTCATGATCTGAGCCACAGTCAGCTCCTGGTCTTGTTTTTGCTGACTGTATAGAGCTTCTCCATCTTTGGCTGCAGAGAATATAATCAATCTGATTTGGTGTTGTCCATCTGGTGATGTCCATGTGTAGAGTCTTCTCTTGTGTTGTTGGAAGAGGGTGTTTGCTATGACCAGTGCATTTTCTTGGCGAAACTCTACTAGTTTTGCCTTGCTTCATTCCGCATTCCAAGGCCAAATTTGCCTGTTACTCCAGGTGTTTCTTGATTTCCTACTTTTGCATTCCAGTCCCCTATAATGAAAAGGGCATCTTATTTGGGTGTTAGTTCTAAAAGGTCTCATAGGTCTTCATAAAACTGTTCAATTTCAGCTTCTTCAGCCATACTGGTTGGGGCATAGACTTGGATTACTGTGATATTGAATGGTTTGCCTTGGAAACGAACAGAGATCATTCTGTCATTTTTGAGATTGCATCCAAGTACTGCATTT
>SJYT01015543.1:127183-168085 GCA_006410635.1 Cephalophus harveyi | reverse complement strand
GCTACTCCATTTCTTCTAAGGGATTCTTGCCCAGAGTAGTATAATGCTCATCTGAGTTAAATTTGCCCATTCCAGTACATTTTAGTTCACTGATTCCTAAAATGTTGATGTTCACTCTTGTCATCTTCTGTTTGACCATATCCAATTTATCTCGATTCATGGGCCTAACATTCCAGGTTCCTATGCAATACCGTTCTTTGCAGCATCGGACTTTACTTCCATCACCAGTCATATCTACAAATGGGTGTTGCTTTTGCTTTGGCTCCGTCTCTTCATTTTTTCTGGAGTAATTTCTCCATTCTTCTCCACTAGCATTTTGGGCACCTACTGACCTGGAGTGTTCATCTTTCAGTGTCATATCTTTTTGCCTTTTCATACTGTTCATGGGATTCTCAGGGAAAGAATACTGAATTGGTTTGCCATTCCCTTCTCCAGTGGACCACAGTTTGTCAAAACTCTCCACCGTGGCCTAGCCATCTTGGGTGGCCCTACACAGCATGGCTCATGGTTTCATTGAGTTAGAAAAGACTGTGGTCACTGTGATTAGTGGTTTTCATTCTGTCTGCCCTCTGACGCCCTCATGGTTTTTCATTCTCTCTGCCCTCTTGTCCTGATGCCCTCAGAACAAGACCCAGTTTCCCNCTACTCCATTTCTTCTAAGGGATTCTTGCCCAGAGTAGTATAATGCTCATCTGAGTTAAATTTGCCCATTCCAGTACATTTTAGTTCACTGATTCCTAAAATGTTGATGTTCACTCTTGTCATCTTCTGTTTGACCATATCCAGTTTACCTCGATTCATGGGCCTAACATTCCAGGTTCCTATGCAATACCGTTCTTTGCAGCATCGGACTTTACTTCCATCACCAGTCATATCTACAAATGGGTGTTGCTTTTGCTTTGGCTCCGTCTCTTCATTTTTTCTGGAGTAATTTCTCCATTCTTCTCCACTAGCATTTTGGGCACCTACTGACCTGGAGTGTTCATCTTTCAGTGTCATATCTTTTTGCCTTTTCATACTGTTCATGGGATTCTCAGGGAAAGAATACTGAATTGGTTTGCCATTCCCTTCTCCAGTGGACCACAGTTTGTCAAAACTCTCCACCGTGGCCTAGCCATCTTGGGTGGCCCTACACAGCATGGCTCATGGTTTCATTGAGTTAGAAAAGACTGTGGTCACTGTGATTAGTGGTTTTCATTCTGTCTGCCCTCTGACGCCCTCATGGTTTTTCATTCTCTCTGCCCTCTTGTCCTGATGCCCTCAGAACAAGACCCAGTTTCCCCCTCAGTCAGTCTCTCCCATCAGGACACTTCCATAAGCCTCTTATCCTTATTCAACAGATTACAAGAGAGAAAAAATAAAGCCAGAGGGACCTTCAGAGCATTTGTCCACTGCTTGTGTGTCTTTTCCTATTTGGAACCAGTCTGTTGCTCCATGTCCAGTTCTAACTGTTGCTTCCTGACCTGCATGCAGGTTTCTCAAGAGGCAGGTCAGGTGGTCTGGTATTTCCACCTCTTTCAGAATTTTCCAGTTTATTGTGATCCACACAGTCAAAGGCTTTGGCATAGCCAATAAAGCAGAAATAGATGTTTTTCTGGAACTCTCTTGCTTTTTTGATGATCCAGTGGATGTTGGCCATTTGATCTCTGGTTCCTCTGCCTCTTCTAAAACCAGCTTGAATATCTGAAAGTTCACAGTTCATGTACTGCTGAAGCCTGGCTTGGAGAATTTTGAGCATTACTGTACTAGTGTGTGAGATGAGTGCAATTGTGCGGTAGTTTGAACATTCTTTGGCATTGCCTTTCTTTGGGATTGGAATGAAAATTGACCTTTTCCAGTCCTGTTGCCGCTGCTGAGTTTTCCAAATTTGCTGGCATATTGAGTGCAGCACTTTCGCAGAATCATGGAACAACAGACTGGTTCCAAATAGGAAAAGGAGCACATAAGGGCTGTATATTGTCACCCTGCTTATTTAACTTATACTCAGAGTACATAATGAGAAATGCTGGGCTTAAAGAAGCACAAGCTGGAACCAAGATTGCTGGGAGAAATATAAATAACCTCAGACTTGCAGATGACACCACCCTTATGGCAGAAAGTGAAGAGGAACTAAAAAGCCTCTTGATGAAAGTGAAAGACGAGAGTGAAAAGGTTGGTTTAAAGCTCAACATTCAGAAAACAAAGATCATGGCATCTGGTCCCATCACTTCATAGGAAATAGATGGGGAAACAGTGGAAACAGTGTCAGACTTTATTTTTTTGGGCTCTAAAAATCACTGCAGATGGTGATTGCAGCCATGAAATTAAAAGACGCTTACTCCTTGAAAGGAAAGTTATAACCAACCTAGATAGCTTATTCAAAAGCAGAGACATAACTTTGGCAACAAAGATCCGTCTGGTCAAAGCTATGGTTTTTCCAGTAGTCATGTATGGATGTGAGAGTTGGACTGTGAAGAAAGCTGAGCGCCGAAGAATTGATGCTTTTGAACTGTGGTGTTGGAGAAGACTCTTGAGAGTCTGTTGGACTGCAAGGAGATCCAACCAGTCCATTCTAAAGGAGATCAGTCCAGGGTGTTCTTTGGAAGGACTAATGCTAAAGCTGAAACTCCAGTTCTTCGGCCACCTCATGCGAAGAGTTGACTCATTGGAAAAGACTCTGATGCTGGGAGGGATTGGGAGCAGGAGGAGAAGGGGACGACAGAGGATGAGATGGCTGGATGGCATCACTGACTTGATGGACGTGAGTTTGAGTGGACTCCGGGAGTTGGTGATGGACAGGGAGGCCTGGCGTGCTGTGATTCATGGGGTCGGAAAGAGTCGGACATGACTGAGCTACTGAACTGAACTGAACTGTGTGTCTTAGTTTGGGTTCCCTTAGAAGTAGACTGAGATACAAATTCAAGTGCAAGTACTTTGTCTGAGTAGGGAAGTAGGGACCTGAGATGGGAGGGACAGAAGCCATGTTTAAGGAAATTGCCACCACAGACAATTGGAATTCAACCCTATTGGGGAATTTTGGGGGTCAGTACTGAATGTAAGCCTCAGTTATCCTGCACAAGGAGTTAGGGAGCTGGGATATAAGCACCAATTCCACAGTGTTTGGTGGAAGGTTGCAGCTGGGAAGGCACTAATTCTCCGGCACTTCTGGCCTGCTGCATGTCTGAACAGAGCAAACTCAAACCACCAGACGAAGACCTTTGGTAAACAGGCAGATGCTGGCAGTTGGAAATCAGGCTGCTGTGTGCAAAATGTCAAGGCCCAGGGTGATACCAGCAGGTTAGCCTCAGCATCTGCTGCACTGTGTTCTCTCATCCTCCAGACTCATGGATAAACTTTCTGTTCCCCATCCATTCAGCCCAGAGTAAATCTTCCCAGAGTCAACCAGTAGGTGCGAATCCTCTGTCTACTCCAGACCAGATTTCTAACTGGTACAGATTACTTATTTCACTATTTATTGTTCCATCTATTTATTGTTCACTATTTATTGTTTACATCTCCACCCATGGTACAGGGTCACTCTGTGGCTTAGTCCTCTTTTAGCCCTGCCTGGTAACATGTTAGCAGCTCAGACCCTGACCACAGCCCTGGAAAAACTGAATAAGTCTCACTGACTGACTCACTCCTACTTTCAATTCAGCAACAACCTAGGTGTTTGGAGACTCCATAGTCCACGGCCAGTGTATTTTAGACTGGTCCCTGTTAGCTTTGGTGTGACCACTCACCTAGAGCCAGACGTCCTGGAGTGTGAAGTCAAGTGGGCCTTAGGAAGCATCACTACAAACAAAGCTAGTGGAGGTGATGGAGTTCCAGTTGAGCTACTTAAAATCCTAAAAGACAATGCTGTGAAAGTACTTCACTCAGTATGCCAGCAAATTTGGAAAACTCAGCAGTGGCCACAAGACTAGAAAAGGTCAGTTTTCATTCCAATCCCCAAAAAACGCAATGCCAAAGAATGTTCAAACTACCACACAATCACACTCATCTCACACGCTAGCATAGTAATACTCAAAATTCTCCAATTTAGGTTTCAACAGTACATAAACTGAGAACTTGCAGATGTTCAAGCTGGATTTAGAAAAGGCAGAGGAACCAGAGATCAAATTGCCATCATTGATTGGATCATAGAGAAAGCAAGAGAATTCCAGAAAGAAATCTGCTTCATTGACTACCCTAAAGCCTTTGGCTTTCCACAACAAATTGTGGAAAATCTTTAAAGAGATGGGAATACCAGACCATCTTACCTGCCTCCTGAGACGTGTATGCAGGTCAAGAAGCAACAATTAGAACCAGACATGGAACAATGGACTGCTTCAAAATTGGGAAAGGAGTACATCAAGACTGTGTATTGTCACCTTGCTTGTTTAACTTCTATCATGAGTACATCATGCAAAATACTGGGCTGGATGTAGCACAAGCTGGAGTCATAATTGCTGGGAGAAATAACAATGACCTCAGATATGCAGATGACACTATAAGCAGAAAATGAAGAAGAACTAAAGAGGCTCTTGATGAAAGTGAAAGAGGAGAGTGAAAAAGTTGGCTTAAAACTCAACATTCAAAAAACAAAGATCATGGATCATGCCATCTGGTCCCATCACTTCATGGGAAATAGATGGGGAAACAATGGAAACAGTGAGAGGCTATTTTTTGGGGCTCCAAAATCACTGCAGATGGTGAATGTAGCCATGAAATTAAAAGACACTTGCTCCTTGGATGAAAAGTTATGACAAACCTAGACTGTATATTAAAAAGCAGAGACATTACTTTGCTGACAAAGTTCGTATAGTCATAGCTATGGTTTTTCCAGTAGTCATTCATATATGGATGAGAGTTGGGACCATAAAGAAAGCTGAGCACCAAAGAACTGATGCTTTCAAAGTGTGGTGTTGGAGGAGACTCTTGAGAATCCCTTGGATTACAAGGAGATCAAACTAGTCAGTCCTAAATGAAATCAACCCTGAATATTCATTGGAAGGACTGATGCTGAAGCTGAAGCTCCAATACTTTGGCCACCTGATATGAAGAACTGACTCACTGGAAAAGATCCTGATGCTGGCAAAGATTGAACACAGGAGGAAAAGGGGACAACAGAGAATGAGATGGTTAAATGGCATCATTGACTCAATGGACATGAGTTTGAGCAAGCTCTGGGATTTGGTGATGGACAGGGAAGCCTGGTATGCTGCTGTCCATGGGGCTGCAAAGAGTTGGACACTACTGAGCTACTGATCTGAACTAAACTGTCAGCTTTGAGCTTCTGGAGAGATTTACCATTTGCTAAATGTGATGATTTCAGTATGTGATCTTGAGAAGATATAGTATTTCTCATCTCCAAGGGAAAAGGTCACATTCCTTTAGGACTATGGATAGTATTGGTGTAAACTATGAGTCAGTCAGTGGTGAGTTGGCAACTTGGCAATATCTAGAAAGAAAGGCTGGGACATTGGTAAAAGCAGAAACATATACTCAGTTGTAGTCTGATGTATGAATATCCTGCCAAGATTTATTGAATGAGTTGAAAGGCCATCTGAGTCTTGCCATATGATTTTATATTAATAAACGGATAGCTTGAGTCTGATGTCTTTCTAATTTTCATCCTTTTTCTCCCTCTTTTACTCTGATTATTAACCTTTATTAAAAACTGAGTGATCTCAGTATCAGTTAGCTCTATTGAAAAGGACCTTAATAGATCATCTGGGAAATTTCTCTGTCTTCAGGCAATACTGGGCTTCCCTGGTAGCTCAGCTGGTAAAGAATCCACCTGCAATGCAGGAGATTCCAGTTCAATTCCTGGGTCAGGAAGGTCCCCTGGAGAAGAGATAGGCTACCCACTCCAATATTCTTAGACTTCCCTGGTGGCTCAGCTGGTAAAGAATCAGCCTGCAATGCGGGAGATCTAGGTTTGATCCCTGCGTTGGGAAGATACCCTAGAGAAGGGAAAGGCTACCCACTCCTGTATTCTGGCTTGGAGAATTCCATGGACTGTACAGTCCATGGGGTCGCAAAGAATCAGACACAACTGAGCAACTTTCACTTCACTTCAGGCAACACTACACTAAACCATTCCTGACAGGAATCTACTTACCCTTGGTCTGAAAACTCTTCCAGAAGAAGTGTGAGAAATGCCACAGCCTCCCTGGTCTCAGTGTTTCTCCTTAGTAAGCTCTGGGCTTATTCTTTCTTAAATTTCAGCTTAAATTTTTTTTGAACTTTTAATTTTGTATTGGGGGATAGCGATTAACAATGTTGTGATAATTTCAGGTGAATAGTGGAAGGGATTCAGCCATACATATACATATATACATACATACATACATATACATATATCCCCTTACTCATTGGAAAAGACTTTGATGTTGGGAGGGATTGGGGGCAGGAGGAGAAGGGGACGACAGAGGATGAGATGGCTGGATGGCATCACGGACTCGATGGACGTGAATCTGAGTGAACTCCGGGAGTTGGTGACAGACAGGGAGGCCTGGCTTGCTGCGATTCATGGGGTCGCAAAGAGTCGGACATGACTGAGCGACTGAACTGAACTGAACTGAACTGATGACAACCTTCCCAATACTACAAAGATTTATTCTGCAGAACTCTCAAGTGGCCTATGACCATCACAAGTAAAATGATAGTATGTAATTATATGAAGTCAAAGCAATTTTCAGGAATTTAGTCTTCTAGGAAATCAATTAAAAGCATGTGCAGGATGTGCTTGAAATGCATCAACAAGTAAGATGGGGTGATGGATGGACAGATGGATAGACATGAAATAAGTAAGCACAGTAAGCGTTAATGGTAAAATATAAAATGTTAATGGTAAAATGTGGTGGGTATACAGCCCTTGTAAATTTGCACCAAGTTTTTTGCATGTTTGAAAATTTTCATAATAAAATGTTGGGAAAGTATATGAAGGATATTTTTAAAATGTATTTATTGTCTGCCCTCATACATTTATTTATAACTCAGGGTTTTAAATTCCCATAAACTTTCCTGAAGATAATCTTTTCTTAATAGAAAGCATACATGAAATACTAAAGAGAACTTAGGTGGCTCTGAAGTGGTAGAGCTAATTAACCAATCAACAGATCATTAATGAACAGCTTCAAATTGCTTTTGGAGATATGAATATCACCTTCAAAGAACTTAAATTCAAATTGAGAAACATTTCTATTTTAATCTATCTAGATATCTATCTCATCACCTATACTTAATCTATGTCATCTGCATCATTAACATCTACATTTTCCGGCCCAGATCATAAAATTTATATTTATGCCATCTACACTGTCCATATCAAATATATATCACCTAGGGACTTCCCTGTGGTCCAGCAGTTAAAAATCTGCCTGCCAGTTCGGGGGATATGGGTTCTATCCTGGGTTTGGGAAGATTCCACATGACTTGCAAGGCAGCTAAGTCCATGCCCCACAATTACTGAGCCCATGTGCTAAACAGTCAATGTGCTGCAACAAGACTCCACATGATGCATCAAAGATCCCACATGCCACAGTTAAGACCTGACACAGCCAAATAAATAAATAAAAATTTTAAAAATACAAAAGCATCTACATTTATGTTTAGAGTTATATAATTTATATTTACTCTTATATCATCATCTATTGATACATCCATATTTGCATGTATCAGTTATTTACATTGTCTACATCACTGGTTTGCAACGCCAGAAACTTGTACCCAAAAAGCATTTGGCAGCATCCAGAAACATCATTGATTGTCACAACTTGAGAGTAGGGGAGAGAGGGCCCCTGGCATCTAGGACAGCCCCTCATAGCAAAGAATTATCCAGCCCAAAATATCAATAGTGCTACAGTTGAAAATTTTAATCTATATCCATGTTTACAGCTATGTCATGCACATCTACATCTCTAACTGATATCTATCTACATCTGTATTTATATCTACAGAAGCTACATATGTATTTACATCTATGTCATTGACAGCAACTACAGTATCTACATAAACTACATAATCTATATCAGTACCTGCATCTACATAACCTACATCTTTTACATCTACATATACCTTTATATCTAATTAGCATCTCAGAACATGTTTATTACATTGGAATTAGTGGTTCATTTAATCTAAAATTAAAATTTAATCTTAAATCTCCCCTTCTCTGACCATAAAGATTCTGATGAACCAATTTATGAGTTTGTTGGTGGGGAAAGGGGTTGCACCATTAAGCAATGGTAAGACAACAACTAGGAGTCTTACAAGTCAACTCAATTCTGACATTGTCAGCCCCAGAGATAGCATCAGATGCCATTGTTGAGGGCTCAGTTCCATGAGGCTGCCCTCCACTTCAGGTACCAATCACAAGTCTAAGTTGGTATTGTTAGCAAATTCGCAAGTCTGTGTGCCTGACGCACAGTGAAGCCCATCAATACTAGAGTTTGGAATAGAGAAAGGTTTATTACAGATTCATACACAGGGATGGGTGGTTCATGCTCTAAGAACCCCAAAGTTACTGAACACTTTCTGCAAGCCCCCGTAAAAGCAAAAGGTAAGGGATGGGCATGGTTAATTGTTGTAGACTTCCTAGTGTCAGATCCTTTGTTCCTGAGGTAACGTCATGGTCAGGTAACGATGTTCCTGTAAATCTCTGCCAGATAAATGTTATTCTCTATCCTGACAAGAAAGGGCAAAGTCCCAAGGCACAACTTTCACCCTCCGAGGTCCCAGTCCTGGCTAAGAGGAGGCAGATCTCAGTTGGCAGCTCCTTTGGGGCCAGATTCTCACAACGTGCCCAACTGTTATCCCTGGGTTGGGCCCCAACCCAACTGGCCCTCAGTCACCTCAGGCCACCCAAATGGGAAGACTAGGTCTCACAGATGGTGACCCAGGCAGACGGCCACTTCTATTAGGGCTCAGAGACAGGGGTGGGGGAGAGGTTCACCGCTGCCTCAGGGCTGGACCAAGGCTAGGGCAGGGCCTCGGTGAGGGCTCTGGAGACCTGCAGGACATAGTCCCCAGTCTGGTCTCTGGGCCTTCTAGCTCACTCACTGACCCAAAGCTGGGTAAGGTAGAGGACTCCGGGAGAAGGCCTGAATCTGCCTCTAACCTCACTCTCTACCTGATGACCACTGCAACACTGACCTTGACTCAGTCACTGCTCCCCAGTGGTCTCCCGCTGACAGCTACCAGTGGGCAGGGCCCACTGTGGTGCTGAACAATTATTGAGCAGGATAATTAACAGTCACTCATTGACAGTTGGTTGCCTGTGGGCAGGGCCCACTGAGGCACTGAGCAACGGCTGAGCAAGACCTGTTGCCTAGTAACATGGAGCGGAGGAGGCACAGCAATGGCTGCCTGCTGAGGGCTGTGCTCATCCTGCTCTGTTACAGTATCTGTTCTTCTGACTGACTGACTATAAATGAAGGGTTTCCAAGGCGAGGTCTCAGACAAAGGGGCTTCTGTCCTCATGGAGTTTGGAGCTTGGCGTGGTGGCACATGGAAGCATTTTTGTTCACCAACCTAGAAGCTCTCCAAACTCCATGCTTTGGGATTTTTATGGAGGCTTCATTACATGGTCATAATTAATTATGTAGTCAATCATTACATAGTCAAATGTAGTCATTACATAGTCATGATGAATTTAACTTCCAGGCTCTGTCCTTTCCTCAGAAATGGGATGAGACTGAAAGTTCTGACTCTCCAATCATGTGGATGGTTGGTTCCCCTGGAAACCAGCTCCCATCCTTAGGTGATTTCAGAAGTCATATTCTTAATATAAATTCAAATCAAAAGAGATTTGTTATGAATGTCAAAGCAAGTTTATCACTCTTAGGAAATTTCAAGGGTTTTAGAAGCTCTGTGTCACAAACAGAGACAGAGACAAAAATATACATTTCTTATTACAAATCACAATATCACAGGCCACATACAAAAATGTTTGTTACATCAAAATGAGTGGTCCATTTTACCTAAAATTAAAATTTAATTTTAATTCTTCTCTCCTCTAGCCACATACTAAAATGTGAGTGGAACAGAGCATGACCATTGTTGATCACACTGGCTAAAGTGTAAAAGTTGTGAACTTTTTGCAGGCTTTGTCCTGACTTCAAAGGACAACTTTGGTTCCTGCTAGTAGAAGCCATAGAGGCTTCCATTTTGATTTGGATTGAAGCAAGAAGCTAAGCATGTGCTTGGTGATTTTCATTCATGCCCTCTCTTTGCTTGCCAGTCCCCAGGACCAGAGGGCATCTGCTGCAGACACAGTTGTCTCCAACATAGTGATAAAGAATAATTTATTCTTAAGAGAGCAATTACTGCTCTTTGAGAACTTGATATGGTTTGATCACATCTTGTTCCACCTAAACTGGTCTGGGCTGGAAAACATGCAGTTGGCATGAGAAGCTGCAGATCTTGCTCTTTGGTCCTGGGCACTTTCAGCCTCAGAGTAGTTAAGAAATTGCTGATTCTACAACCAAACAGTAGCTCAGGTTGCCGCATTCTTTGAACTCCCCATGAGCATATGAGCTAAAGCTGAAACTCCAGTACTTTGGCCACCTCATGCGAAGAGTGACTCATTGGAAAAGACTCTGATGCTGGGAGGGATTGGGGGCAGGAGGAGAAGGGGACGACCGAGGATGAGATGACTGGATGGCATCATGGACTCGATGGACGTGAGTCTGAGTGAACTCCGGGAGATGGTGATGAACAGGGAGGCCTGGCGTGCTGCGATTCATGGGGTCGCAAAGAGTCGGACACGACTGAGCGACTAAACTGAACTGAACTGAACTGAGCATATAAGCTGACTTGTCAGCCAAGACAAAGTAAAATTATGTTTTAAATGAAATTGCAATCACGGGAGACAAGAAAAACAAAAGCAACTTTCTATGGCTTCTTTAGCCTGTGACATTTACTAAATATCTATGCTTCCTGTGGAAACCCATGCCTCATGGAGACCATCATTTGTCCTCCAGGAACAGGACTGACCCTGGGTAAAGTTTCAAAACAGATCTCACTAACCTCTTTGTATCTTCACTTACTATAGTGTTTCTAAATTTTCCAAAAATATTAATTCTTAGGACTTGAAAGTGAAATATTAGAAATTTGTCATTCATTATTATGAATTTCTTTAAATATTTTAATAAATAAGAAACACAGCCTAGTAGTATGTACAAAAAACTGTAGCCTATAGCAAATATCCAAACATTGTAAATGCCAGTGAACATGAAAGTGAAAGTCACTCAGTCGTGTCTGATTCTGTGACCCGATAGAGTCCATGGAATTCTTTGCGACCCCATGGAATTCTACAGGCCAGAATACTGGAGTGGGTAGCTGTTCCCTTCTCTAGGGGATCTTCCCAACCCAGGAATCAAACCCAGGTCTCCTGCATTTCAGGTGGATTCTTTACCAGCTGAGCTACCGGGAAGTCAGTGAACATAATTGAAAGAAAGAAAGAAAGTGAAGTCGCTCAAATGTGTCCAACTCTTTGCAACCCCATGGACTGTAAGCTACCACACTCCTCCATCCATGGGATTTTCCAAACAAGAGTAATAGAGTGGGTTACCATTTCCTTCTCCAGAGAATCTTCCCAAACCAGGGATTGAACCCAGGTATCCCACATTGTAGGCAGACGATTTACCATCTGAGCCACCAGGGAAGTCGAACATAATTGAGTAGTTTTTAAAAAATAATCTAACATTTGAATTTAACCCAGCAAATGCTACACAATGCCATAGTTTTAATGTTCTCAAAAACAGATCATAATCGACCAGCACTCTATTGGTTGAATGTCTTCCCTAATAATGATTCCCCTATCTAGTTTTGCATCAGTCACTCACTCAACATGCCATGAGCAGTCAGTGTGTGCCAGGCTTTTTCCTAGATGCCAGGGAAAGTACAGAATAAAGTGGGCAAAAACCCCTGACCTCATGGAGCCTGCACTCTAGTGGGAGAGGTAGGCAGCAAACAAGTAAAACAAGTATGCTGTTTTACTTATTTTTTGGAGAACAAAAATTCAGGAGAAAGGATAAGGAAAGCTGGCAAAGTGGGAGGGGGTAGTTCTGGGAAGACCTCACTGAAAAGGTGGCATTGAATCCACAGAAAGCACCAAGGGTCTGAGCAGAAGGGTTCTTGGCATGCTTTAGGAAGAGCACAGAGGCCTGTACAGCTGGAGCAGGTGCGTGAGGGCACATGAGTGGAGAAGTGAGAGGGGTAAAGGAAGCCAGATGATGAAAGACTGGTTGAATGAAATGGGAGCCAGTTGAACATTTTCAAAATAGAGCAGTGACATGACACAACTACACACTTCAGTCTCTCTGGCTGCTCTCTGGAGGATGGACTATAAAGAGACCTGAGTAGGGGCAGGAAGAGCAGTGAGGTGGACATGCATCTATCTACCTGAGGGATGGTGGTAACTTGTAGCAGCAGCGTTAGTAGTTAGAGCTGGAAACCAGCAGTTAGATTCTCTACTTATTTTCAATCAAGAGTCTTCAGGATTTTCTGAAGATCAACTAGTGGAGTTAGAGAATAAAGGAGTTGAGGATGACCCCAAGACTTGTGGCAGAGTAGTCAGAAATAAAAAAGTCACAAAAAGTCAGATGCCAGGTTGAGCCCAACCACATAGAAAGAAACATAGCCTAATGCTGAACTCTATGAATCTCTCCTAACAGAGGTTGAGAGAGGTCCTAAGATTAAGGCAAGACTGAGCTTGGTATAGGTAAAGTATATTACCTATATACTCCCTATTGCGGATAGTTGAGATCAGCAAAGGCAGTCAAGTCACACCCCAAGATCAACACCTCCTTAATCACTGGAGTTGGATCAAATGCTGTCAAGAGAGATAAAAAAGACCTGTGTCCCTCCCAGGAGTTCTGTAAGACCCTCCCACCACCCACTTCTCAGTGTCCCCTTTAGCAGCCCCACCCCCACTCCAAGAATATAATTATGGGAGTTATTGTTTCCTTGTAGAGCAAGAGCAGAGTTGGCCCACCAAGTGGGCCACAACCCATAGGTATGAGCTGAGGGACATTGAGAAGGCTCTTAACTGAAGTGAGTCCTTGGGGAACCTCTCATTGTGCCTGACATTCTATTCATGGATTCTCTCCCCTTGGATGTCTCTAGGGCAAGTTGCTCTGAAATGGCCCCAGGAGTAATATTGGTTTGGTTTGGAGCCTCCTAACATTCATTAGTGCTTTGTAATAGCACATTTTACGCAAATTATCATTTCACTTTTAGAGATAGAATCATGGGATATTATCAGGTACTGGGACAGGACGATGATGAAGCTCATGGTCTGGATGCATAAACTGAAGCAGAATGACAAGGAGACAGAACATGGTCCCCAATTTACTGCCTCCTACCCTCCCCACATTCTCTTTGCACCTCCCTTTCATGTAGAGGGGCAGGGAGAAATGGAAAATAGGCTATGGAAACAAGAGACTCAGGGGCTATTGACTGATTTGGTTTTTTGATGCCTTCTCTGAGGCTTTCATTACTCCTTTGTGACTTTTTCCCTCAAATCAAGATGTAGCAGCATCCAAGAACACCCATGTGTGAATTCACCTAGACCAGAGGGTAGGAACTTGTGCATATGGCACTTGGTCTCTTAAATACTCTTTTTGTTTTCTTTCTCCCTCTACATTTCCACTCTTAAAATGGTGTCCAGAGTATCACAATAAAACACTGACTTATTATGCAAACAAACCATTGCTTTAGCTTTTGAAGAAATATTGTCTGTCCATTTCATGCTGTTTTGGGTGAATTCCGGAGTGGGAAGCATTCAAGTTCGTTTTCAGTGACTCAACCATTTCCCTTGAAGCAACTGCTGTCCCTCATGCTCTGATCTTTCTTCAACCTCTCCTTGGGCTATAAATTCAGCGGGGTCTTTTAGATGCTCCTTTTAGCTCCTCTTAAACCTGTAGGCTAGAACTGGCCCAAGATTCCCATCTGATGAATCCTGAGAGTTCTGCTTTAGTCTGTAGGACCCAGGCATCACTTTCCCCTTGGGTCAAATGTCTACTAGGTTTCTTTGTACTTTCTTAAGTTAGCTCTGAAATTAGCTCTTCATTGTATTGCTGGAGAGAAAGGACCAAATACAATAAGTCTTCCAATATTTGTTTTCATACCTGATAGGATAATATGCTTTCTGAAAGAAAAAAAATTAAGACTGGCTCATCCATTGGTAATTTACATTTTTAGGCAGTATTGTGCTTATATAGCAGGATAATATTTTTCAGGGCTGTTTTCTTAGCTTTGTGAGTGAATGCAAAAGAAAGGAAAGGCGGCTAGGAAAGTGGGATAAAAAGATGGAGAACAACCCTTTAACAAAACTGATAAGAAGTGGCCTACTATATATATATATATACATGCTACCCAGAACAAATACATGGTCAGTTACATCTTGGGAAGTTTCTGATTATGCATATTTACTTAATTGGAAGGACTGATGCTAAAGCTGAAACTCCAATACTTTGGCTACTTCATGCGAAGAGTTGACTCATTGGAAAAGACTCTGATGCTGGGAGGGATTGGGGGCAGGAGGAGAAGGGGACAACAGAGGATGAGATGGCTGGATGGCATCACGGACTCGATGGACGTGAGTCTGAGTGAACTCCAGGAGTTTGTGATGGACAGGGAGGCCTGGCATGCTGTGATTCATGGGGTTGCAAAGAGTTGGACACGACTGAGCAACTGAACTGAACTGAACTGAACTGAATGACTCCTTGAGGACCATTATGAATTACTGAGAAATAAAATATTCATAGGTATAAAACTGAAATTAGCCTACATGGAGTTTTTCTGGAGAATACATTTTTGTAGAGGAGAGGCCTGGGAGTTGGTATGCTCTAATATTTGCCATAAATAATTAAAAATTCAGAATTAGCAAAAGAATGCCTCTTCTCAGAGAAAAGAGAACTTGTTAAGTCCAATAGATTTCTTAGAATCACAAGGTGAAACCAACTTACTTTTCATGACTCCTGAGGGTGAGCACAGAGAGAAAGGCCAGAGAGAGTACCAGAGGGAGACTTCAAAACAATCAGTACAGGACTGCATCCGACTTCCAGTATCAGACCTGTTGACCTGAAGTTACTGTGAGGACCACTGTTTCTGGCTTGTTGCTAGAAATTCCACAAATTGAAATACGTATTTTCAAATGAAACCAAACTGAAAAAGTCCCTGTGAAGAACGTCATATAGAGCAGGAATTTTCAGGAAAAGAGAAGAAAGAGTCTCCTGGACATCAAGACATCAGAGATGGAAAGAGGTTGCTCTTAAGAGGTGGAAAGAACCCAGCAGAACAGGATGCAGGTCCTGACATCTTAGTACAAGTACTGGAGGAGGGGGAAGGTCATGCAATCTATGTGCTTCCTCTAGGGACTCCACTCAAACTCCTCGACGTTCACCCCAACATTCTCTGCCTGCTTCTGGGCTTGACAGAACTTCAAACCTCCTTCAATCATTAGTCCAATCTTAGGAGCCATGGAGGAGGAAATGGCAACCCACTCAAGTATTCTTGCCTGAAAAATTCCATGAACAGGGTAGCCCGGTCATGGGGTTGCAAAGAGCTGGACATGGCTGAGTGAATAAGCATGTCTTAAAAGCTGTGATTTTTCACTCTGTACCCATCTGTTTTTATCTCTCAACGATTCTTCATGTTTTCTGGTCCCATCAGAGCATTCCTCTTTATATTGGAGTACTCATATGTGTAAACAATATGCATGCATTTTTCTATCCTATGTTACACATAAACCATTTGAACATGATGAACTTGGAAGGTACACTGAAGAAACATCTTCATTCTTTTTTTTTTTCAAGCATTTCTGTCAAAGCTGCCTTCCTGATCCTTGGACAATATCTCAGGCGAAACAATAGCTTTTCATTAACTCTGGATTTTGCAATAGTCCAAACTTCTATTTTTCACCCAATTCAAAGCCCCTCTATCTCCCAGCTGCTGACCCAGAACCAGTCATAAGGAAGAGTTAAGTACTGGCCCTTGCTTCTTTCTTTCCTACCATACCCCTCCTTTCAGCTCCTGTTGGTTTGGAACGAAGTGGAAAACGACAGTGTTAGTGGAGGCGTCAGAGATGGCCAGCATCATCTGTGGTCCTCTCGGTTTTCAGTGCCCTCTTTCGGGGCACACCTCCAAATGCCGGCTGATCCTTTCCCAAGGGACCTTTGTTGATTCTTCAGAGTCCATCATGGCAACCTCCTTACTCCTCCAGTCCCTGACAGGTATGATGCTCTCTGACCTCTCATAACACCTCTCAGCTACTATCATCAGCACATCCCAGGGATCTCCTTGCTCCTTCCAGCAGAAGCTTTGGGGGATGACTTGAGACCAGTAATATTTCACAGAGTTCACTTGACCCAGGGAAAATCTCTGCATGTGTGGATGCTCTAGCCACTATCCTCTCTCCCCAGCTCACCATTGAGGTTACTCCATCTGGCCTCCTGCCCACCTCCACCTTGCTCACTTCACTCTCAAAATCTTGGGGCCACAAATTTCCCTATGATCTCCTTCCCATTCTCTTCTAGTGGCATTGGAGGAAGTCTATGGGTTTCTGTAGTTCAGCAAGCATATAGCAAGGAAATGAAATGTCATCAGCTACTATCATCAGCACATCCCAGGGATCTCCTTGCTCCTTCCAGCAGAAGCTTTGGGGGATGACTTGAGACCAGTAACATTTCACAGAGTTCACTTGGCCCAGGGAAAATCTCTGCATGTGTGGATGCTCTAGCCACTGTCCTCTCTCCCCAGCTCACCATTGAGGTTACTCCATCTGGCCTCCTGGCCACCTCCACCTTACTCACTTCACTCTCAAAATCTTGGGGCCACAAATTGCCCTATGATCTCCTTCCCATTCTCTTTTAGTGGCATTGGAGGAAGTCTATGGGTTTCTGCAGTTCAGCAAGCATCTAGCAAGGAAATGAAATGTCTCCCTTCCTGCAGACAACCCCACTTTATGTGAGCTGTTTTCTTGCAGCCCCTGACTTGGCAGAAATAGGAAGAAGTATCACAAAACAATACAGGGCTCCCTGCAAACTCTCTTCAAAAAAAGTCCTTTCTCTAACCAGTCCCTTTATAGTTTTGCATTTCTAAGTTTGTACCTATAGTTTTCCATTACATAGTGGAACCCACTCTGCTAGTTCAGTCTTATAGAAATGTGACTGGCTCCTCTCTTTGAAACATGTGGGTACTTAAAACCCACGTTACCTACCTCTGAGGCTTCAGCCAATAATCAGTCAGACATAACAAGAAAAATTCTATTTAGGTTTATGAATATATGTGTCATTGTTCAACTTTCCCCAAAAGCAGACCTTGAAATAAAGACTTGACTTCAAATAACTTATTCTGTAGATAATTCCATGAAATAACAATGGGGAGTGGAAAAGCAAAACAGGAAAAGAAAGTCATCCATATATAGTTTGCTATCAAAAACTTCCCCTGTGTGTAACTAAGCTCAGTCTTGCTGGGAAGCTCTCAGAGCCTTTGCAGGGAGCTGAAGGAGCTGTGAGTCTGGGGATTTTATACATCTCACCTTTTCGGTGAGGGCTGTTCCAGGGGGCCTCAGTTCCTCAGCATTTTCACATTGCCATTTGCATAGAACTGTTGGCTCTGGTAACCAGAGAAAGCCATCAGGCAGAGAAACGCAGATTTTGGCCACTGGAAATCAAAGCAGTGTGCTCCAAAATGGTAAGAATGAGGGAAATCAGGAAATGGGCAGAAAAGTAGGAGTATCTGCTGCTGCTGCTGTGTGTGTGTGTATTAGGAGGAGGAACATGTGAAGACCAGCAAGCACCCTCCATTCTAAATCTCTACCATGTGATATGTTACTAACTAATAGATTTGTCAAGCACTTAATGGTCTTATCAACTCACCAGACCCAAATTGTAGTTTTCCCACCTAGTCCTCAATACCTGTTTCGTGCATACTCTTCAGTATATGGACAAATAAGTGCACTTGTTCATATGGTACATCCAGTTTTCTGCAAACTCCAAATTCAAAAGGAACGTTCCCTGTTCTGTCACACCTGAATGGTTGTAGCTCTATCTCTTGACCTTTTTTGAGAAATGTTAATTTTTTAAACAGTCCTCCAAAAATTTTGTCCTTCATTTCTACAAAACTAATCATGGTTAATGCCATTCTGAAACACAGAAGAAAACAACTAAACACACACTAATCTCTATAGCTATAAAATGAACTAACATTTAATAAGAGAAGTGTTAATTTTTATTAATATGTATCTTCTTACAAGCTATTATGGATTTATATTACCCGTAATGTAGTGGATCAAAAAAGTTTCTTTCTTCTCTTAAGATGAGAATTTGGTTTGTGATTTCTTAATTATGTCAAAGTGTGTTACATGGCAAATTATGTCAAATCTGACCTGACATAAGAAACCAGGTACTAAATGTATTGTAGGATCAAATTATCTAAGGAAAACTTATTAACATGGTACTCTCTATTAGGAAAAAATCCCTTAAAGTCACAGAGATAAATGTTTATCTTATTGACCACAAACAGAGGGAATTCTGTAGATGTATACCTGCAGGGCAGCAGGTTCCATGGTAATGTCATTTTCACAGCATGCCATGCTCTCTCCCTGTCCTTTGTAGACCTAGAGTTTACCCTCCATCTCTCTCATCTTTACTCTCTGACTAGTGAACTCTACTAGAGCAGGCAGAGGAGTGTATTTCCTTTCACCATCAATGTTGGGACTGACCTTGTAATCTGCTGTAGCCAATGGAATATGCATCTACCACAGTGCCTAAGCAAATGAAATGAATTAATAAATTTTGAGAGAAAAATCTACATTCAGAACCTGAACTTCTAACCTGTAATTTTGATGCATATGCCTTTTGTTTGTCATTTGCTTTCTGACTCCTTCCTTGCAAACTATATTTTTTAGTCTCTGTTGTCAGTCATTCCCAGTTATGTTCAGCCACTAAGAGGTACTTGCGCTGAAAGAGAGGAGAAGTCAGGGTTTTTCTCCCCATTTCTCTTCTTGGGAGGAGGGGGTGCATTTCTAGCAGTGGCTGCTTCTCTTCTGTGATTCTAGCTCCCACCAGACTGCCCTTCCTCCATGATTCCATGGCCTTCATAGCCTATAAAGGTTTCCACTCCACTGGGTGGTCCATGTTTTGGGGGTCTAGCAAAGACACATCCTTTCTTTATTCTACCATTCCCTAGGGGCATACCAGCTGCCTGCAGTTAACAATCTTTGGGTTTCCTCATTTTTCCTTATTTGCTTTTCAGCTTTTCTAATCCCTATTTTTCCTAAATTAAATTCCTTCTAATAGTTTCATTTTACTAGCTGGATCCTGATGGGTAACTTATTTCAGGAGTCATGTACAAAACTATGCTTTTTTCTAAAACTTGGTTTCTAAGGGTTTGTTTTCCTCAGTTTTTGAGAGCATTCCTGAAATATGTTTTTCCATGTAGCTTCTTTTCTTTTCCTATGGTAATAGTATTTTGTACAAGTTCAGGTAAAATTATATCCAGAACAATAACAGCAATCAAAAAACTGTCAATCCACTATTGTCATTTGTTCCCAAATCAATTCACAGATTAAAGATGTCAGTTGTAATAAAATCGTTTTTCTTTTCCTATGATAATAGTATTTTGTACAAGTTCAGGTAAAATTATATCCAGAACAATAACAGCAATCAAAAAACTATCAATCCACTATTGTCATTTGTTCCCAAATCAATTCACAGATTAAAGATGTCAGTTGTAACAAAATCAATCTATAAATTTGATAAATTCCTATCAAAATCTTAACAGACTTTTTTCATGAAAATTGAACACTGCTTCTAAAATTTATATGAAAGTCCAAAGGCCCAGAATAACTAATAACTTCGTAAAGAAAAATAAGGGAGGAAGAACTTTTCCACCAGATATCAAGACATATTTAAAAGATATGATGATAAAGAAACTGTGGTACTGCTTCAAGGACAAACAAATAGACCACTGAAATGGGACAGATTGATTCTAGAGGAGTCCAGAAACATGCCCATTAACATGCACATATGAATTCTAAGTGTTTTCCAAAGTTAAACTACACAGCAGGTGGGAAATATGGTCATTTCAGTAAAAAGAAAAAAACAAATTACCAGAAAAATTAGGTGCTGATATTTTTTAAATTTATTTTTTATTGAAGAATAATTGCTTTACAGAATTTTACTGTTTTCTGTGAAATCTCAACATGAATCAGCCATAGGTATACACATATCCCCTCCCTTTTGAAGCTCCTTCCCATCTCCCTCCCCATCCCACCCGTCTAGGTAGATACAGAGCCTCTGTTTGAGTTTCCTGAGACATACAGCAAATTCCTATTGGGTATCTATTTACATATGGTGATGTAAATTTCCTTGTTACTCTTTGCATACATCTCACCCTCTCCTTCCTAGAACCTAATATACATAGTGAAGTAAGTCAGAAAGAGAAAGATAAATACTGTATTCTTCTTGTCTGGGAAATCCCATGGACGGAGGAGCCTCGTAGGCTACAGTCCATGGGGTCGCTAAGAGTCCAACACTACTGAGTGACTTCACTTTCACGTTTCACTTTCATGCATTGGAGAAGGAAATGGCAACCCACTCCAGTGTTCTTGCCTGGAGAATCCCAGGGACTGGGGAGCCTGGTGGGCTTCCGTCTGTGGGGTCGCACAGAGTCGGACATGACTGACGCGACTTAGCAGTAGCAGCAGCAACACATATATAAGGAATCTAGAAAAATGGTACTGAAGAATTTACTTACAGGGCAACAATGGAGAAACAGACATAGAAAATAGACTTATGCTTTTTTTTAAAAAAAAGTGGGAATTCCTGGAGGTCTAGAGGTTAAGACTGCCCTTCCTGCTCAGCCAAAAAAAAAAAAAAAAGGTGACCATGCCCCATCTCATAGAATGCTTATTCTAAAGCCCTTGTTCATAAAGAAAATACTGATTTCCTCCGTCGTCCTGCTTTGAGAGAATTCATGAGAAATCTTCCGCGGCCCCCACCTCTGCCCTGTACATGTTAATCTAAATGTCAAAAGCAAAAATAATAAAAGGTTTATAAAATAATGAGAAAAAAAGAAAACTGAGTCTGAATATAGGAACTGGCTATCGGCCAACTACAATAATGAAAAGAGATACATAGCCTCCCTGGTGGCTCAGATGGTAAAGAATCTGCCTGCAGTGAGGGAGACCTGGGTTCAGTCCCTGGGTCGGGAAGATCTCCTGGAGAAGGAAACGGCAACCCACTTCAGTATTCTCGCCTGGTGAATTCCATGGACAGAGGAGCCTGGCGGGGCTATGGTCCATCGGGTCGCAAAGAGTCGAACACGACTGAAGCGACTAATACAGCCTCAAACACGTTTCTAGATACGGAGGTTGGCGGCTGGGGTTGGGGGTTGGCGGGTTTGGAGGGGTTGGGGAAGGCGGGATGCGGGGAAGATGAGAAATATATTTCGACAATCTAAGTAGGACTCGCGCCTCTCCCCTCTGGACTTCGATTTGAGCTACCTCCCCTCATCCTTCCACCCTTTCTGCCTAACTCCCTACTCGCGCTGAAGACTCGGAGCACCGAGGCGACTGCACTGGCGTAAATTTCTACCTACGTGCGCCACCGCCCCTGAAGGCCGTTTCATGACGTCAGAGCTAAGCGAGGGGGCGCCGCCTCCTGGGTGCCAGCCCCTCCCCGCCTTGCGGCCCTGGTTTGCCCTTTAAAAGAGCAGGGCCTGCGCCAACCGCCCCACACCGCGGGGACCAGGATACAAGGTTGTTTTCCCGGAGCATCTTCATCTCGCCTCCCATCCCCTTGTCATTCACCGTTCCGACTGCCATCCTCTTCTCCGCGCAGATTTGGACGAGCCAGGCCATGCAGCCGGCCGCCCTTCTCGGCTTTCTGGGAGCCACGGTGGTTGCAGGTGAGTGGGCGCGGCTGGCCGTTCAGCACCGCGGACAGCGCCAGCCCCTGTCTCCTTGGCAGTTCTGGGCATCTTGGCTGGTGGATACTGGGTGAGAGGGAGGGTTGAGTGGAAAGTCTCTCCCTCTTGATTGAGGGTCTTAATTTCTTCCCTTTCCTGAGTGTTTCCCTTCAACTGCCCGCCCCAACATCTGACTTGGAAAAAGCCAGAAGACTTCCTAGCTCATGTCTAAAATGTCACATCCTCTCCATCTATTTAGAGAAATGCTGTTATAGTCTTTTTCGGTATCTGCAATTAAGTGTTTGTTTGGCTTTTTAAAGCCAGATGACCACGGAAAGACAGGAGTACACCTATTATACTAGTTGGCAACTGTATACTTTCTATGACTGTTAATATTATTTAAACATAATGAGATAAAGGTAAGCCTCTTATGTATATATGTATAAAAGATATATCTTTTTTCTTAACATATATGTTAAGAAATGACACATATGTATGTTCATTTATCCACAGGTTTAATGTAATATTTTTCTGTATTTTATATTTCTGTCTCTGAGAAGAGGTAATTTCACACTCAAATTAATACATCTTTAAGTTATAAATGAGAAGTGCAACAGATATTTTGACTTTTGTGCTCCAGAAAAATAGTGAGTGTGAAATAACCACAAAAAATATTCTTAGAGTTATAAAAATAAATTGTTTTAGTCAATTTGGGAGGATGCAATTTCAAGTAGTAGATATTTGACAGAGTTTCTTTATGTGTGGAAAATTGTGGGATTAATCTTTCAAACTGCTCTAAATCTCAATGATCTCTGGAAATTGGGGGAGGGGGGAGTGTGTGTGTGTATGTGTGTGTGTGTGTGTATTGTATGCTGAAGCCACTACAAGTCCACTGAAAAGTAAATATGCTGCCACCAGATTAAACTGGAGGGTTTTTTTTAAACCTGTCTTAATAACCTCATAGAATATTGTTCTTATCTAAGATTGAAATTCCTAACTAGAATTGAAGCATTGCTATCCATGAATATGAGGGTTCCATTCACAGTAATTACTGGATCCCAGAGATAAAGAGAGACAAGAGCCAGAGGTAATTTTTTTATTGCAAATTCAGAATTTTCAAAAAATTCTTGTCACTGTTACAAATTGCCTACAAATGTTCATGATTTAATTGAAGAAAGCCAAATAAATATTTAGAGTCCTTCCTGGTGAAAAATATTTGCAGAAAGGAATTGCTTAGTAGGTTAAATCTGTGCTATACGTTGTGCTATAGACCACAAAAACAATGTTATTCCTGAGGCTTATTTACCTACATGTGTATTAGTCACTCAGTCGTGTCTGACTCTTTGGGACCCCATGGACTGTAGCCCACCAGGTTCCTCTGTCCATGGAATTCTCCAGGCAGGAATACTGGAGTGGGTTGCCATTCCCTTCTCCAGAGGATCTTCTCAACCCAGGGATCAAACCCAGTCTCTTGCATTGCAGGCAGTTTCTTTACCACTGAGCTACCAGGGAAGCCCCTATAGTGGTAAAATATTTATGGCTCTTTTGCAAGATAATATTTTAAGAAGGGTTTATATTTTAATGTCAACTAAAATCATGATATTCTTTAAAAAAGTTTTTTACTGAGCTAGAATTCACACATCATAAAATCTATACTTTTTAAAGTGCATAAATCAGTGATTTTTTAAACACTCACAGATTGTGTAACCATTATAACATTTCAGAACATTTTCTCTCACCCCAGGAAAAAAAAATGCTATTCCCCATTCCCTCCTCCTCCAAATGCTTGGAAATGAGACATGGTAGCCTTCAAGCCGGAGAAGGCAATGGCATCCCACTCCAGTACTCTTGCCTGGAAACTCCCATGGACAGAGGAGCCTGGTAGGCTGCAGTCCATGGGGTCGCTGAGTCAGACACGACTGAGCGACTTCACTTTCACTTTTCACTTTTATTTATTGGACAAGGAAATGGCAACCCACTCCAGTGTTCTTGCCTGGAGAATACCAGGGATGGCGGAGCCCAGTGGGCTGCCGTCTATGGGGTCGCACAGAGTCGGACACGACTGAAGCGACTTAGCAGCAGCAGCAGCAGCAGCCTTCAAGCAGAGTTTATTTACCAAAATCACAGGAATCCTGTGGAAGCCATCTGGTTTATTTCCTACCATTATGAGCTTCTGGAAGGAGATCTATACCTTTCTACAGTAGTTACTATGCATCCTAAAAATTAATATGCATTCAGGAGCTACATGCTATCCATATTACAGTAGGTAAGATGGTTTCTGCATTCAAAAGAGCTTGCTTACTGTATTATTTTATAGCTGTTTTATTTTTACTCTGGGATGAAACCTTAGTTTGTTAGTCTTATTTGTTGTTCTTGTTCAGTCGCTCAGTTGTATCCAGCTTTTTGCAACCCCATGGACCGCAGCACCCCAGGCTTCCTTGTCCTTCATCATATCCCGAAGCTAACTCAAGCTCATGTCCATTGAGTCAGTGATGTCATCCAACCATCTCGTCTACTGTCATCCCCTTCTCCTACAAAAAAAAATCTTAATGACCCAGATAACCACAATGGTGTGATCACTCATCTAGAGCCAGACACACAGGAATGCAAAGTCAAGGGGGGTTTAGGAAGCATCACTATGACCAAAGCTAGTGGAGGTGATGGAATTCCAGCTGAGCTATTTCAAATCCTGAAAGATGATGTTGTGAAAGTGCTGCACTAAGTATGCCAGCAAACTTGGAAAACTCAGCAGTCAGTCTTATGGAATACTAATATTTTGGAAGTTATTCTCAGATTTACCATGTGATATTATTTGAAAGTTTTTCTGCCATTTGATTATTTCACTTTTATCATAATCATTGGGTTTTCTTTTGTGACCCCTAAATCTTAACTTATACAGAAATAAAATAAGCTACTTTAGGGGTATCAACATATCTTTGGTTTTGCTGTCACAGGTTCTACTGGAAGAAATACAACAGAACTTAGATATCTCACTAGATGCATAATATGTTTTCATAAGGAGATCTGAGTTCCATCAAAAACACATCTGAAGAGCCTCAATCAGGGAAACAGGACTGTCCTATAAAAACAAACATAAGTTACAAATTATTGAGAGTCACTAAAGAAAAGTATTCCTCTGCCCCAAATAGTTAATAATAGCAACTATTATACATTTGTAGGGAGAAAAAAGAGAAAAGTTATTAGCAAGAAAATGTATTACCAAAGAAAGTTTAGTAAAGCTAGAATTTAAAAAGGCACCTTCTAGTTTATTGCAGGAGTAATTTTCTCAGCTATTGCTTTTCAGGGGATTTTCCAGATATCAGGTGGAAAGAGTAAGTGCTGAAGTAGGAATGTTCTCAAATAAAAGTCATTTGGGGGATAAAATAATGGCCTAGCATATTAGACTCTGAATGTCAAAGATGGCCATCCAGATCTTGTATGAAGTACATTTCAGGAACATCATGGGGTCATACCTTGTTAGCCACCTCTCAAATATTTTACCCATGATTTTAATTTAACACACTGCATTATTTAAGTCCCTTGAAACAACTGAAGTAGATCCCAGGCTGTGCTTTGATAAGGACAATTAAGTAAAATTCATTTACTTAATGAAATAGGAGTTTTATTTCTAAATTGAGTGCTATGGTTTGACTAGGGGGAAGCAGTTCAAGAGACTTTGAAAGCAAATATTTGGGAAAGGTCAGGTTGCTGGTAATAAGCAGCTGCACTTGAATAGCTTACATCTCTGATGTCTGAGAGTTTTGCTCTTGCTCCAAATATCTCTTCACTTGTTTCAAATTCCTGGAAGAATCTTTTGCACTGAGCTTCTCCAGCGATAATAACTGGAAGTGTCAGGAGAACTATGGAGATGGGCCTATATGTAAATGCTTTGAACTCCTCCAGTGGAAAGGACTTAGAACAAAATCAAAGTGAAAGATAAAAAAATCAAAGCAACTGAAAAGGGCGCTGTAAAATTAAAAACACCTGAAGCATTTCCTAAGCAGACAAAAGCACCTCAATCATGGGTTTAAAATAAACAGAATCTCGTAAAATTTAATTTAAATAAATTAAAATTTATCTTTTTGCAATATCTCATGAACCTCTGTTAAACACTTATTTGCATGTGCTATCATGGACTTGGTGCTGTCCTGGTAAAATTAGATAATTTCCATTGGAGAAGGAAATGGCAACCCACTCCAGTATTCTTGCCTGGAAAATCCCATGGATGGAGGAGCCTGGTAGGCTACAGTCAGTCTGTGGGGTCGCAGAGAGTCAGACCCGACTGAGCGACTCCACTTTCTTCCTTTCTTTCATGTTCTTTACCTGGATGCAGACAACACAGGGGAAGGGAAGCCACTGATACAGCCACATAAGTACGCTTGTCTAAGAAAAGACTTGGGGTAAAACAAGGTAATTAATTACATAAAATAATCACAACCACGTTTTTGTAAAGGAAGTGAATTTCAGGGAAAATATTTTCTTGGGGACTGGAAGAGGCATAGGGAATCACATATCTTTACCCATTTTGAGTAGGCAGAAAGATTGAGGAGGGCACCCTGGTTTCATTTAAACTAGGTTTCCTTTTAATTTTTTAATTGATATATATATATAGAAAATTGCATGAATCATAAGTTTACAGTTTGGGCCTCCCTGGTGGTTCTGTGCTAGAGAATCCACCTACTAATGCAGGAGATATTGTTTTGATCCCTGATCCAGGAAGATCCCACATGTCTCAGAGCAACTAAGCCCATGTTCTGCAACTATATTAAGCCTGTGCAGCACAACTAATGAGTCCTTGCGTTCTAGAGCCCATGCTCCACAAGAGAAGCCACCACAATGAGAAGCCTGCGTACCACAAATAGACAGTCATCCCTGCTCGCTGCACCTGGAGGAAAACCTATCCAGCAACAAAGACCCAGCACAACCAAAAATAAATAAAGAAAATTATTTTCAAAAAGAGTTTTTTTTTAAAAAAGAAAGATCCCACATGCCACGTGGCCAAAAAAATAAAGTATACTTCTTACTGAATTTTTCACTCATTGAACACACCTGTGTAATCAGCACCCAGATGGAAAATAGAATATTGTCAGTATCCCAGAAGGTCTCCTTCTGTGGATATGATTTATATTGGATATAAGATTCCTAATCTTGTTTACAACATGTTAAGGGAAAACAGCTGTGTATGTGTATGTGTGTGTGTATATATGCAACTGGGGTGATTCTGGTCCCTGAGGCAGAAATTCCCAACTGTCTCCACCTTGCTCAGCTCTGACTCTGCTCCTCCTTCCAAGTAACAAGCTAGGGGTGGGGTGATCTTGTGAGTTTGCAGACACACAGCTTCCAAAATCAACTCAAGTCATTTCCCGTTTCTTTTCTCCTTCAAAGCTGTCAGCTCTATGCCAGTGGACATCAACAACCACAATGAAGAAATGGTAAGTTGAAATGGAATTCTGAAATCTAGACTTTTATCTAGACTCTGGATTTTCCCACTCATTATCTCATCAAACTAAACAAAACAAAAAACAAACAACAATGTGGAAACGGGAGTAAGTGATGTCCCTCTTGCCCTGGTTTTTTTACCTTCTTCCTGGATGTTTTAGTGCCCATGAGGATAGCTGTCATCACACATTTTCTTTCTAATCTGTTCAGAAGTGGGTATTTCTTTCTTTCTCTGGACAGTCTTGACCCAGTGCCTTTTTGCAATGCTCTGTGGAGAGGCCTGGGAGGTTTTAGTACAGACCTTGTGAATCTACACTCCTCCAAGGATTCTGCATAAGTACAGGTCACACAGTCAAACTTCTCTTGACAGCAGCTCTAGGTTAAGTAGTCCATCCCAGTGACACCAGCTTTGCCAACCTACTTTTGGGTTCCCCTCTAGGTGACTCACTGCATCATCGAGGTCCTCTCAAATGCCTTATTGAAGTCCAGCGCTCCACCCATCACCCCTGAGTGCCGACAAGTCCTGAAGAAGAGTAAGTGTCCTCCACTGCAGGAAATCTTTGTCCTTTGAATAAGGACAAAGATTTGTCCTTTCTCCTGCTCCCTCCATTTCAACTTCCACTTTACTTCCCTATGACCCAGGGGTGTGATGCAGTGGGAAGGGTACAGGCTCAATCAGTATCTGGGGAGATAAGCTATGGCTTTTAGTCCTTGCTATGCCACTTCACTTAATAGCTAGTGTTACCATAGGGAAGACCCCTTGCCTCTCTGGGCCTATTTCCTCAAATTAAATGAGGGAGTTGAACTCAATGATAGTCTGTGAGATGTTTATCAGTTCTTAAATTCCTTGGTTTGAGAGTTTGGAATTTTAAAACAGGCTTTTATTTAGTGGAGGGAGGTATGGGGAATGCTTGTTTGTGTTTAGACAGAGGAAAGAAGTGTTGAAAGATGAAAGGATAGAAGAAAACAAAAATTATGCTTCTCTTTGCTTTCTACTCTTCTGACAACGAGGAGTTAGAAGCTTGGAAAGGTGACTGGGAAACTTTTGGCCAGTTTATGTAACAGTTGGTTGCTGCTGCTAAGTTGCTTCAGTCGTGTCCGATTCTGTGCGACCCCAGAGACGGCACCCCACCAGGCTCCCCCGTCCCTGGGATTCTCCAGGCAAGAACACTGGAGTGGGTTGCCATTTCCTTCTCCAATGCATGAAAGTGAAAAGTGAAAGTGAAGTCGCTCAGTCGTGTCCGACTCTTAGTGACCCCATGGACTGCAGCTTACCATGCTCCTCCGTTCATGGGATTTTCCAGGCAAGAGTACTGGAGTGGGTTGCCATCACCTTCTCCAAACAGATTGGTTAAGCCGTTTTAATGCATAGTTTATTAGAATGTGTGTGTGTGTGCACGCGCATTCATGCACGCGTGCACATGTGCAACTCTTGGCAGCTCCTGCCAGGCTCTTCTGTCCATGGAATTTTCCAGGCAAAAATACTGAAGTGGTTTGCCATTTCCTTCTTCAGGGTATATTCCTGAACCAGGGATAGAACCTGAGTCTCCTGCATTGGCAGGCAGATTCTTTACCTCTGCACCACCTGGGAAGCCCATTGTTAGAATGAGTGGTACTACCAAATGATGTCAGGAGTTTCAGGCCTGAGAACTGGAAAGGGTGGGGACAGACTTAGAGCATCCCAAAAGTCAGAGTGATGGCCTTCTGAGTATAGACTGGGATGTTTCTCTGCAAAACAGCTTATGCTGAAAACAAAACTTGAACAGTGATACAACCAGTATTCATTGGGAGTTGAAGAGACAAATTTTACAAAACTATGCATCTCTTTTATCATAAAGTCAAACTGATTCAAAAAAATCCCCAAAGCTCTGCTCTCTTTAACATCTTTCTCTGCTTTTAAATTTTGAGTCAGGCTATGAACAAAAGATTTTATTTTTTTCTTTTCACCTTCAAAATCTCCCATTGCAAGATAATACTCTTTTTCCATTGCTGCACATGAGGCCTCATGTATAAAATTATATTTTAAAAAAAGTATTAGTGACTAGCCAAAAGAGTAACCTGGGGGACTCTATCCACCACTGGGGGCTTCAGGATAACCATAGAGGTGTGGGAGCTTGAGGCCGTAGGAGTCCCATGCACAGTGGAAGGAAGCTTCCTTACCACTCCCAGCCTAATACTTTTATGAATTTCTCCCCAACTTTCTCTTCCTGCAGTTATAGGAATGAGCTTGTTTGAATGAGCTTATTAACCATTGCAGGGAATGAGTGAGAGCAGGGGTGGTCTCCTGGCAGGGACTAAAATCTGCTCCTTTGGGCCAACCCATCTTGCTCTCTCCCTTCCCCTCTCTTTGTTTACCAGATGGATTTAGAAGTTCCGGGTCTGTCAGACTAGGTCATCAAAGAACCATGACTGCTTTTTGTTGTTCAGTCACTTAGAAGAGTTATTGATTGTAGGGCAAACTGCTGTTAACTGCCAAGACCAGATTCTTAACCCTCAGGTAGGATTCTAGCTTTTGCTCATCATTGACTGTGCCCTGGGTTTTTTTGAGGTCTCTTGAGAGATCCCCAGGAAAACTGGTAAAAATAAAATGACCATGTCTATCAGGACCTTAGAGACATCACAGCCAGAGAGCCATTCAATAGTGAGATCAGGAAAATTTGAGCTCCTCCAGGGTGGCAGAGACTCAACCACCAGTCAGGGCCAGACAGACTGATAACAGAAAGGAGTAAAACAGGACAGGAAATGACTCACAAACTGGAGGATACATGCCCCTTCTAAAGGGGAGTAGATTTTTCGCAGCTTCAATCCTATTGTGAGAGAAATATGGATTCTGTTGAGAGATCTTGGGATTTTTCACAATAATTTAAAAGTTGGATTTTTCTGAGCAGTATCTCCTGGCATTTAAGTATTGCATCTGAATTCAAATTTACTGAAAATGTTATTTAGGCCAAATACAACTCACCTCTGGGCTACTAGTTCATAATTTCTGTTGACTGAAAAAAAAAAAGCACAACCAAAAGTTGAGAATTATGTTTTATTCCATGGACATATTGAGGACTTAAGCCCAGGAAACAGCCTCTCAGATAGCTCTGAGGGACTATTTTGAAGAGGTAAGGGAGGAGCCAGGATATATAGGAGTTTTTGCAACAAAAACCAGGTAATCAGAACTTCAAAAGATTACTGTTAATTGAAGATAACTAGACATCTTAAGTTAATGAATTTGGCACTTTTCTAGATAAGGGAAGATGCAAGAGTATGGGATTATTGAAGTCATCCCTTGGAATATGTACTTTTATCTTATTTTTCTCCTTCCTAAATCCCCTCTGGGTACACAATTAGGTGTGGCTGATGTCTTGGTGACCATAAATAACATCCTTTGTTTACTGACTTGGCAGGCGACATTCTTTGTCCACTCTTGTCTTATTCTGGTTTTCTCTTTCACTGATATATCTTATGCTTATCAGAAAACTAATGGAGTTTTCTGCCAACTAGATGGATGAATTTCTTCATGCAGCCTCCCTCCCATCCCCAGCCCATCTCCACTCCCACTCTTTCCAGCACATCTCTGGATGTGCTGAGCAAACGAACATTTGGAGAGTAGAGAAGAATCATTGTTTTATGGTTTGAAAAGACCTTAGGGACTTCATGGTCCAATTTAACAGGTATATAAATCTATTTGACCTGGTTAACCTGGTCCTCTTTGCAACATGACAGTCAGGGAAGGATGGTGCATTTTCCCCCTTTTTACTTGAAGTAAGAGTGAGCTTCACACCTTCATTTTCAGATTGACAAAACGGTATGCTGCTAATCACAGCCCTCCCCATATCTCACTTGAAGGGGCTAAAAACTAAATTTAGGAAGAAGTGCTAAGTCTCAGGCAAGCTGCTATAGGAAGCATACAGTTAACCAGGAAAAAATAAAAATAATTCTCTTCCTTACCAGCAGGGAGTAGGAAATGGGCCACACAGCCTCTGCCCGGGGAAGCTGAGATCCTGTTTGAATGATGTCAGTATCTGCTCAGATCCTCCCTGCTTATCTGTGCCTACCTGGTCAGCCCTGCCTCAGTGCTGCACACACCATCCCTGGCTCTTAAAAGGCAGAGGCATTGGTGAGGAGCTAGCCCTCAGGTGTCTGGGTGTGAAAGGTCAGGGACATTTCAGTTGCCTCATAAAACATGAGAATATTATGCCTGACTAGGCTTTTAAGCAGTGAGGAAGAGACTGCTTTCTTGGACATTTTTTATAAAACAGACCGATTTTTTCTGTTTTGCAAATGTCAATTCAAAATGAATCATCAAGAGTTGTTCAGTAGAAATACCATGTGAACCACAAATATAATTTCAAATTTTCCAGTAACCACCTTAAAAAAGTAAGAAGAATAAATAATAATAAACTTAATAGGTAAATAATAATATATTTAATTTTGTCCCATTTACTTTATCAATATAATTTTTATACATCCAATATATTTATATTATACTGTACATCCAAAATATTATCATTTCAACATATAATCAATATGAAAATTTGAGACATCTTACATTCTTTTTTTTAATCTGAAGTATCTGACATCTTGTATATTTATGGTATGTCTCAGTTTGGATCAGCCACATTTCAAGTCCTCAGTAGCCACAAAGGGTTGGTGGTTCTCACCATGGATGGCACAGAGGTCAGCCCAGAGCTGTGAGCGGCCTTGACTTCAGTTGTTCTATTTGAACTCAGTGACATCCGTTGAAATACAAGCCCTCCAAGCTAACAACTCAGTGTTAACTGCATTATCTCCTTTCGTGGGATGCCCTTGAGTTAAGGGACTTCCCTTGTGGCTCAAATGGTAAAGTGTCTGCCTACAATGTGGGAGAGCTGGGTTGCATCCCTGGGTCGGGAAGATCCTCTGGAGAAGGAAATGGCAACCCACTCTAGTACTCTTGCCTGGAAAATCCCATAGACAGAGGAGCCTGGTAAGCTACAGTATGTGAGTTAGGAAAGAGTCGGACATGACTGAGTGACTTCACCTTACCTGACCTTACCTTAGTAAAGAAGCTGTCAACAAATAATAAATTTGAGTCAGTTTAGTGAGGTGGATGAACCTAGAGCCTGTTATGTAGAATGAAGTAGGTCAGAAAGTGAAAAACAAATATTGTATATTAACACATATATATGGAATCTAGAAAAATGGTACTAATGAATCTATTTGTAGGGCAGGAATAGAGATTCAGATATAGAGAATACACTTATGGACACAGTGGGGGAAGAAGATGGTGGGACAAATTGAGAGAATAGCATTGAAAGATATACATTACCAAGTGTAAAATAGATAGTTAATGGGAAGTTGCCATTTAGAGCAGGGAGCTCAGCCCGGTGTTCTCTGATAATCTAGAGGGCTGGGATGGGGTAAGAGGTGGAAGGGAGGTTCAACAGGGAGGGCACATGTGTATACCTGTGGCTGATTCACGTTGATATGGTAGAAACCAACACAATATGGTAAAGCAATTATCCTCCAATTAAAATTAAATAACTTAAAAAAAAGAAGCTGTCAACATTTGGAAAAGATGAAAGAAAACAATATTCAGTTAAAATATTTGTTACACCATCTACTGTAACTGTTGACTTGTGTAATACAAAGATAACTCAGTTTACTGAAGTTCATTCTCAACATTTGAGAACAGGAGGGGCAGATGGGATCTGAATGAGGGAAGGACATGGTCCCTTTCACTGCTGTGCAGTTTTCTTGGAAGAAATACACACCCTGCTTATTACCAATTATTGTTATATTGTCACTTACTGCTAAGTTGCATTTATACAGTTGATTGGATAATTAAAGTCTGATAAACTAAGAGTCAGATAAGCCTGAGTGACCGAACAACAACAAACTAATAATTAAAGAAATTTAATTCTCTGTTGAATCTGATATTTCCCATTTTGGCTATTTAACTTTATTTAGCTGGGTTCTAGTGGGAGATATTTACACAATGCTAATTTTTATTTTTATTTATTTATTTATTTTTTGCAAAACATTACACAATTTTTTTATTATTAAATGAGAAACTCTCATTTGTTACATCATCACATTGCTAGTCAGAGAAATGCTGCAGTGATGAAGAAAGTCAATGTTGGATCAACCAAAGTCCTCATTTCTACATTCATTTACAAAGAAATAATGTTCAACACAGCCCAACACAATACACAATGCTAATTTTTAAAGGCTTGGCTAGTGGCTAAGTCACTTCAGTCGTGTCCGACTCTGTGCGACCCCAGAGACAGCAGCCCACCAGGCTCCCCCGTCCCTGGGATTCTCCAGGCAAGAACACTGGAGTGGCTTGCCATCTCCTTCTCCAATGCATGAAAGTGAAAAGTGAAAGTGAAGTCGCTCAGTCGTGTCCGACTCTTCAAGACCCCATGGACTGCAGCCTACCATGCTCCTCCGTCCATGGGATTTGCCAGGCAAGAGTACTGGAGTGGGGTGCCATCACCCTCCCCATTTTAAAGAATGGTCCTTAATTACACCTCTCTGAGCCTCAATGTCTCTGTAGTTGAACTACAGAGGAGGTTGAACTACACAAGGAGGCTGAACTACACAAATTCTAAGGTTTCTTCTGGTTCTAAACGCTAACATTTTATTGAATTTTTATAGTATTTTATAAACGTATATTTGAGTTTCAGTTTGGTCACTGAAAAATGCTCAGGTGATCCAGTGGTTAAGAATCCACCTAACAATGCAGAAGACATACGTTTGATCCCTGGTCCTGGAAGCTCCCACATGTCTTGGAGCAACTTAGCCCAATACACTGCAACTACTGAGCCTGTGCTCTGCAACAAAAGAAGCCACCACAATGAGACGCCTGCACACCACAAGGAAGAGTAGACCCCCAACCCATTGCAACTAGAGAAAAGCCCACAGGCAACAAAGAAGACCCCCCCCCCAATGTAGCCAAAACAAAAGATGCTTATTGGGTGTTATGAAAAAATAAATATGTATTTATTATCAGGTTTAAATACAGCTAAGGAGTTTTCATACCATTTCTTTCAAAAGTAATCTTAAAAAATTAACTTAAAAAATTGCCCAGGGATTTTCAGGATCTTTAGGGTTTGTAGTGATCACGGAGGCTGGTGCTTACTGAACCGCAAGCAATTCTGAAGTGATACTCTTTTTTATTTTCATTATAGATGGAAAAGAGCTCAAAGATGAAGAGAAAAGTGAAAATGAAAACACAAGGTTTGAAGTGAGATTGTTGAGAGACCCAGCTGATACCTCAGAAGCCCCCAGGCTCTCCAGTAGGGAGGACTCAGGGGAGGGGGATGCCCAAGTCCCAACAGTAGCAGACACGGAGAGCGGTGGGCATAGCCGAGAGCGGGCAGGCGAGCCCCCGGGAAGTCAAGTGGCCAAAGAAGCAAAGACACGCTATTCTAAGAGCGAGGGACAGAACAGGGAGGAAGAAATGCTAAAATATCAGAGAAGGGAACGTGGGGAAGTTGGCAGTGAGGAGAGACTGTCTGAAGGGCCGGGAAAGGCACAAACGGCCTTTCTCAACCAAAGAAACCAGACTCCGCCTAAGAAAGAGGAGTTAGTGTCCAGATATGACACACAGTTTGCCGGGAGCCTTGAGAAGTCGCACAGCCGGGAGAGGAGCAGCCAGGAGAGCGGAGAGGAGACCAAGAGCCAGGAGGACTGGCCCCAGGAGCTGCAACGCCGTCCGGAGGGCCGGGAAGCACCCGGAGAAAGCGAAGAGGATGCCAGCCCCGAGGTGGACAAACGGCGCTCGAGGCCAAGACACCACCACGGGAGGAGCAGGCCCGACAGATCCTCTCGGGAGGGGAATCCTCCCCTCGAGGCGGAGTCACACGCGGGCACTGCCAACTCAGGGGAAGAGAAAGCCCGCCATCCAGCCCACTTTAGGGCTTTGGCGGAGGGAGCCGAATATGGGGAGGAAGTGAGGAGACAGTCAGCTGCCCAGGCTCCTGGAGACTTGCAGGGGGCACGATTCGGGGGCAGAGGACGTGGAGAGCACCAGGCTCTAAGGCTTCCCAGCGAGGAGAGCCTAGAGCCGGAACACAAGAGACGCGGCCTCAGCCCGGATCTAAACACGGCGCAGGGATACAGCGAGGAGAGCGAGGAGGAGCGGGGCCCGGCCCGGGGCCCCAGCTACAGGGCCCGGGGAGGGGAGCCGGCGGCCTACGCCACGCCAGGCCAAACGGAGGGGAAGCGGTTCTTGGGTGAAACGCGCCCCCGTGTTCCCGAAAGCCAGAGGGCCAAGGCGAGGCGCCGCCTACCAGGCGAGCTGAGAGGTTACCTCGACTATGGGGAGGAAAAGGGTGAGGAAGCAGCCGCAGGCAAGTGGCCGCCGCAGGGAGACCCGCGAGACGCTGGCGAGGACAGGGAGGAGGCCAGGCTTCGAGGCAAAGAGTATGCGCCCCTTCACATCACTGAGAAGAGATTAGGGGAGCTGCTCAATCCGTTCTACGCCCCTCCCCAGTGGCAGAGCAGCCGTTCTGAGAGAAAAGACCACATGGATGACCGTTTTCTTGAGGGTGAAGAGGAAAATGGGCCGACCTTGAATGAGAAAAATTTCTTCCCAGAATACAGCTATGACTGGTGGGAGAAAAAGCCCTTTGAAGAGGATGTAAACTGGGGGTATGAGAAGAGAAACCTGGTCCCCAAACTGGATCTAAAAAGGCAGTATGACCGAGTGGCCGAACTGGACCAGCTCCTGCACTACAGGAAGAAGTCGGCTGAGTTCCCAGACTTCTATGACTCCGAGGAGCAGATGAGCCCACAACACGCAGCAGAAGATGAAGAGGAGAGGGCTGGCCAAGGAGTTCTGACGGAGGAAGAGGTATAGTGTGGGGCCTCTGCTTAAAACTACCCTCAGATAGTTAACGTTAGTATGTTATGTACAAGACTATCTAATGTTACGGGGGAAATGATGGGAATTAATCACCATGAGACTGTAGACCTAGTAAGGGAATGGAGACAACATCTAGGTTTGATTTCTGCCTGGCATCTAGCCGTTGTCCACATCCCTGTCACCTTCCTCCCACTGCAGTGCTTCTCAGCCTCAGCTACACATTGTCATCACCTGGAGAGCTTGAAAAATTACTGACATTCTGGGACCCACCCCCAGAGATTCTCTCTGGTCCCAGGTGCTGCCTGGGCATCAGGATGATTTAAAGCTCCCAGGTGGTTTCAATATTCAGCCAAGGTTGAAAACCACCAGCCTAGTGTATTCTCCTTGGTCATTTGACTTTTCATCACTATTTCCCAGGGTAGGAAAGAACAGACGGTACAGAAATTAGTTGCTTTGTTCTCTCTTTATTATCTCCTAGCCTACAATATTCAGACATCTACGTCTGGGAGAAGTAACATTCCTGGAGCATTACCTTCCTTAACAGTGTTTTTGGTTTTTTTCTTCTAGTATTGATTATGTATGTTGGTGCTTCTCAAAGTTGAATGTGTATCAGAATCATATGGGATTTCTAGCCTTAGAGTGCAGACACCTACTCTGGTAGGTAGGCCCCAGGTGGGGCCCAAGAACCTGTATTTCTGATAAGTTCCCTAGTGATGCTGATGCTGCTGGTCAAGGAACTGCGTTTTGAAAACCACTGATGTAGGGTATCTCCTATAGCCTCTAACATATCAAAAACTCCCTTTTTTGTTCATACTCCCTCAAACTACAAAAAAGTAGGTTGTTTTTTGATCTGGGACCTCATGCCTCCACTTTTCTGTATTTTCTAGGAAAAAGAACTTGAAAACTTGGCTGCGATGGATTTGGAACTACAGAAAATAGCTGAGAAGTTCAGTGGTAACCGAAGGGGCTAATGGTCATTAGAGTAAAGGGCAGATTTTAAGAGAGCCTTCACATGATCTGTTTTCCACCACTTCACTGTAAGACCCCATTTATTTACCCAAAGGCAGAAAGTAGAATTTACTCATCCAATGTTTGACACAATTGGAAATGTCTTTGATTTTTGCCAGAATGCTATTGAAAATATGAATAGCATGACTTGTAGTATACTCTTTATCAAAAAGTAGATATATTAACATGCTTGTGACAATGACTGTGCTACTGTCCTTGAAAAAATGTCTTAGTTTGAAGTAATAAAAGATTCACCTGAGGCCAAAAGCGTCATGTTCTCAGCTTCCTTTGGGCTAATAGAAAGGAGTCTGACTTTCAGATCCATTCTTCAAAGTAAATTCTAAAATACAGCACTAAGATTTGTTGGTTTGTTGGTCTTTAGATGCAGAATAGAAAAAAAAAAAAAAAGAAAAGAGCAAACATCTGTAATTAAAGAATCCTGTGGAGGAAAAAAAGAGAAAGAGATCAGGAAAAGGTATCTATTCCCCTGGGCTGGAGAAAGGATAAATAGGCTTAAAGAACCTGTTCCAAAAATGATTATAAGACATTAATTTTAAAATCCTATTACCTTGAGAGCTCTGGGAATAGCCAGCCCAGAGTCATTTTTCAGGGCTGAGGAGAAAGTTTGGATAGTGGGAAGAACTCCCGACTGGGAATCATATCTGGGATAGGCCAGACAGATCCTTGGAACTTCAGGGCCTGTTTGATTTCTGCTCTTTAAGAAGACAAGGCTCTGACTCTGTAGCTGTGTGACTTTGGGCAAGTTACTTTCCCTCTCTGGAGCTCAGGTACATCAGTAAAATGAGGATATCTGTTCATTGGATTGTTGTGAGGATGACTGAGTTTATGCAAAACACTCAGCATAGTGCCTGGTGTAGGCAATGGTATAGGAAACACTGGCTGCTAGCATTTCTATGGCTGCAACTTCTCCCAGCAAGATTGACAGACAAGATTTCTTCTTCCTTTTACTTGTCATCTCATTCCTCACATATGGTGACTTCTGCTTGGTTTATTACTATTGTTTTGGCAGTTTAGGGAAAGAGTTGTTTTCTGGGCATCAACCATGACTTCACCTGGAAGGCCTGGTTCTCTTCCTCTTGACTAAGTCAAGAATGGCCTGTGATTCAGCCAGATTATTCTGAGGTTAACGCTCGGTGACACTTTTATCATACAGAGAGCAAGCCAATCATTGTGATGAAACCGACAGCAAATTGTTCTAAATCTGGGCACACACTTGTCAAAGGCTGCTTATTATCTCTTTGAAGTGAAGTGAAGTTGCTCAGTCGTGTCCGACTCTTTGCAGCCACATGGACTGTAGCCTATCAGGCTCCTCTGTCCATGGGATTCTCCAGGCAAGGATACTGGAGTGGGTTGCCATTTCCTTCTCCAGGGAATCTTCCCGACCCAGGAATCGAACCCAAGTCTCCCGCACTGTGGGCAGACGCTTTACCATCTGAGCCACCAGGGAAGCCTCTCTTTAGGGTCCTTTTTTCTCGCCATGGGATCATGATAGGCTTCTTGCAGAGGCAAGTGAGAGTGCTAGGTGGCTGCTGAAGGCAGTCCTCGTGAGGCAAGGAGTTGATATATAAATGTTGTACCAGTTTCCTGGGGCTGCCATAACAAAGTACCACAAACTGGGTAGTTTGAAACAGCAGAAATTTCTTCTCTTGTAGCCAGAAGTTCAAAATTAAGGGGCTGGCATGGCCAAACTCCTCCCAGTCATTAGAAGAACATCTTTCCTTGCCTATTCCAGCTTCTGGTGATTTCAGGCATTTTGTGACTTGTGGCACATCACTCCAATCTCTGCACCCATCTTAACATAACCATCTTCTTTCTATGAGTCTCTCCTGTTCACACAATGTTCTTTTTATAAGGATGTGAGTCATACTGGATTAAGAGCCCATCCTACTCCAGTATGACCTCATCTTAACTGATTATATCTGCATCAATCCTATTTCCAAATAAAGTCACATTTGGAGGAACTAGGGCTTGGAATGTCAACATATCTTTTTCTGGGGGCAAAATCTAACCCATTTAAACAATTTAACAAGCAGGCCAGCTCCCACACCCCTCAGATGGGTTAACTCTGAGCCGCATATTCTATGCCTCCCAGAACTCCCCGGGGGATTAAGCCCCAGGTGCCACAAGTAACCTCACTAATGCACCCATTATAGGGTGTGTTTACCTCTCTGTCCTTCTCCTACTGGTGACCCTACTGGTGTTTCCTGGGATCACCTCCTAGATAAACTGATTGTCCTCAACTTTTTAGTTCAGGGATTGCTCCTGGGAAACCCTAACATAACAAAACTCAAAAACCAAGCTTATTTTATGGCAAATAATGTAACCATAGTTATAATACATTGCAGTTATAACCACCTGTCTCAGTGCATCTTGATAGAAGATAATAGGAAATGCTTAACATATTGCAATATATAAAATGCAATATGTCTCTCCCTTTCTTCAGTCCAATAAAAAATAAAATAACTTCCTAAATAAAGAGAACTCATGGGCCCAATA
This sequence comes from Cephalophus harveyi, assembly GCA_006410635.1. Lineage (NCBI taxonomy): Eukaryota > Metazoa > Chordata > Mammalia > Artiodactyla > Bovidae > Cephalophus > Cephalophus harveyi. The sequence continues at coordinate 128,394 of SJYT01015543.1, read as the reverse complement.
TGAATAGGCCTTTACTTACTGGATGAGAGAAACACTGCAGTGCATCAAATTCCAGCCTGGCAAGTCTCTCACACACATGCAGTGGGCACTTCTCCTGAGGGGAAGCTGCTGGTAAATGGAGCACAGCACTGCATGATGCCTCAGGCTTGGAGATGGTTCACACAGCTTCCTTCTGGATCACTGCCTGGTGAGGTCCTGTGCACAGCCTTTCATTTTAGTTTGCAGACACTTCAGGGCAGGGGAAGGTGCAGGCATGAATGTCCTATCAAGGATGCAAGAGATATCCAGAGAGTCCCACCTGAGCTGTGGTACCCAGCAGAGGGCAATTAGGACTTCTGTGGGGCCACTATTTCTTCAAGAAGAAGTCCAGGGCCACCCAGGTCATATTTTCACCTCCTTTAATCAAAATAATATATATTGATGGTAAATCATCAAGTAGTCCTAAAAGGCTTATAGTGAGTGTTACAAGTTGATTGTGTGCCTCAAAATGCTATGTGTGTTTAATGACTCAGTTGTGTCTGACTCTTTGCAACGTCATAGGCTGTATGTATGTAGCCTGCCAGGCTCCTCTGTCCATAGAATTCTCCAGGCGAGAATACTAGAGTGGGTAGCTATTCCCTTCTGTGAGGATCTTCCCTACCCAGGGATCAAACCTGGTCTCCCACATTGCAGGCAGATTTTTTACCATCTGAGCCACCAGAGAAGCCCAAAATGTTACGTTGAAGACCTAACCCCTGGCACCTGTGAATGTGACCTTATTTGGAAATAAGAGTTTCTACAGATGCAATCTAGTTATACTGGGGTCATTAGGGGCCCCATATCCAATATGAAGAGGGAAATACAGACACAGAGGAGAATGAATGCCATCTGAAAACAGACGTAGAAGGAAGATGGCCATGTGAAGACAGTGGAAGAGACTGTAGTTATGCTGACACCAGCCACGAAACACCTGGGGTTACCAGGAGAGGCAAGTGAAGATTATCACCTAGACGTCTCAGGAGGAGCGTGGTCCTGCTGACATCTTCATTTGGAATATCTGGCCTCTAGAATTGTGAAAGACTGCATTTCTGTTTTAAGACATCCGGGTGTGGTACTTTGTTAGGGTACCATAGATACCTGATACAATGAGAAACAGAAGGCCTCTGTCCCCTCCTCCCAAATCCTTCTGCAGATGCAGCCACCTGTAGTTACTTTACAGTTTTTTTTTTTTT